>JAVKLA010000054.1:19842815-19853074 GCA_034782735.1 Sagittarius serpentarius | reverse complement strand
TGTTATTATTGTCACTTTATTGTTGTTATTAGTGTCATTGTTAGTTTCTTCCTTTCTGTTCTATTAAACTGTTCTTAGCCCACGAGCTTTACCTTTTTTTTTTTTCCTGATTCTCTCCCTCATCCCACTGGGTTGGGGGGGAAGTGAGTGAGGGGCTGCATGGTGCTGAGTTGCTGGCTGGGGTTAAACCACGACATCCTCCAGAAGTACTCACTACCCCCAAACTACTCCCAAACTACTCCCAAAGGCACCTTCTCTTTTTCCTTCAAATTCCCGGATAAAACCTTGCTTTAATGAGAAAAAAAAAATAAAGCAGTGGACAGGAAGGCAGTGCATTAAAGCCCTGTCTGCTGCTTGCCACTGTGTCCCTCTGCCTAGATCTCGCTGTTCCTGTTACCCAGTAATTTGAAGCTCTGAGTGGTAAGAGCTGCTTTCCTTCTCCTGTGCTGGTACAGCATCTGCAGACACAAGCAAGGAGCTCAGTGCTTAAGTGCCGCCATACCACAAATCACTTGGAGTTCACTGGACTGAAGTCAGCTTGCAGTGGGTGAAGACCTGTCCTGTATCACCCTTCTGCATCTTTCCTGAAGGTCAGATCTTTTCCTGGAGAAGTAAACTGTGAATTTGGGGAGCTGTCAGTATGGCTATTAATTTAACTTCTGGTACAACTGATGGCTTGCAAAACCAGCACAAGCAAGGTTATTGCTCAAGAGCACACAACACAGCTGAATACATGGAATGAGAGTTAAATCAAGGCCCAGAATCAGGACAGGGAGATCAAAAACATGTCTTAATACCTCTCATTTAATTGCATTTTTCTTTTCTTTTCTTTCTTTTTCTTTCTTTCTTTTCTTTCTTTCTTTCTTTCTTCCCTCAGAATATTTCCTTTCAACCATAGGGGGAAAATCCCTCCAGGAGGCCACTATTAATAAAGAAAAAGGCATATTCCTTGTACTTCTGATTGATTAACATTAATGACTCATTGCATGCCACGCAGTAATCCACCCTCACACATAATTAACAACGTCCACTTTAATAATGTCAAGAATGCAGGCACTCTCCCCTCTACCCCAAAGGATTTTGGCTGTAAAAGGGTCCAATATTTCAAGGTCACCCCAGCAGTCTTACTTTTGGGCATAATTCACCCCTTTGCTTATACAGACTTGCACAAGGGAAAGGGGTGGTTCTGAGGTCAAAACGTGGACATCCTCTCCCCACTGCCAGATGAAGGGCCCTAGTTCCCAGAATCACAAGAGAAACTAAAACAGTCTCACCTTTCCTATTATGAATGTTAGTTTGCAGGCTGCTTTAGGAGAGAAAAAGGAGGTTGCAGACCTCTTACCATGATACAGATTATAGCAGAAAAAGTGCAGAGAACATCTACACAGTACCTCAGCTGCCTGAAACCCAAGGGCTCTAACATCTCCTTCTACAAGTCTGTTAAGAGACAATTTAGGCTGCTTATAAACCCCATCTGCTTCATCCTGAGCAACACTGGGGCCTTTCTGAGGGGGTTTCCCTAGCCAACATGGGTGAGGGAACTTCATGTCTAGGGCAGGCGGAACAACGTCGATGATCAGTGAATTATGCCACGAGGCTGTCCGTAAGACACAGTGTCTGTGTAATTGGACATCCCCTAGCAGAGGGTATGGGGAAGAAAGAGCACAGAGGTTTCTCACTGCGAGAGGAGCGGTACCGGTGGAAGCCCAGCCCTTTGCACGAGGCAGAAGCTGGGGTTTGCAGAGAACCCACAGAACAGAGAAGGCTGAGAGAGTGGCCATGGGAAAAAGGAAACGTGCGGGACCTCTAAGCTGCCCCTGTTCTGCTCCCCGCCTGACTCCAGCCCAGGGGTCAGGCAGGGCCTGGAGATGCCTCCAGCTCTGATCCCTTGCTGTTCTCCCTTCCCTGCCTGGGCCTAGCCAGCTCAGTCACAAGGTGTGACTCACTGCTGGGGTGAGACAAGTTGAAGCCTGTGGCAAGCGGGGGTGATCCCACTGGAAACAGAGTAATTGCCTCTGCAGTCCTCTCTGACCCTGACCCCACAAGAAAGCTGCTTTCTCCAAAACCCTCTCACCCATGCTCAAGAGAACAGCAGCCCAACCACTCCCCGCAACAAGCCATCCTCTGTTGCAAAGCCCACGCTGCTGGACTTAAGTGGTGAAAGCGTCCTGCCACTCTAGGAGCCATTCAGTCGCTAAAGAGTTGAGATTAGAGATTAGAGATTCTGGAAAGAAAAAAACAAGCAGAAGTAAACCAACAGCTGATCTCAGGATCAGAGAGGAGTCCCAGGCCATGTGGGCATTTGGGGACATGGCCCATAAGATGAGGGTGGTTGACTAGCTCTCAACTTCATGAGACAATCCTTGGCTCAGGGAGCTCCCCGTAAAAGCGAACGGAGAGAAGGAGAAGAAAGAAGTGAGACAATTTACCCAGGGCTCTCAGGCAACCGTTAGCAGGGCTGAGACCTGGGACCCAACTGCTGAATCCCAGCCTCCTGCATTTTCTTCCTCTTGGGCGTACCCCGGTCTTGATAAACAAGTAACGCTTGTTTCTGCAGCTGCCGCTTCCAGGCTGGAAGCACTTCTCATCTCTCTCTCCCCACGTGTCTATTCCCATTAATATCAATTTAAAAAGAACCTCACTGCTTTTTCATTGACATCCTCACTGCCAGCCATACACAATTAAACAGAAGAAATAAGAGGCTTTAGCTGAAATTATGGTTTTGCCTATTTTGTAGAGCAGTCCTCCTGTGAAGACTGACACAGCTGAATACCTGCCCTGGTCACCAACCACACCAATTCTCTCAGTGGGAGTTTTAAGAGGGAAAAATTAAATTGGAGCTGTATAATACACTAAGCTCTCCGAGGCAGGCAATGCCAGTGATTATCCAGCAAAATGACATGAAAAAGCACAGGCACCAACAGCGATAACTTCCAAGGGGGCATAAAGTATTCTGAAGAGTTACCCTGTGGAGGACAACAAGGCCCTTCAAGAACATTGTCCAAATCTAACCACTAACCACCTTAGGACAGTCAGCAAAACTGGCCAAGCCACTGAAACAAAGTCGTACCTACCACGAGCTCTGTGCTTCCTATGTAGCGGCACTGCACTTCCAGTGGACAGACAAGAGGCGAGGCTGCGTACAGAGCCACACATGTATTTCATCCCCTTTACTCTTTGCCTTCTCTGTGAGACCTATAGGACCAGACCAGTCCTATAAATCTTTGCAGACATATTTGCTTGCAGGTACACATACTCGATACGAACAGGCAAGTCCCTCCTTTTCCTCTCTTTCCCAAGCCATGAAACCACACTGGCCAACCTCGCAGTTCCGTCCCTCCCTTAATTCTGCTCACCCCAGCGCTCAGGCACCAATCCTACCCTTCCTCTGGCTGCATGACAAGGGAGCACTCCTTGGAACGCCACTGCCCGAGCGTCTCACTGAATGGAAGCTTGTCATCCCCCCTTCCCAAAACCCCACATATGTATCTTTTCTCTAAAATTCACAGCATGGCCAGGAAATCGCCTCCTTTCCCTTCCTGCCCACCCTAGCCATCAGGCAACCCTCCTCGCTGTTGCAAGCGGCCAGGTACGACATGATACGTAAGCCCTGTGGCTCCGCCAAGCTCAGCGCACCTCCTCAGCTGGCATCAGGCATCAGGCTGAGCAAGCCCACCTGACAGACAGTCCCAGGGAGGCTTGTCATTTATGTGGAGCCGCCAGGCCACGGCAAAGAATGGGACGTGAAGCAATGCTAGAAGGCAGCAATGGATCTACAGCAACAAACACAAACCAGGAAACATGGAGCTGGTCTGGTAACCAGCCACACCTTGACTTGGGGAATGACTCTGAGGAAGTGCAGAAATGTTCTCCAGTGAGATATCTTTGCAACACAACATTGCCAAGGCCAAGGACAGAGAAGTCGAGACGAACCAGGCACAGAAGGGGAGGAAGTGCAGGGAGATGCCAGATTCTGTAAAGGCATCTGGGGTCACGGGTGAGATCACATCGCTTGCAAACACCCACGACCACAGTCCTGCCTGCAGCTGTGCCAAGGCCAACGCTTTCTGAGTCTCTCCTTGGCACCTGTGGGAAAACAAGGGAACGTAAAGACCCATATGATTATCCTATGGCAGAATTGCAGGCATGAGGATGCTTCAACAGCATGTCCCACAGCAAGTAAACCATCCAGCCAGTGTGGATGCCAGAGCACGGCTCAACTAATCTCCATTGCAAGAACCCACTGCCTGTTTAATCAAAGGTCCTGGCTTATAAAAGAAGGGTCTTCTCCACCACCACCACCCACACACACCCTTAAATAGTAAGCTTTTATCATTCATTTGCCATGTACACTTTGCCAAAGGCAGAGACCTAGCCTGGCAGATCCCCAGATGCTGACAGGTCACATCCAGCCAGTGTCTTGAGACAGATCTGAGGAAGGAAGCAGAGCCAGTTCTCCTTCACCTGGGGAGAATCTTCTTGACTCTTTTGGATGCTTCAGGGATATACCTCCAAAAATACAAGCGATCTGGGGGCTACCAGGAGATATAAAAGCTAGGGAGCCATCTGCTCTTTCCTAGCTTCCTTCCCATCTGGCCTGACACATCTCCAGGCCCAAAGTTCAGCACTGTTCCTGTGTTCCTACTTGGATCCATCCATTTCAGCTGTCTTGTTCACAGACATCCCAAGATGCATATTACTCCAAAGAGTTTTATTGGAGGTGAGGGGTGGAAGTAGTTTTCTAACAGTTACGTTTTCCCCACTTTTTCCTTTCCTGCTACAAATCAAACCATCTGCCTGTTTTTCTCAGGCTCCACGGCCTTCAGAAGATTCAGAAGCAGCTTCATATCCACTGATGCATAATGAAGGACAACAGAAACGCCCTGGAATGCAAAAATCATTGCATTACATCACATCTCATTTAACAGAAGACAGAAAGCCCTGGCTTCACTTCCCTCTACTACTTTCTGCCTCTGCACAGGGTCACGGGGCTTGCACACCAACTCTTCGCACCAGGTGACACACAGTCTCCAGGTCTATAGCAACCCAAAACTGCAGTCTTCCAGATCATCGGCCTCCAGATGTTTCAGTGTCAAGGTTACTCCCTGCCTGCTGTCCCTAGAACAAAGTCAGCAAGTCAGCACCCAGCTCCAAAAGCCCCCAAGTTCCAATGCACACCAGTAAGTCAGCCTACCAGTTAGGACTCATTTCTTAGGCCCTGGCCACACTGCAAACGAAGTACATGGGCTACCTCTAAGCTTAATGAACTGAAGAGGGGTTTATAAAGATAGCAGAGGGGGGTGCGGGGCACAGGTGGAAGGGTGGTGGAGACATCATGAAGAATATGGCAATGCCTTTGCTATGTGTGTATTTTGTAGGACAGGAAGGTTTGTCCTAGCTTTAGGAAGGAGAGGGCTAACCTCCCCTCCTTTTGCACATCACAAAACTTGGAAAAACTAGGGCTTACAAAAACAATCCAGACAAGGAATGGGGGCATAAATGTAAATTTTCCCAGTATTATACTGAGAAAAACACATCATGACTTTTCACCTGAGCATCTTTGCAGTAAAAACACCCTGCCGAACCATTCAGTAACTCTCCAAAAAACGTTCTGCAGCTCTTATCGCATTCCCAGGTCAGTCAAGCTTTCCCCCAGCTCGCTAGGACAGAGATGTAGCGCCCCAAAGAACAATTGCTCACAAGCCCAGAAATTCTGGGAATGCAGAGAAAGGAGGGCAACACCAGGAGACGATCACTCAGGCAAGGGTTTGAAGCACAAACATGCACACAAATAAACCAGATGCATGCTCAGTTTATTCTGGAATGAATTCATGCCTTTCAGCATGCAATGGAACAACAGATCCAGATTCCCTACAAGGACCACAAGAATAGGCACATCTAGTTTATCCTGTTCAGATGTGGAGCAGTTTGCCAGGAGAGGGGACAGACTCCATGCCACTGGACAGACGAACAGCTATTATGAAGTTTTACTTAGGTTAACCCTGCATGTAGACAGGGAAATGGACAGGATGGACTCTCAGGGTCTCTTCTACCTCTGATATCTAGAAGTTGTATTTTATCTGTCCTGGCCTACCCATATTCTAACAAGAAACTAGACATTTTAGTAGATCCCTTACACCCCAATGCTGAGAAAGTTTCTTACTATACCACACGACAAAGCTTCGCTCTCTCTGTTGATACTCTCAAGTTTATTGGCAAGAATATTTACAGGATCAGACAATTTCAAGTAAATATTACAGAACATGGCTGAAATACAGATTTTCTGCTTGCTTTTACACAGCAAAACTGGTTTTAAAAGAAAAGGAAAAACCAAACTCCTCTCAGAGAACAAATACCCCACCAAACAAATCCAGCAACCAGGCATTTGCATTACTGGCAAATACCAAAAACACTACTGAGAGACATCACAGACACCTTGCAACAATACCCCAGCTGGGCAAGGAGAAGGAGAAATAAGCACTGAAGGCATCAGATCTGTCAGAAACCACTTGTCTCAGATCTACCACAGCTCATGGATTTGAGTTCTGATGGTCAAAATCGAACATGCTTCAGAGTTTGAGGAGAGGCTGAGAAAGCCTGCAAATAAAAATAAAAACTGGGATTTTTTCACTTGTTCTGCTACTGCATCTTGCTCCAGCAAGCATGCAGAGTCCCACCAGCCCCATTCTAAGGTCATGCTTTTTGCAAGGACCTCACACTTAGGAATTTTAAGTAGCAGGTGAGGAATGAGTGTTTTGAGAAGTGGGTAACCAGTTGCTCTGGAGACCAGCAGTGCCAGTATCTCCATAGACCCGGCCATGCCACTTCTAACTTTCTGTATCTCTCTCTTCCTGCGCAAGTGCTTCTAATCACTATGTGCCATCCAACAGCCTCCTCTGAAATATGCGTACACACCACATTAAAGACTGGCAGACACAGATAAGTCAGCCTGTGCTATGAGGCGTGACCTGATGTGTGGCTCAAAGGAATGCCTCTCCCCACTTCTCTCTCTTCCCAGCTATGCCACTCTTGCTTTTATTTACTCAAGCTGGGTTACCTTAGGGCCTGCCGCAGCCTCACTCGGTGGCAGGATGCAGGGGCTGTTACCAGGTGCACTGGTTCTGTCACAGATTTCCTACGTGGTCTCTAGCAAGTCCCCTGCAATGTACTGCTGCTGAATTTATCAGAGTAATACGGGTTGGAAGAGATTTCTGGAGGTCAACAAGTCCAGCTCCCTGCTCAAAGCCGATCCAGCTTGATCAGGTTACTCAGGGTCTTGTGCAGTCCACGGCAGCTAAACCTTGGAGGCACCTCTCTTTGTTGGTTTAAAATGGGGGTAAAGCTACCCCTGCCCCTACCTTCTGGCAGCCTGTCTTAATGCATGCATCAGCCCTTGCCTTGCACCCAGAACATACTGGGCAATCTGAAGTTAATAATACTGGGAAAGGCCTGAATTAGATGAAATATGAGACCTGGACTGCTAATTATCCATATGGCCTCGAAGCCCTGGACAGCCATGGGTCTACTACAAGATAAAACTACAGGATGATAGATACAAATGCTTAAGCTCTGAAGACAAGGACTCTGACAAATAAGCTCTAGCAAGCCTGTCTATGGTTAAGACATTTCTATCTCATATGGATGATGCTCAGAGCTGCAGATCTTTTTCTGTGGGTTTCTAACCTTAACAAAATAACAAAGGACATCTGGAAAAGAAAAATCACACCAGGGATAGTACTTTGTCTCATCCTAAACACTGGATGGTCCAAGTCTAAAAACATCATTTCACCTAGGTGAAACTTCCCCAGAGGAGAAATGGTCCCAAATACTGGGAGCCTGACTGCAGGAGAAGCTGAGCCGTCGCAGTCTGCAAGGGTTGTTGCAGAGTTTGATCCTGTGTGGAAGCACTAATGCCCACCCATGCTTTCTCCCCTAAATGCAGACACATGGGAAGCAACCTGCGTCCAACAATCTAGGAGAGAAACCATACCCTTTCCAAAACAGTCCAGGACAGGTTTAGAGCAGGATGATGGTTTCTGGAAAAGAGCCACTAGCTGCACTGGCTCTGAAGAAACTATGTCATCTGCCACTGGGCTATGCAGAGATATACTGGCTTCATACCATCATGCCTTTCTTTCATTCATGTGCCCACACCTGTCACACGTACCTCAGGATCCTCTTCAGATGGGCTGTCAGCCTTGGACAGTGCTGTATGATTGTTCCTTACCTTCCCTGGACCAGGACTTCCTCAACACATACTCCTGCCGTGTAGGTCATACTCATCCCACTGCTGTTCCTTGGGACTCCAATAACCAGGGCTTTGCAGACCCTGCAAATAGGGAATGCAGTTCACGACATAAAACCGGGAGTCAGTCAGGCGGTCAGGTCAGAAAAGGGAACTCTTCTGTACGACAAAGGGCAGCGTTAAGGCCTGGGATACAACAGGGTCTCTGCTCTCATTGATGGCTGCTAGCCAGAGCTCGAAATACTCATGCTGGAAGGACTAAGCTCAGGCTAGCTGCTGTGGATGGGGCTGTGCCCAATCCAGCCAGCTCCTAAGAACAAGATCTTAGGCCCACAGCAAGTGTATGTAGACCTCCATCTTCCAGCTTTCAGAAAGCACCACAGTTTGGGCCAAGGCAGCATCTGAGCTGGAATTTGCCTGTTAGCTCCAGAAGTGGAGGGCAAGAACAACCTGATCTGAAGGCTGCAACATGGTTGAAAATATGCAACCATCATTCCAATGTCACACAAGTTGGGGATAGGAGAGAGAAGGATCTCTTTCTTTTTCATCCTGCAATGGCTTCACCAGCAGTACGGCCACAAAGTTTGCCACTACAGACCCTCAGGGTTAGTTCTGCTTGGGGAACTGAAATTCCCTCTCCATGAATTCCTGCATTGTGCATGTCTTTCACCAAGAATTCAGTCATCTCCTCTGGAAAAACAAAACAAGCCAACAACTTCCCCATTCATGAGAAGATGAGCTCAAATGTGACTTTGAGTGGCTGCGTTGAGCCACTCAGAAACATCACGCACTCAGCCGATAAAAGGCAATATCCAGGTGCAACATTACCCACCACCTAAGGTGGAATTTTCCAGCACCGGCTCAAAACAAAGCTGGAAGGCAAAGAATAGCATGAAGAAGCCAAAATGAGGAAAGGAAGAAAACACCAAATCCGAGGTCAACATCAAAACCTAACCGAATGGAAATCTCCAGACAGAAACATTAAAGTCAAGAGGGAAAGAAGCATGAACCAAAAGAGGTTCAGGATGAAATTCTCAACTCAGAACCAAACAAAATTAGTTGAGAAACAAAACAAGAGACAAAAGGAGACTCAAGCAATGCTAAAGAAAGTCTTGAAAAAGCAGTGTTCGCACCAGAGAAATATTTTTAAAATATTTTATTTTACAGAAATATTTACTTTTTCTAAAAATCAGTATTGCCTAACCAAAAAGAGACCAAACTCTGATTCCAAAATCACATGTGCTCTCATGCCAGCAGTCAAGTCCCAAAAGTCAAATATTGATACACTTCCAAACTGCAGAATTTCTAAGCCAATCTAAGGCTGTTTATTTGCCATCTAGATTTTAAAGCTATGAACAATGTTTTCCATTGTGTTTGGTTTTGATTTCAACATCCTATCTGGAACATTCAGCTCATGTTTTCATGTGTTTCTAAGCAACAACGAGGGTTAAAAACCTACTTTTTTTTAAATGAGAAAATGGAGATTCATGTGCAGTATCTTTCATCCAGCAGCTGGAATTTTAAGAAAAAGAAATATATACCACATCCTGAGACTGCTGACAAAACCATAAGGCTTGGTAACCAGTGCAATATGCCATAAAAAAAATGCTGTCCATTTCCCCTCCACGCTTAATTCTCTTGCTTGTATAACTCAGTCTCTCTTCCAAAGAGTTTACTGCAGTGTTTGCTGAACCAGTGTACTAAAATGAACTATTTGTAACTTCTTTAAAGAATTTCCATTAAAGAATAACTTGGTGTGATGGTTTAACTCCAGCCAGCAATTCAGCACCCCGCAGCCCCTCACTCACTTCCCCCCCAACCCAGTGGGATGGGGGAGAGAATCGGAAAATAAAGCTCAGCTCATGGGTTGAGGTAAGAACAGTTGAATAGAACAGAAAGGAAGAAACTAACAATGACACTAATAACAACAAGAAAGCGACAATAATAACAAAAGGATTGGAATACACAAGACAAGGGATGCACAATGCAGTTGCTCACCACTTGCCGACCGAAG
>JAVKLA010000054.1:19829470-19842715 GCA_034782735.1 Sagittarius serpentarius | reverse complement strand
ACTGAAACCATCAGGGTGTTATCAGCATTCTTCTTCCTCATACTAAACCCAAACCACAGCCCTGTACCAGCTACTAGGAAGACAAATAACTCTGCCCCAGCTGAAACCAGGACACTTGGATGGCTCAACAAGCAAATACCATTGATAGTACACCTGTCACAGACAACCAAACAACATCTGTGCTTGGATGTGATCAAGACATTGTTTTATGAAGAAGCAGTGCTCCCAAGACCATCACAAATCCACATGGTGCCTGTGAGTGCCAGATTTTATGTTCACATCTCAAAGTAAACTCAAAGGAGTGGAAAATCACTAGTAGACATGGAGCCCCTTAATGATTTCATCAACAGCTTAGAAGAGTCCTGTGCTGTGTTTCTTCTGGCAAATACATGAAATATCTAAGCCTCATGAAAATGCAAGTATTGGAGCATGTAAATAAATGATGAAGCAAGTTCTTCCACTCTGGAAGAGCCCTGGCTCTTTTTTGCCTGTGGATATTCACACAGAGATGCATGCTAGCATATGCTGATCTTCCAATATGTATGCCCCCAAACTCACCCTAACTTTTGAAACATTTCTCCTGACCTGCACCAGGTTTACAACCGCAGGAGTCTTGCTGCTTTGAAGCACCCTTACAGGTCAGGCAGCCTTCCAGGATGCATATGTCCATCCAGGGTTTTGGTGCTGTGACACAGTTTTGCTGGAGCTCTGTTAGGAAAGCAGGATTCCTCCAGGCTAAGAAGCTGTTCTGATGATCACTGGAGATACACATTTTTTAGATACAAGTTTTAAGTTAAAATCTGGATAGCAAAAATGCTTCAGACAAAATGCAACCTATTTCAGCTAAAAGTGGAACTCACTTTGCAGCTGCCGTGACATTGAAGCCAATTCTCATTCCTACTAAAGATCCTTTACACTGCTCAGGAGAAAGACAGGACACTTCATATAGCACCAGTGTTCATTCACACCCCATTTAAAATCCCTGCATGCTGGAGTGAGAATCAGGCTCTGCACCCAGAGCAGGGAGCTCAGCAGGAGGGAGAGAGCGTTTTGCCAACGAGATCTCTGCCTCTGAGCTGGCTGTTCAGTTCTGCTGGTTTGCTTCTCAGCGGGACGGAGCTCACTGCGTGTGTCAGAAAGCACAAGCAGAGCTTCTGGCTGGCCTTGGCAATTCTGCCTAACCCAGCACTCTGAGGAATGAAACCAATGTCCCGGGGACCTCTTGCAAACTACCTAGAGCTGCTGCAGTCTCTTTTTTGGAAACAGGGACCAATCTGTTCTTAGGACTGCTGCAAGCTTCTATTTCTAGCTTGGGGCGATCTTGTTTGATGTAATGCTACTGCCCAGTGCAGCCAGAGCTGGTCGTGACCAGAGCAGAGATAATGCTGCAGAACAGGCTTGGCTCTCCAGGCTAGGATAATGTTTCTGGACTGCTAACGCCAGCCAGGGTCAGAAGGAAGCCACCTTGCACTGAAAAGTGCCAGAGATGTGTCCTGAGTTTCCTGGGGTAAAATTACTATCCTGGTAATAATTTTGGATTTTGAAGGACTTCCTTCTCCTCTTCCCTGGCACTGTGTGACTCAGTTTCCAACAGACGCTGCACACAACCTTTCTCGATACATCACAGGAAAGATCCTAGGCCGAAGAAGAGGGGACTTGCCAGGCAAGCCTCTGGAGGTGTGCTTCCACTCTCCTCTCTCTCTGCGGCAGAAACTTTTGCTGAGGAGGTCCTTTACTCTGACAGACCAGCTGAGGACATGGCTGGAACTTACACTGTTCTTGATGCTGCTTTTTAAGAACCTCCAAGAAAGGACATTCATTTCTTTCCCAAGTAACCTAGTCCACTGGTTTGGTATCCTCACCCTTGGAAACATTTTTCTGATCCCAAATGCTGATGTCCCTTGCTATGTTCCAAGACTAATACAGCTTGTCTTCAGCTAGCAGGAACACAAAGAACACATTACTCTTCCGCAGCTGACCTCACATATGTTTGGAGATTGCTATAACCCCTTAAGTCCTCTCTTCTTTAAACTAAGCAACCTTCCAGTTCCCTCCGTCTTCCCTTGAAGATCATGCTTGCTAGACTAACACAAGCTTTTACCTATACCTATATCCCCATTTCCCCTATCCTGTGACTGCACATCAGTGCTCAGCGTAATGAAACTTGCAGGGAACCTACCTCCCAAGACAGCCTGCAGGACTCCAAGCAATAAAAGACGAGCAGTGAAAAACAAGCCTAGGTCTCCACCAGACCCTTTTCAGAGCACAATAAATTGCAATAAGAAGTCCCACAGCACCAAGCTGTGGCACAGTGTGCTGCTCCAGGAAGCAGGGAGCCTGGTGATTCTGCACCGTCTTCCCCAAGAGAGCACCCTGGCTTTGGACGGGATTGCCTCTTGGCCAGAGCTACAGCCAAGCATGGCCCTCACTCATCATCTCCAGCCAACAAGGCGAGGAGGGGAAGGAGCCAGTCTTTGAGGCACAGTCGCACAGCTAACACCGACTGGTCTGAAGCTTTAGAAGTAAGGGCTTTTTTAAATATCAGGCTACTGCTGCTTTTTTGAGGTGTGGACTTCAGGTACTGCTGGCAGATAGGTCCTTTGTTGAAGTGGCTCTAAAGCAGGACAAGATGTGATTGTTTTGACCTCTACTGCCTTATGCTCCCCAACCCTCAGTTCCTTTAGGATTTCTGTCAGGTATAGAGCACCACAGAAAAGGGGTGTCTAAACAAAAGTGGAGGAGATTGAGCAAATGGAGAGCCATTGCAAGGATAGGCCCTTCAGTCTCTGCTGGAGCCAGGAGCTGAGACTATTAGTTTGCAGATTCATCTCCGCCAAGATGCCACAGGGGTGGCCAGAAAGGGAAGAACTGCTCCTTGGCTGACGTCTCACAGGCTCCAGGTGAGCCAGGGCTCTCAGCACAGGTACGGGGCAGGGAGGAGAGGCACAGAGGGAAGGCAAGACATCACATCAGCCCCCAAAAAAGGGAGTGCAGTCATTTTTCCAAACTCACTGTAGCGTTCAGACTGCTCATCCAGGACTAATTTTTCAGCTATGAGTTTCACATATTCAGTGAACTAAACCAATTACCCATCTTTTCCTCCACGTGTGGAAGACTTGTCTCCTCAGCAAAGCAGATATGTGGGAGCATGGAATATGTGTTTGTGAAAGTGCCAGGTGAGAGTGGGGAAAGGAGCCAGGCATTGGAAGGGAGAAGAGGGGATGGAAAGGGCCAGAATTACATTGTTCAGGGGAGTTAATGCTTCAACCCTGTAATTAAACAGGAAAAGTGGTATCACTAGTGATCACAAACTCAGATTAGTACAAAAATAAACCTACTGCATGTGCCAACACTGTTTCTAGAACTGTAAGTCACAGATGCAAGTAGAAGTGCCACATTCTTCTGTAGGACTACTAGCAGCAAGGCTAGTGCTTCAGGCAGACCCTCTCAAGCCCTGCTATTCCATCAGCAAGACTGTCCAAACCACCAGAGACAGGAAAACTGTATTGCTGCCACGAGATTTCTACCTGCTCATTGTGTTTTCTCTGATTAGCCAGCCTCAATATTCCCCCTTCCATAAGAAGCCTGCAATGAAGGGGTAAATCTCATCCAAGCACAGAAATAATTTTTTTTTTTTGAAAGGCAGAGCAAGCATCACAGAGCCTGGCTTTTACAGTGAAAGCTGGGATGCAGTGGAGACTGAGGGGCTTTTTTGCCCTGGCCATTGTTTCCTCACCCTTGAACTGGTGTGAAGGATGGGAGCTCTCTGGTGGCAAAATGTGAATTTGCAAAGACAGACTGTCAGTGGCCCCACTACTTTTCCCTGCTTATGCGGAAGGCACAAGAGCATAACAGAAAACCAGTCCTGTGCTGCCCTCTCCTAGAGCACTGAGAGCAGTCAGATCTAAACACTGTACAAGATGCTTTTTCATGCAGCAGTACCTGTTTCAGAGCCCGGCACAACTCCTAGCTTGCATCCTGCTCCTCATGACCCTGCAGCCCTTTCTCCAGCCCAGGCAGCTAAGCTGTGCTGGGACACACATTCACAGGCCAGGAGGTACCTGCATTTGGTTACATGACAAAAGCAACAGCAACCAGCCAGATGAGTGTTTTCTAGGGGATGCTGTGGCTCCAGTCCTAAGAAAACAGGGGACAGCACTTCTCTGGAAATCTGAAACACTAGTGAGAGAACAGGAAAGCTGATGGGATGTCTCATGGGATGTCTCTCAGGGGAGACCTGGAAAGAGGTTGTAGCAAGGTGGGTGTCAGTCTCTTCTCCTAAGTAACAGGCGATAGGACAAGAGGAAATGGCTTCAAGTTGCACCAGGGGAGGTTTAGATTGGATATTAGGAAAAATTTCTTCACCAGAAGGGTTATCAAGCACTGGAACAGGCTGCCCAGGGAAGTGGTTGAGTCACCATCCCTGGAGATGTTTAAGAGACACATAGATGTGGTGCTTAGGGACATAGTTTAGTGGCGGGCTTGGCAGGTTAGGTTAAAGGTGGACTCGATGATCTTAAATGTCTTTTCCAACCTAAATGATTCTAAGATTCTATGGGAAGCAAACAGCAAAATGAAAGGGAAGTGCGTGAAATTGGTCTGCTTGGAGAAACACCAGCAGCTGGCTAACCTGCCAGCCGAGGGGAGAAACACCTCAATCCTCACCATTCAGGTTTCAGGAGACCCCAAAGCAGAAGAAAGATCCAGCCAAAAACCAGGAGAATTTGGGTGAGAAAGAGCTTGGACTGCCATGATTTTCACAAAACAACAGGCCTCCACTTTTCTCTACCTGATTTTTGGCTGCCTTCTTAGGGAACACTCACGCTCAAGCATCCAGTAGCTCTCAAACAGCTGGGGCCTCAGGGGATCTGGAGGAGCCAAACCACCCTGTCTCATACAGACAGCTCATGTACAAGGCTTGCTCCTTAAGGCTCACCTTGACACCTGGGTCTCAGCTGTGTGCCACTGCTCCTCTCTGCTTGAAGATCAGCAGACCCACAATCTGGACACATCTGGCATATCTGGTCCTTCCAAGGGACCTGGAAAAGAAAGACAGCAGTGACATACCACCAATTCTTTCTGGTATGTGCTCTGAGCCACAAGCCCCTGCACACAGATGAACGATGCCCATGCAACCTCAGACAGCTGCGCCCACCTCCTGGCCCAGGGCAGAAGCCTCCCCTGCCCAGCTGCCCCTGCACAAGGTGTAGCGAACACTAGGAGGTTCAAATGGAGATGAGTCAAAATCAGGAAGGATGAAATCCACAGAAGGTTATTCAAAATAGAAGCACAATGTCAGACTCGAGACACGCCTGCCTGCACATCGGAGGCTGGCAGACCATCTAGCTGATCTGCTACCAGCTCACTGCCTTCATCTGTCCTTCCCCAGGCATCTGCTGTCAGGAAGAGGATACTAGGCTAGACATACCTCTGATCTCACCTAGGACAGCTCTAATGGGAGCGGAGCTGTCACATTCCCTCTGCAGCTCTGTAACGCCCCTTCCCCGACTGAGAAACTGTAGGAACTCCAGGAACGACCCAGAGCTGGCCGAGTTTGTCAGCTTTAAGCCTCTCTGCAGGAGGTGGTCGCAGCAGCTGGGGAGAAACAAGAGCATCAGGCAGGCAGGGAAAGCCACAGAGGGGCTTAAGGCTGAAGAAGAGGGGGAAAAAAGGGAGGGGGGGGGCCGAAGAGTTGGAAACTCCTAGTTTGTATTTGGCTGAGAAAGTCAGGACTGCTCTCCCACAGCCGTGCGGACAAGTTCCCTTCGTGCCACCAGATGGTGCCCTGCCTTCAGTCACCAGCAGGCAGCTGGCCGGGCAGGGGACAACAGCCCTCCGCTCTCCGCCTGCCTTTGGTGGGCACCGTCCTCAAAACTGCAGGGAGAGGGAAACACCAGCCTTGCTCTGGCCCCAGAGCTCGGCCTCCCCAGCAGGCCGTCTCATGGTTGAGCTGGAGCGAAGGTCAGAGGTACCTTTTTGAGCACTGTGAGAGCAAAGCATTGTACGTTGAGAGAAAGACTTCTGTGACAGGCATCTGGCGGGGGATAGCACTGTCCGGGAGTTGTGTTTTGGTTACATCCAAGTCTTTTTGAACCAGCAGAAGCGTCAGAGCCCTGGGGGAGGGTTGCAGGGTAGCCTGCACAAGGAAGAAGTTGCTCTGGCAGGCCAGATTCAGCCCATACACCATCGACTGGCAACCCATGCTTCCCGGTCTCCTTCAGAAATGCAGCTGCAGTCGTGCCCCTTGCCAGCACCCATGTACAGCTTGTTGGGTGACTACCCATCAAGAGGTCTGAGCTGTGCTACTCTGGCAACGCAACGGCTCAGAAAGGTACCATTGGCTGCTGAAGACTGGAAACACGTGGGCTCACCAAGCTGGTTCATCCCACCAGACCAGCTAGCCTTTCTCCAGCCAGCGTGCCGGAGGAGAGCCAGCACACCAAGCACAGGCCGTCGTCACAGATCCAGGCGCAGAACAGATCTAAAGAGGGTGGTGAGAAAGGGCTGCTCTACTGCCAGTACCCTGTTTGTCAGCGGAGCCTTCCCCACAGCCACTTCCTTGGACAAGACCAGCCGCAGCAGGAATATGTAGCTCACCATGGCCCAGCTATCAGCCCAGGTGCCTAGCACAGCTATAGCTGTCAAGCCACTCTTGACCCCATTCTTGATCTACGCATAAAGACCACATCCTGCTGTGATGGCACCCACAACACAAGTAGGAGAGAGGTCGGGATACTGTCAGAGGTTCCCATCCATGGCTGCGTCTGCTGTCTACCTACACACTTGAAGGAAACGCAGCGAGACCCTCCTCTTTTCCAGTTTGCCTCTCTGCAGTATCCTCCTACTCGGTCACCTCACCTCGCACAGTCCACATGGCAGAAGCGGTAGGAGTGTTGCCTATATATGCGTGAGGCAGGTTCACCAGGAAAGCAACACCTTTTTTTATACTACCTGATACATTGGAAGGCAAAAAAAAAAAAAGCGAGCACAACCTGGTGTGCTTGCTTTCCCTAGCACCCACCCGGAATGCCGCTGGCCCATCCAGCTCTCATGGACCCATCCAGCCCTGGGCTGTAGGCAGATTTGTCTTGCTGCCCGCCCCAGTTGTGCTCCACAGGCACAGTGCTGTGCAGTCCGTGGCTTCGCACCAGCGTCACAGCGGCCAGGGTTGTGCTTTGGAAACGAGCGCTTACCTCTCCATACCTGCCTCTGTAACTCAGGCCTCCAGTAACCACCTAAAATTCTCAGAGCACCCCCCTCGTACACCACCATATTCCCAGGAATCACATTCAGTGCTACTTCATTATCTTTGGAGAGTTTTGAAGGGGCTTTCACTACCCTCTAGCAAATCCTTCACAGCTATCAGGCTGCTGTTGATGAACACCTGCCATGCTGACTAATATGGTCTCACTCATTCCTTTTTATTAACCCAAGCATTTCCTATCTTATGGTTAGACAGTAAGCAGATTAGGGTGGGGATTTTCCAGTCTACGCCTGTACAGCGCCTTGCATGATTGGTGATACATGTGGTGGGGCTAATTCACATGCCATCTAATCTCACCCTCGGAAGCCCTCCTTATAATGAACCCCCAATTTTAACCAGTAACAAAAGCCAAGCTCCCCCCATTCCTGAGAGCTAAACCTAGACAGGTTCAACAAGTGGTCACAGCCCCAACAAACACGAACAGGCCTGCAGGTCCCAAGCCAGAAGAGCGAGCCATCCTGCAGAAGCCACCCACCCACCGCCAAGAGGTTTCTTCATTATTCTGATGCAGCTAAGTGCAAACCCCATCATAAAAAAACCAAACTGCTACAACAACCTTCTGTCTGGGTTGCAGTGTGAGAGGAGTGGGGGTTAATTCAGCCAGGAAATAAAAAATTATTAACGGCATTGCAGATAGCAGCAACCACCTCCACACCTGGAACAAAGCCCACATAAGCAGCAAGTGCTTATTCTCCAAGAAATTCATGCAGCCATGCTGCATTCGATGTAGTAGCGTTATCACCCTACATGCGCAGAGAAGAGATGGCCTAAAGGTTAGGGCGTTACCCTGTAAAGGCGGTGAAGACTTGATCAGACTTACCACAGATTTCCTGCCTAAGGCTGGGAGAGTCATGCAGCCTCTCTCGGCTCAGCCCTCCCCCCCTATAAAAGGGGTTGCACACACAGCCCTGTCTCACAGCAAAAGCTCAGGAGCGTAACTGCGCTAAACGCTGCAAAGCATTTGAGTAATACAGCCGGAGATGCTGCTTAAAGCTTTACCCACTGGTTCAGAGGAGTTCAAGGCCTCCGTGTGCTCTACAGGAGCCTCCCTTCTCAGACTGAGGGGGATTTAAAATCCGATTCACGTGTACGCAGGGAAATCAACACATCATCGTCAGTTTTGCTCCTTGCCTGTTTGGAGGATTTAAGCGAGAGTTGAGCGGTGGCTAGTCCTTAAGCTGATCCTGGGGCAGGATGCATTTCATTCTCATCGTAGGAAGTACTTTGGACAGGCACTTTAGTGGTAACAAAAGTGAAAGAAAAAAAAAAAGGAAAAAAAAATTAAACAAGCCAGGTAGGAGAGTAGCTTGATGACATTCTTGCATATTTATATTAACATGGGGCTGTTCCATTCCTGAGCTGCCTTCTTGTGTTGTTTCCTCCTTTGTCCTTCTAGTGGTGAACATGCCCCAGGGGTAATGAAGCATCGGGGCTACCTTCCCCATCACACTCAATCCAGAATGGTTCTGATGAGGCTGATGAAATTAGCCCGGTTTTACAGCAGCAAGCAGGGTTAGGTTTTGGTCCGGTTGTTCGTAGCCTGCAGAGTTTTTACCGTACAGAAATTAAAAGGACTGCAACCTGCAGCAATCGTGGAAGTTGAGAGCAAATTAAAAAGAATACAAGTTCTGGCATTCATCCCTAGCAATTTAGGACAGCCTTTTCATTACTGTAAAAATAGCACGTATTTATAAGCAACATCCAGCTCTGATCTCCACTATATCTCAAACTGCGTTATAGAAAAGGCAGTAACAACGTTAACACTTCACAAATGGGAAACTAAGGTAAAGGTGAAAAACAGGTTGCCCAGCCTCACCTCACAGGCTAGGCCAGGGGTTTGGACCGGACTCCAGGCTCTTGGCTCCTGCAGGCTGCCTGTGGTGCCACACCACCTCCTCGGAAAAGGAACGGAGCATCACAGCAGTTTCTGGAAATCACCTTTAGCTTCTCCTTCTCCCCCCAAATTTCCCTTTAAATTTTTACTCCAGTGCATCTACGAAGCAGAATGTTTCAGCAACGCACAGCAATGGCTTTGTTTCTGCCAGTGGAACAGCTATGACTGTACAGTTTACAGAGACTTTCTGTTCCTGGCTAAAATTATCTTTGCTGAGCCTTGCGACGCCAAGAGCACAGAGCCAATATTCCATAAGCCCTGTGAAAAACGGACTACATTTCAGGCACACTCAGCTAGTGTGGTTACAGTAGCATCCATCGGCCCGGAGCTTTCAGTAGCATCCATCAGCCAGGACCAAAGCTCCGGGACACCACCGCATCAGGCCTCGCACAAGGGGACACCGCCTGTTTTTCGTTGCTGCATGAGACAGCACATAAAGTCAGGGCCTCATCCTGCCGTCCGAGTGCTCTGTGTTTGCGGGGTGGTTGTCCAGCCAAAGAGGAGTCTCTGCAATCCCTGCTCAAACTGCGAGATCAGGGCGAAAGGGTATGAAAAGACAGCAGGTGGATGCAGACAGATGGGGGAAGCAGGGGCTAAGAGGGAGACAACAGCAATTAGCATAAGCAGCGGCAGTCTCAGCTCACCAGCTGCTTTGCTGATTGTCTGCGGCTGATTTCCAACAGCAAAGAAGCAATTTGCTCAAGAGCACAATCAGTAGCTAAAACTGCCCCTCAGAACTGAAGGTATGGGGGAAAAAGCACCCGATTTCCGTGGTACAAAAGGAAGGCTTGCAGGGCTGTCATGTAGGAGTTTGCCTAAGTAAGGCATGAAGCAGGCGGCTCAAAACAGCCACCAAATACTTCAGAGCGAAAGGCTAAAAAAGGAAGGTTTTAGAGGAGGAAATGAGTCAGTAGCTTGGAGGACGGGAGAGGGAGTTCAAATAGCTGAGGCATATAAAGTAAGCAAGTAGTCACCATCTCAAATGCTAGAAAGTCAGTGAGGTGGATGTATTGATCTTCGGTTTCTGTTGATGCAGGGTCTCATTCACAAACGGGAGTCCATGGACGACTTTTCATATTGACCATGCTGGGGTTTGAAGCGGTCCCTCACTGGGCAGATGCTTGTCGGCTGCAATTCACGCTGGTGTTTCAGACTGGAGCCAAAGCGCTCACCATCAGCTACAGGATTGCTGAAATTTCTTGGGCTCCCCCATGGCTGGGGGATGGATTTTTTTGTGTGTGTGTGTAAGTTTCAGGTTAATTGCAAATGCCATTTGCCTTAAGAGAGGGAGAGGGATTCACCTTTCAAGACGGTTCACCCAAACATCCAGCTTGAGCTTTCAGCCTAGCTTATTTATAGCAATAAAGGTGAGGAAAAAAGGACAAAGCTTTTTCAGTGTTGAAAAGCAGCAAAGCTAGTAAAAAAACCTCCACCTCCACAATGCTGTAGCAATCCACAGCATTCATTTCTTTCTTCATAACAACCTTGTATTGCACCGAAACCCTGGGGGCAAAGGGGCAAGTCTCACTCCGAGAAGCTTTTAACCTTGCTCGCTCCTACACCACCACAGCAGCTGGCCGTAACAGGGCATGCATTAGTGGAGCAGTAAGCCGTGAAAGGGTTAGTGTGGCAATAAGCCACAAGGCACGGCTTCCTCACCTCTGCCCCAGGTCCCTGTCCTGTCAAAAGGGCAGGACTGATGGAAAGGGAGCTTGTAAAAAGAAGAGCCAAAAATCCCTCCCGCCCTCCCCAAAACAGGGAGCTTCCCCCTCAGTTCAGGCACCGAGACCACAGCTACGTAGCTGCCGCACGCGGACCCTGCCGCAAGCCCTCTCTGAGGGAAACCACAGCCCTGCAGACGGTTGGGGTGATGCTGAAGGTCACAGGCACCTGAGGAGCAGGCTGTCGAGTCAGGGAGCAGCACAAGACTGGAAAAACAGATCCCCATTCCCCTACACAAGCAGCAGCATGGGGTTTACATACAGGAAGGGTTCCCAGACGGTGACATACGTACTGCTAATCACATGCACTTGTCAGTCCATCTTGGTGCACAGCTCCTGCCTCTAGCTTCCTCAAAGCACCACAGCCGCTGTGTTTATGCCTCAACCGGGCTAAGGTTTATGCCTCAACCGGGCTAAGCTGTTTTGTCTTTGGGGGAATGAAACTTTCAAAAAGCCATCGTAGTGCTCGGTCAGTGCCCTTCCCAGAGCAAGCACATCTTTCCCATGAGACAGAAACAAGTGAGAGAGATCTCTCTCACTCTGCTGCTGAAGGAGCTCCTGTCCTTGCTGAGGTTCCTTTAACTAGTTACATACCATCTCAACCCACTGCAGTGTTTCCAAAAACACAAGACCTCTTGAAACAGACTGAGCCAACAGGCCAGTTCCAACTCATTTTCCCTTATAAGTATACAACATGAAACAGCCCCAGCCCTGTTCTCATGGCCTTACATCATCCCTTCCCCTCCTCCCCAGGATGTCTTACTTCTGCACCCCTCTTTCACAGTGAAACCAATCTATGAAGAGCAAGCTTGGAACAGTAACAGACAAATTACCCACATCAATTAAGACTAAAAAGCACAGCTGCCCCAGGTCTCTGTTACGTGCCATCGGAGATGGAGGTCTGCTACAGCACTGTGCAGGGAGGCCCCCATCGCCAAACAGTGCCCGCCTTGGTTTCTCTCCCAGCCACGCAGCATGCATTGCCACCAGGCTAACGGTCAGAGCAGACAGACAGGACCTGAACCAGTTGTCCAGAGAAACGTTATCTGTGGGACTGAAGCTCTACTATTACACAGGCATTTTATCTGCCTTGTTCTGGAACTCAGTGCTTAAAAACCAAAACCCAAACACGTCCTTACTCAATTCTCGTTATTACTTCCAAAGTCAGTTAAGACTTTGGTCCAAATTTAACCATTCCTTGATTACATACATCAGAGAAGAGCCTAGGGAAGAACTACCCACACACCCCAGTTTAAGTCTAAGTCGTACTGGTAGGTCTTTTGCTAGTGTCACCACAATCTGATGCAAATGCTCTTGCAAAAGGGACCCCTGGCCAACATAAGCCACCCGACAGAAGAGCCTAACGCAACAGGACTGCTTTTTCAATACACGCATCTTCAACATGGGGTCTTTCAGCAACTTCTATCTGATGTGAACAGGCCTAACAGCATTTAAAGAGGGCATCTACTGGGGTATGCCATAAGGAGGGGGGAAAAAAAAATCAAAATGTAACACCCTTAATTAGAACAGTGATATGGGTGAAAACTGTAAGGTATGGCTAACACCTTTTAGGACTGAAGCTTCATGCTAGCTGTAACCTGGTATGAAGTATTGCTGCCTCATACCCCAGCCCTGAAAACACACAATCGAGTCTTGGTTTTGTTTTCTGCTTACAAGCAGGCACAGAGACTCAATGAGCTTTATGCCAGGGGTTTTTTGCTCATGGATTCAAGCTGGGAACATCACTGCAGTCAGGGTCCAGTAATGAAACCTAACTGTCTATACATTTTTTAACATTAGCAGGTTCTTCTGTAATCTGATTACAAAAAGCCCAAGCTCCACTGCCATTAAGGAAATACTGTTTTCGCAGCATTTCAGACTGAGCAGGACTGCAATGAACACAGAACAGCAGCTTCTCCGAACCCCCTTGCTCTCAGCAGCAGCGTTTTCTCAGCTTTGTTCCGAGGACAAACCGTTCATTGTTTCAGCCACCTGAAACAGACGCCGCTCTGATTCACGCGGGGACGCGGCCGCTGTTGCGGCTGCTGGTAATGGTGCTGGTGGTGCTGGTGCTGGTGCTGCCGCCGCTGGGAAGCAATGCTCAGGGCTTCCTGCAGCACGCCGCGAGCGCGGCCGGCCTGAGCCAATCAGGAGTGCCTGACTGAGATCGCACCAAAGTAGGTATTAAAAAAACACCCACCCACCCACCCCCCCAACACACACACAAAAAAAAAAAGAGAAAGAAAGGAAAGCCCCGCACTTCCTCCTCACCAGCTCTTCTGGCCGCCTCCCCCGCCGGGCTCCCCTCCTCCTTGCCCCAGGGCCACCACGGCCCCACAGCCGCCGCCTAGGGGGGGGGGGGCGGG
>JAVKLA010000054.1:19814610-19827931 GCA_034782735.1 Sagittarius serpentarius | reverse complement strand
CCGCGGAAGGAAGGCGCTGGTCGTAACAAACACGTTTTTTGCAGCGACTGCTCGAAGAAGCTTAAATTTTAAGGTAGTTGCCGCAAGGGCTTGGGGAGGTTTTTGTCTGGCTTCTCTGCACAGAGAGGATCTAATGCTGGAAATGGAGGAAATACAGAAATGTGTTAAACGTACACACTGACTTACCCGTTTTTTCTGGCTTTCAAAAAGTGCCAGGGGACTCCTTTCACAAACAGGGTGGAATAGACCAAACGGCTATTATGCACCATGGTGGTTCATTTTCGGTTGGTTTGCCTACACTAAAAGTTTGCATCCCCATTTAACTCGGGCTACTGAGACTGACAAATTCACTTGAATTATTAGCTCACACAGTTTTAACTGCTGTCCTATTTTTGCTTGAGCCATGCAGAAGTGCTTGTCCAGCAACAAACATTTGTGTGTTTTGATGCACTTGCCTAGGTTATTTGCCTTTAGTAGAGGGGTTACATCTTGAGGCCTTCCCATGGTATTTACCATTAGTTTCTTAAGCATGTGCTGTATCCAGCAAATAAACTCTTAGCCTGTATAGCCCCGGCAGACAGGATGTGCTACTAATCTGCCTGCTTCCTATAACACCTGAGTTGAAGCATCTATGGCTGGTCTGCAGTGTGGAGCAGAGCTAATGGGAGTTGCAGATGAAGCTGCTAAAAGTCTGACGAGACTTGCAGCTCTTGTTTAAAATAGGCTTGTCTGAACAAGCTAGCTACCATCTCTGCAGTACGCAAACCTAGTTTAGAATGACTACTCAGTGTGTCAGGCTTCACCTTGCTTCGGAACCAGAGAATTCCCCAGTCAGTCAAAACTAGTATTTCTCATAATGATCTCCTTTTTGGAACAGGGTCTGGGTTGGCTTTTTTAAGACGCTTTCCAGTTGCTGCAAATGAACTTGCTTTTGGGCAAAGAGTGTAGGCCTTCTGGCAAGGCACAGTAATGCCAGCAGGAGGGCATCATTTGGTATCAAAAGAGCATTGGATTTTCTGCTTTTGTGTCTTGTCACAAGGTTCAGTGCTGCTGAATTAAATGAGTCCATGGTCTTTGGAGGACCGTGCAAATTATTTTTCTTGGTTGTTAGGCAGTACTATTCCCAAATCTGTGTAATTACAAGGTACATATGCCTCATGCCTGATGACAATTGGTAGTGTGGGTGTCTGGCATGTTCCTGCTTGCCTTGTCAGAATATCGCTATCAGGAGGCTCCTGTTGGGAGCAAGGGCTGACCTAAGCGATCTCAAGCGGGAGAGCCTGCGGACAGCCAGAACTTGCATGTAAAGCTGTTCAGAGCCTTTTGCTTGCCTGACTGCTCAGTATTCACAGGAATCTCCAGGAAGGATACCTCAGTAACAAGTACCTGGGATGCCCAGAGCAGGCCTTCGAAGCCTGTTTTTAAGGGCAAGGTTTAAGCTTTAGGTTGCTGTAGGTGCTTGGAGGGCCACAAGAAAATATTTACAGACACTGGGGCTCATAACAGCTGACTTCTGTGCTGGATATGTTTCTAAGAAGCTTTGCTTTCCTGCAACAGTCCTGTTGCATACCAGCTTACACCCGCATTAAAAACATGCATTTCAACACAGGAATGGGTACTACTCAAAATTTCTGCCCTACTACTGGCTAGCGTAGTTCCTGTTTTTCAGCAGTGTTACTGGGATTTCCTTTTGTGGGTATTGCTCGTTCTACCTACCTTGATAATTATATCAGGAGTGAACTTCATGGTAGCTCAGAGAAGGTGATGATTTCCTCTTTGGCTGAAAGCTGAGGAAATGACCTCCAGGAATTCAGGGGAGACTGCTTTTTTTTTTTTTTTTTTAATAATTGCTTTCTTACTCATCTCTCGTCGTTTAGTCAATAACCTTTCTTACTGGCAGGGAAAAAAAAAAAGCTGAATAGAGTTTTGATGCCTTCTCCCCCTGCCCCCCAAAAGAGACCAGATAATGCAAAATAAAAAACTTGAGTCTAGCTGGCAAGATCTGCCTACAAGTGATATGCAAATAACTCTGTACTTCTTGCTTGTTTATGGTGTGCAAATAATGGCCTCTTACACAACAGCAGTAAAAAGGTAGTTAGTTATGTTTCCTATCATGCCTCAGATCTGAATTGAAGATCTGGACTTCCAGATGCATGGGCAGCCTGGTGTAAATGGAGGTGTCTGTCTATCCTGCTGTAGGTAGTAGCAGAGGACATGGGCCTGTTGGGACTTGGGAAGTCACTGGTGTTCCCACACTGGTGCTGGTCTTCGGGGTGAAGTTAAACTAAGCACTCCATGCAGTGCCTCCTTTCCTACTCAGTGAAGTGTGGGTGGTAATATCAGATGGGTTTTTTCTGAGTGCTCAAATAACAGATTAAAAGCAAAGCAGTATTTAAGATCCTTGTATTTTTAACCACCCGCATTTTCAGTCGGCTTGTCGGCCATAGCTGATACCTTTTCAGAGGCCTGATTTGGTAAAATCCCCTCCCAGTCTGTTAGCTGCAGCGAGGCTGTGTGGCCCTCCCTTGCTGCTAGGTGCTCTTACAACCAACTTAGCTTAGTTTTCCCTTCGAGGTCTCGGTGCTGATGGTGTCCAAGGGTATCGTGTGGCAATGTAAGGGACAGCTTTGTGAAGGCTGCTGTCCCAGAAGAGTTGGGTGGTGATAGGTTTAATTGAAAAAATACTTGTCACAGAGATGTACTATGACACATTACTGAGTCAGATGGAAATGCCACATAATTACACAGGCAGTTCTGGCAGTGGCAGGGGATTTTGAAGGTAGATCGGAGGGACGGTATGCCAAGCATAAGGGAAGCAAGGTGCTTGCTGAAGAAACTGAGAACCAAGTACATGGCAGTAATGTGACTAGCAAACATGGGAGCACAGTGTTCTCAAATCTGCCTTTGCAATTAAACAGGGCATACTTTAGTAAGTTCTTGGTGTCAAATTCTGGAAAAATCGATGATGCTTTTCCAAGAAGCAAAAGTTTCCACTTGAGTAGCTATGGATAGTCCACGCTGGTGTATACAATGTGTGTGCATGGTTCCCAAACAAAACAAGTCAAGAACTGGTTATTGAAATGTCTCTGTAGATAGCACATGCACAGGCACCACTGTAGAGGGTTCTTAGGTTCTGATGACAGGAAGGAAAACCCACACTGTAAAATTGTCAATACTTAAATTTAGTCCCCTTTAGACTTGTCTTGAGGCAAACTAAGTCATTAGTTTAAAGTCTTGGCTGTCTTACAGCTGAGGAGGGAACAAAGACTTTTCTTAGGTAAAATATTTTAAATATTTGAGGAAAATGCTGGAGTTCACAGCGCTTCCTAACAAAAGAGGAGGCAAATTTCATTGTGTCACAGTTGCATTTCAGTGCAGGCTTGCTACAAATGCAGTTTATCAGGCGTCTGGCCTATGTCTCACTCCTGAAATGGCTTTCTGTATATGGGGATTTTCTTGAGAAAGCTTTGGATTATTCTTCAGTCTTCCCCCATTTAGATTAAATTTCAGTTGTAGAGCACTTGGCGATGGAGGCAAAATGTTGGAAGCTATTAGTGGAGGCAGCTGGGGACGGCTCTTGCAGTTGGAAGCCTGCTAGACAGAAGGCTCTCTCTTTGGGCTGCCCTGTGTAGGGACGGCATTCTGCTCTCGCAAGACTTCTGCAGTGCTTTGCACTTAAGGCAGGAACGATGGCTTTGTGTAGGGAATAAGAGCCGCTGTGTTACTGCAGCGCATGCTGACAAGGCATTTAATGCAACCATTACCTCATGTGCCTACAGCAGTCTATATGAAAATACAATGGGGATACTGGTATAAGTGCTCCGGAATAATGTATGAGGCAACGCGGCCCACAAGACGTGCTGCCTTTGCAACAGTCGCATGGAGGTACTGGGGGAGAACTCTTTTTTTGCTGATGCCCTCAGAGAAACTTACTCTGTCCATTCTTACCTGAATGTCTCCCTGAATATGCTGCACTAGTGTCATTTGTCATTTTTCTATCTGATAATTAGGTGGCTTGCCTCCTTGCTGCTGCCTTGCTTCAGTGAGATTAAGGGGACCCACAGTTAAGGTCCTCAACACCTATAGAAACAGGCTGGCTACTTGAATGCAGTCTTTTCTCTGCAGCTGTGTCCTGAGAATGGTTTTAAGTTGGTGTTGCCTGTGTTACAGGATTGGTCGGTCTGTCCCTTACAACAAAATGTCACCGGCTGATGGTCGTGTATCCCACAAGTACCTGCAAGGTGTACTGCTCAGTGAACAGCCAGCCGCCTGTGTACCAGTCCAGAGTTGGATAACTGCTTTCATACTGAAAAAGGAACAGAACCAGGCAAGCTGTTGTAGGCCTGCAGCGTTCAAGCTAGAATGCACAAAATAATAATGAATGTGCTGTACTGACTCCTCTGAGCAGAGTGGTATTGGGCCAAAGACGGAAAATCCAGACTAACTAATAAACATTTATTCTGTCGTTACTGGTGGGGCAGAGGCTTCTCACTGGCTATTCTTCTGGACAAATCAGCAGAGATGTGGTTAAAATGTTAACTGAGGACATGTATTTACAAGTGTGACATTTCTCCTTGTTCCTGTGCTCTCAACAGTCATCCTGTTGCTGCCCTACACAGAATGGTTGCAACCACCTTACAACAAAAGCTCCCTAGGGTTTGGGTTTTTTTCTTCTTGTTTACAAAGCCAGTTGTGGCTGGTACAAGCCCAGGGTTGAAGAGGGAGTCCTACAGTTAGAAAAGTAGATCCTCTTTTCAGAAGCAGTTAGTTGCACCGGGAGTTTATGGGTTCATTTCAGCCCATACTGTGACACAGCTATAGGGTTTTCTCAGATGGAACAAATCTGCATTGTCCCTAGCGTTACAGCGGCTGCTAATGTCAGCCTGCGTGATGAAGCCAGGGGTTGTACAGCAGCTGTGAAAAGGAGTCGCACCAGCTACTAACAGCCTTTTGGTTTGGAAAGTTACAAAGTCCAGTTCTTACTGTTGTCCCTTCAGCTTTTGGTCAGTGCCAGTTATTAGCTGCAGTTTAGCAGTGAATTTTGAGTTTCCAGACTAAATACTCTTAACGTTTTTGGAATCTGAACTGACTTGCCAGCAGTGCTCAGTTTCTTTATAAGGAAACAACTTGTCTCCCAACTTGGAGATGTGTTTCTGGCTGTGCAGTAGCATGAGCGTATGCTCTTGACTGCACAGTTTGCATCAACCTGCAGCTCCCTTGCTGCTGCTTGCTTCTGGCTCTCTGCTAAGCATTAACCTCTTCTTTCAAAGTTAACTTCTTGGCAGCAGGAATTGGCACAGGAGCATGATAAGAACTGACAAAGGCAGAGCTAGGTGACATGAACCACTTTTATGCAATTACTAGACTAGTTCGGGCTTTCTAAGGATTTTCTACTTAGAATCTTTAGGGTTTTGTGACTAAAAACTGACTCTTAACACCTGTTGTCAGCTACTGAGGTGCCATTAGTTAGAAGACAAACCTCAGGGGAAAGAAAACGTTGTCCTGAGTTCACTGTGGATTTGTCCTTGGTGAATGATGCAATAGTTCTAGTCTCTGCACTGTTAGCTTTATTAGGGCAACCTTGTATTATTTAGAGTCTTCCCAGATAGCTGTTGCCTACATCAACTGCAGGGATGGGAGGAGAAAGACCTTTATTCCTCGTTAATTCTCAATCACAGTCTGACAAAGTACGATCTCTCCATATGGAGGAGGTGACACAGGAGTGAGTCACTTTGAGTCGATGTTTGCACTTTTGCTGAAATTTATCCTGGAATAGGCTTTCTCTGCTTACTTTCCTTGCCTTATTGGCGATATGCAGAAGGGTGGCTGCCTGCCAGGCAGCTGAGGCACAGTGACTTACTCCCTGTTCTCCTGTCCCAAAGTGAGTGCAAGGGATTCTGGATAGATTACCCGTAATAGACAAGCCATGCATTGCAGATCTTGAGGGAGGTCCCCTTGTATTTCAGTAAACCCCTAAGGAGCACTGTTCTCCACGCTAGAGAGAAGCTTCTGTCTCAGATTCAGTGCTGTATGAGATTGCCCTGGCTTTGCATGACCAGCGCTTAAGGGATCTGGATGCCAAACTCTATGGTAATAGATACTGCCAACTGTGCCACCTCTCTTCACTGGGTTAGCAAAGCTATGCCAGCTGCTAGAAGTTACAGAAGGAGAGATGTTGGGAGAAGAAGGAGAATCCAGGCTCGTCTGAGGTCCTGTGTGGTAGGCATTGGTCAAGGCTTTAAAAAAATACACGTTAAGTAGTTGTTCGATGAATAACCATCTCTCAAGGGCAGCTTGTTTGAAAGCTAGCACTAAGCAGTTACCCTTCACCACTGATACCCCTGGTTTTGCAGCTGAACTCTGCCATTTCTCTAGAACCCTGCCACTCTGACAAGGTACAATGTCCCCTGAAAAATGAATCTGTCAAGCACATGTTTTGCGGCTGAGCTTAAGGAAAAACAAAATGAACAACAACCTTTAGTCTTTTTCAGCCTGTAGCTTTTTTCAGTTGGTATATCTCACCTCATGGTTTACCTGACTGTTGAGGACTGCTGACTGGGCTTCTAGCAGTGATGTGTGTCAGTTTACACAGAGGGAGGAGAGCAATTTTCCTCCTGAGCTACGAATTGCCATATCTGAGGATAATGTCATTTGAATTTGGGAGACCAAAAACCAACAGGGAAGAAGCAGTACTAGAAAGGAATCTCACTGTTTACACTGCATGCAGCGTTTTGAACAGATAGATGAGTGTTGGACAGGCTTCAATTTGGTCTTCACTGCTCTGGCCATGATGTCCTTCCAGCAGTGTCTGCTGGCCAGTATGGCTTCCCCTGTTTGCAGTATTTGCTATTGCACAGCTGCTTTTAAGCTCTCCAGCTTTGCTGTACTCTGAGAACAAAACTCAGATCCAAATGCTTCTACCCTGCCACCTCTTTTTTTTTTTTTTTTTTTTTTTTTTTTGTCTCATTACCAGAAAAGTAGCAGACTGAAAATGCAGTTCAGCCTCTTGTCGTTCTTGTTAGGTCTTGTCCTCTTTATTTTGTGCAGCTGCCTTTAACATTAGATTGGTAACTCTGCATCTGCACCTCCTATTACAGCTAGCACAGGGGGATACCACTAAGTGACTAGATTTTCCCATCAGACTTAAAGAGGAAAACACCAAAAAAGTTGAAAAGGCAGGCAGCTTGCTTTAAAAACTGATGGAGGAACTGGTGGGAAGTAGACAGTTTAACTGTTAGACTTATCCCTTTAAAACACTGAATTCAGAGCAACTTCTGAAAGCTGGCTTGTTCAGCTAAAAACTGTACCACTGCAGTCCTAGTACCCCACTATATGTCTCTTGATCTCTAAACCAAATCCGTGTGACAGGCATGGAATTTGGCCATGTTTTAACTCTGTTCCTAAAGCTGCTAGCAAGCATGGTAGAAGTGGCTAGGAAGCTTTGAACTGAAGATCCTCATGGAGTTGATTGTCTAGCCAGCCTGAAAAAGGTAACAAAATTAAGCTGCTGTAATGCCAGAGGATCTACCGCAACTGAATCTCGGAGGACAAGGGGTGGACATGCATGTAAAACTACTCCAAAACAGTGTTCTAATGTAAGTAGGATTGTGCCTTCTTCAGAATAGTTTTGGTTTGGCAGCTGGCTGTGGGCAGCATCGAGACTCCAGATTCTTCACTTGGCCTGGAAAAAGAGGGCCTGCAGCCTTTTCTGATGAGACTCTCAGGCCACTGGTGACTCTTGCCAGTATCGCTTTTCTTTCAGCCTTGGATTTAAGGCAGTGCAGTAATGTAGTTGTGAAAATCTGCAGCGGTAGCCCTAAAGGTCTTTGCTCTTGTCTTTGCAGGCATCTGGAGTACAAGTTGCCGATGAGGTATGCCGTATCTTCTATGACATGAAAGTGCGGAAGTGCTCTACGCCTGAGGAAATTAAGAAGAGGAAGAAGGCCGTCATCTTCTGCCTCAGTCCAGACAAAAAGTGCATTATTGTGGAAGAAGGCAAAGAGATTCTGGTGGGAGATGTCGGTGTGACAGTTACCGACCCTTTCAAGCACTTTGTGCAGATGCTTCCTGAGAAGGATTGCCGTTATGCCTTGTATGATGCAAGCTTTGAGACCAAGGAATCCAAAAAAGAAGAGCTGATGTTTTTCTTGTGGTAAGCAGTCTTCCCATTCCTAACATGCAGTCCAAGCACTGTGGGTGAGGTCTCCGAGTATTTGTATTGCCCAGGCTGGCAAGATGGCAGGCGTAAAGTGAGCCGGACAGCCTGATGCCTGTATTCTGAGCTGTGAGACGTTTCACTTGTTCATAATTGGTAGGATACTGCTGCTGTCTACGCTGGATAATAAATGTCGTTAATTGCGCTCTTTTTGGTGTATCCCACTAGGGCACCAGAACAAGCACCTCTCAAAAGTAAGATGATCTACGCAAGCTCCAAGGATGCAATCAAAAAGAAGTTTCAAGGTATGTAATACAGCTAATGCTCCTAGCTGTGCCATGCCCCTAGGATGCTTACACAGCAAGGCTTAACTGTTGGCTAATTGGTTTGGGGTTTTTTTGAGATACTAGTGAGTGATGAGAACTTCACAGGTGAAATGCCCTGTTACAGAGCTAAAATGAGCTCTGGCTAAAACTTAACACTGTCTGACTCTGAATTTCAGAGGCACTAGAACCGTGCTCACGACAAGAGCAGGCTTTGCAATCCGTGACACCATAGCTGTGCTGTACTCTACAGAGCAGCACATCTGCACCATACAGGCTAGAAACCACTAGATGCGTAACACGGAGCTGGATTTTGTGCAGAGCTGCCCCTGTGGCAGAGGACTTTCAGCCCTGTGTCTGTTGAAACATGTAATCTGGTAAACTTACTGTGCTGTAGTAGTAGTAATTAACAGTTCTGTAGTAGTAGTAATTAACAAATCACTTCATTTAGAGATGCAGTTGTGATCAAAAGGCATTGCATCTCCAAGTGGAGAGGCGAAGTTCTGCTCAGCCTGTCAGGCACCATTAACCAAGGAGTAAGCACCTTGCTGCAGCATTCAGAAATTTCATGCTAAGTCGGTCATTACGAAGGCTCGTAGCCAGATAGCACTGCCCCCTGCTTCAGTTCCTCATGCTGTGCTGGGCCAAAATCTTGCCCCATGCAAGACTGACAGGATCATTGTGCAGCAGTGCCAGCCTTCACAGGACAACTCGCCAGTCAATTGGAACTACCCAGGGAGACTGTGTGCTGCACGTGTGGAAGCTGAAAAAAAGAAATCCTGAAGAAATCTGCTTTTCTCCACATCAGACAGGCTCCCTGCCCTCAAAAAAAGAAACCACTGTTCATTCCTTAGACCAGCAAAGTCTTTCTGGTCTCTACATCTCAGGTTCTTGCTGTAATTCTTTCACCCACCCTCTCCAGAGCCAGCGGGAGCTGAGTCAGCCATCTTAGTGTGCTTGCGTGTAGCTCCCTCGCCTGCCATATCCAGGGTAGCGCTAAAAACGAGAGATTCCCTTGTAAGCTAGCCTGCAATGAAAAGGCTAACAAGTCTGAGCGCTGATCTAGTGAAAACTTTATCCCTCATATTTCTGTGTTGATACTTGGTGTGTAGCCAGATGTCTCCTGTGACATAACAGGGGAAAACCATCCAAATTCCTAAGGTAAGGCAGGATTTACCTGCTTGAGTGAGCGGATTGCCTCTTCTAATATTACTACCAAGTATGTGTCTTTGATTACTAGCATGTTGAAACTGCATTATTGAGTGTCTTGCCTCTTCTTTTAGGCATAAAGCATGAATGCCAAGCAAATGGGCCAGAGGACCTCAACCGAGCTTGCATTGCTGAGAAGCTAGGAGGCTCCCTAGTCGTAGCTTTTGAAGGAAGTCCCGTGTAGATGTCATACAGTGCCACAACTCTACAAGCATTCCATGTTTTAATATATCAGTTATGTAAAGCAACCATTCTAGGCAAGGGTTTCACTAACGGTAGGGAAGCTGTCTTGTAGAATAAAGTAGATTTTGGAGATGTAGCTCGTATGTACAAATGACCCTAAATAAATCAAATCTAAGGATTTATCTTGGTGTATTAATATTTGCATTGGTTGTCCAGCCCAATACTGTCCCTGATGGATTAACACTAAAGGTCTCCAAAAATTTTGGTCCAATGCAGCAGTGTATCATGGGATGAAAGTGGGGGGAGGGGGGTGCGGGGCAGGGTGAGAACAATCTGGTTCCTGTTCTTACTTTTCTAAATTATAACAAGCAAAATTCAGTCAGTCTTTTTGAGGCTACTGGCCAAATTGCCAAACGCATAATCTTTGCCCCTGTCACAGTTTAATACAAAACTTAAACCTGTAGTTAAAGCTAGGCTAAAGCAACCTGTTGGCACCAAAACTGCGTTAAATTCTTAGTGCTTGCAGTTGCAGAGCAGTACTAATAAAGCTAATTCTGAAGTTAAGTAGAGATGAAATAGACACACTTCTGGAGAAATAGTCCTAATCCACTCTCTTGTAAACTTACAGTGCAGTAATAATATTTCAAGGTTCACTTGTTCTGTAGGTTCAGTTTTCTTGTTATGAAGCGTCTTGAGGTCTCTTCCAGCCTGAGTGATTCTATAAAAATTGCTTTTCTGTTGACAGTTTAATTTAGAACTACCTTAGTTTCTCTAATACACACTTACTAGTGGATTGGATGCTTCTGAGGCTTTTACAGATGCAGATTCTTGTATCAGAGCTCTCCAGTTATGGGTAGTACAATGAGAAAGAACCACATCTTAAAGAGTGGTGGTTCTCAGCCCCAGTCTTTGGTCACTTGGTCCATTTGTCCATAATTACTATTGATTTAACTTAGTAGAACCAATCAGCCTGACTAATATGGCTTGATCTGGGCTTTTTGTCTGTTAGCTTCTTTAATTCTGTAGAAATGCATGGAAATTATCACCTACTAGAAAGTTTGACCTGAAATGCCTTTTGTATGGGGGGGTAGAGAATATTCCTGTGCCAGCTACAGAGATCTTAAAAGCTTCCATGTTTCACCAGTGGTTGATTAAAACTGTTTCCTTTGTGTAATGTGTACATGGGAGTTGCATAGAGTTTTCCTGTATGTCTGTAGAGAAAAAGAGAAAAAAAAAAAAAAAACAAACAAACCAAAACCCTTAGCCTCCAGTGCGTTACTGTGATATGTTCTGTGCGTGCCAAATTCGAATAGCCTAAATAAATGGGGTTTCCCTCCCCTGGATCAGTGACTGATTCCTCTCCAGCCTCCGGATTAGCCCTCCTGCAGCGGGGCCGGTGCTGCTGGCTGAGCACGCCGGAGCCCTGCGTAAGCTGGCTGCTCGGGGAGCTGCTACGGGGGAGAAAGGATGCGGGGATCGGGGGGAAACAGGCTGGAAGGAGGAGCTGGTGGAGGCAGAGGGAGTTTGGGGAGAAAGCAAGTTCATCTGCGTGCAAAGTGTGCTGCCCTCCTTGGCCCTGCACCCCTCTCGCAGCTGAGTGACCGCCAGCCTGCTGCAGTCTTAACAGCACCTGGTCTCTGCCTTTTAAGCTTCGGACCCAAATTTCCGTGGGTTGGGGAGCTTCCTGGGAAACGTATTTGCAGTCTGAACAGGAGAAACCCAGCACGTGCCAGTTATTTTGGCTGTAAGAACTGAGGGAGCTTTTTCTGGCCTGTGCCCGATAAAGCCCAGGCAGTTACAGGCTGCCCCTTCCTCGGCGAGCTCTTGCCAGATGTGCAGGGACAGAAGGCTGTACTGTCCCCGCCGCCTCTCAGCAGAGCGCTGCGCGGCCCCAGTTTATCCGCGGGGCCAGGGAAATAATGGTCCATTACCTAACTCAGCATGTGCCCTCTCTGGCCGTGCTGTGTGGTTAAAACCTTTAATTAAAGGCGGGCATTGACTGCTTGCTCTAACTTGGCACCCGCCCGGGTCACAGGGTTGGGAGCACAAGGTTTTCTGATGCAAAGAGATCCACCGGAGCGAAGCTTTCTGGAGAAAAGCAGACCGGTTTGGTGTCTGCTGATGCCTTTTAGCCTGTGTTTCAGTCAACTCTGGGCTCGCCCAAGTGGGTAATCATCCTCCTCGCAAACAGCTCCTCCTTGCCTAGGTGTCTGCAGTGCTGGTCTCTGTCCAAAGTCCAGGTTGAGATAAGGAAACCAGAGTGACACAGCAGGAGTGGTGCTGCCTGACAAACAAAGGGAACTCCCAGCCAAGATCCAGCTGATAACGAGTGCCTCCAGACTGCTGGCATCTTCGGAGAGCGAGCCAGCCCAGGTGACGCCGAGGTGGACTTTTGCCTGGGATTTTCTTCCTTGTTTAGGCAATGGAGCAGGAGACTCTGCAAAGGGGGAAGGATGTCAGACCTGGAAGGTAGGAGGGCATGACCCACAAGGTGAAAGCCTTCGGGTCAGGGAGTTGGGTACGAAGTGCCATAGTCCCAGGACTTTGAGGGATGAGAGGTCTGAGGTGGCACTTGGGGCCTTGGCTGGGTGTGATCCCACAGCTTCAGCTCATCTAAGAGGCTTTGGCTGCCTTTAGGACCCTCACAGCAGGTCCAGAGGTATTACGGTGGCCTCTCTGGAAGAGTACTCCTGCGCTGCAGCGCTGGCGGTAACTTAACCTTCACAGCTGGAATGCTTCAGGCTTCTCCACGTCGTGGCATTAGTGGGCCGAACTTCACCGCCTCCCCAGGCTGGTTGTCCTCCTGAAAGGTAACTCCAGCCGTGGCCGAAATCAGCAGAAGGATCCAGCGTTCCCATCAAAGATCACCCCAGCTGGGTGATTGCTCGATCTTTATCAATGAGGTACCTGCCCGCAGCACCCCAGCCGGCGCCTGGCTGCCGATCCTACCTGCCCAGTCGCACGCTGACAAGTAACAAGGCGACAGCGTGGCTCGCCCGGAGGAAAGGAGGTGATAACCCTCGGCAAAGCCCACGCTGCCCGACGGGCGAGCACGTTGCGAAATCCCACCAGCTCCTGGGAGAAGAGGGGGCCGGCCAGTCCTCGGCCCCCGCAGGTCGGTGGGAAAGGCTAGGTTTGCTCCTCGCCCCTCGGAATGTCCTTTCCCCTTCCACTAAGGTGCCAAGGGAAGAAAAAAAAATCCCAGCGGCACCACTCCAGGTATCAAAAAATTAAGCTAAATGTCTTTTCCCTGAAGAGACGTGGGTTTTTTTTTTTACCTTTGCTTAACAAGAGCAGCATCTCTCTCTCTCTCTTCCTGAAAAAGCCAGCTTGGTGACATGTCCTGGAAGGGCACCATGTCCCCCCACTCCGGGGACATCAAATCTACTCACTCGTGTGGCTTTCGGAGCCCCATCAAGCGCCCGCCTGCCCCTCCTGGCAATGGCAGTTT
>JAVKLA010000054.1:19785673-19813922 GCA_034782735.1 Sagittarius serpentarius | reverse complement strand
TTTGGGGGGGGGGGGGGGGGGGGGCTCCCAGCTTCCTAGTTCCTCAGCCAGAATTCAGCAGAATCCCCTTTTCTTGCCTGGTCAAAAATAGGTCACACTCCCCACCTGGTCTGATTTGCACATCTCTTTGCCATCACGGCCCCGAAACCCACAGTGCTGGAGGGGGGAGGGGATGGGATGACATGTGTCCACCCAGTCCTGCCTGCGTGGAGTCTCTGGTGTCTAATATAGAGGTTGAGCGCACACTGCTTTCCCCAGCAACAAAATGGAGGCAGGGCTGTCCCTCGTCCCCTTTCCGGGCCTTGGCTCTTTGCACACCCTGAAGAGCCTGAGTGTTCTGGGGGCCTTTCCAACCCCTCCCTCTCAAATCCCACTGATGTCAGCATGGGGGCTCAGCAGCTTTATTGTGGGGAGACAGCACCGAGCCGTCACGTGGCCTCTGCCATTTCCTAAGAAACCAGCTTGGGGAAAACAAAACAAAAAAAAAAACCAGAAAGGGAAAAAAAAGAAAAAACAAACCAAACCCCAAATGATAAAGGAAAGCCACAAGAAGGGGGGAGCAGAGGGCCAGAGAGCCCAGCAGCGCCCGAGGCCCACCACCACGCAGCACCCGCAGGGACAAAATTCCAAGGGAATTTTGTTGTGGTTTCAGCAAGCTGGGCTGCCATGGCTGACCCCGCTGTGCCCCGTCCCCACGCTCGGCTCGGCGTGACCCCCACCGCAGCGGAGCAATGGCACCCTGCCCCGGCTGCCACCCTGTCCCGCGGCACGTGCGGCGCTCCCTCAGCCGGGCCCCGCGCAGGGAGCTCGGCCTGCACCCCCAGCGTGAAAACACAGCCGGCTGGAAGGAAAAAGCGTCTCTCCTTTGCTTATATTGGAGAAAAAAAAGCGGAGGGGGTGAGCGGCTTTTGCAGCGCAGCAAAGGGGGAGAATAAAGGATCTGCTCCTGGGCAAAGCAGGGTCCTTTCTTCAGTGACCCCCACAAAGACCTGCCTGGCCTGCAAACTTAAAAAAAAAACAGAAACAAAAAAAACAAAACCAACCAACCAAAAAAAAAAAAACCCTAGAAAAATAAAGCAAGAACAAGCTCTTTTCACTACGTCATTTTAATTGTGTTGACACCCAGAAATACACAAAAGGATACGTGCCAAGAGCCACCCCTCAACGAGAGGCTTCCTTCCGTGGTGGGTCTTATTTTTCACACTTCTTTCACTCAAAAAAAAAAAAGAAAAAAAACAAAAAAAAACCCCCAACAATTGCACCGGTTGATGTACAAACAGAGTCTTCCCTTTTCACACATTCGTGGGTTCTGCCGTGACAGGAGGGTGAAGCCCTGGGGCAGAGCGGCTCCCCGGGGAAACGAACGGCTGTACAAAACAGTATGAAGATTTTCTTACGAACGTGCACCTGCAGTGTTTACTGGTTGGGGTCTCTGGGGGGTGGTTTGGTTTTTTTTTGTTTTTTGTTTTTTAAGTTTCAAAACTAGGTTTTGGGTCACTAATGTCTTGTATCTTTTATCTACAGTAAATTCAGCATATATTTTTATTTTTAGGAATGTGTAAGGCATTTTGGTAAGTTGAACGTTACGGTCTAGGTCACAGACTCGTCAAACTGAGGTCCCTTCCTTCGAACTCTCCTCTTCGCCCTGGAGAAGGAAAACAGACGTGGGTCACTCAACTGGGTCTCAACCTTATTCTTGTGGCAGCTCAACATCAAAGCACGTCACAGACGGGCCAGGTCCTGCCTTCTGGGCAAGGAGAACCATCTCGTGTGGTCCCAGGGCTTCCCAAAAGCCAACGCCCCCCCCAGGGTTTCTGGCAGCAAGTGCCACCTTGCCTCTGGTTTTAAACCACTGCCTGGCAGGCACTTCCCCGTGGCCTGTGCCAGCGTCAAGGGGAGGGATGGCCGCGGCCATCACAAGTACCGTTGCCTGAAGCTGTTCTTTCAACTTCTTCACCGTTTCTCTCTCTTTGGCCAGTTGGTCCTGGGTAACCTTCAGCAGCTCCTGTAGTTTGGTTGCTGCCTGGCCCAGGTCCTTTGTTAATTTTTTTTCTTTTTCAAGTCTTTCCTACATGGGAGTCAAAAGAAAGCATCTGCCCGAGCGCCCCTTTGCCATCTGGTGACCTTCCCCACCCTCCAAAACGTCACCTCGGGGCTGCACCGAGCTGCCTTGGTGGCCACAACCCCGAGGAGCACCCAGCTCCCTCCTCACAAGAGCAGCCAGGTGTCACCCCACCACAGCTACAGCTCACTCTGGCTCCCCAGAGATGCCGTGGGCTGAGACAACTTCCCGGGAGCAGAACGGTTTCCCAGTACGTGCAAAGCCCAGCCTACGAGAGCGTTTGCTCAGAGCATCGCCCTTTCCTTGGCCAACACGGCCAAAGGGGCTGTGACTTGCCCCCTCGCTGTCCTTCAGCCATGCCTGGAGCTCCCAGCCAGCCCCGGGCAGGGAAACCATCTACCTTACCCCACCATCCCCAAAAATGATAAATCATGCCCTTAGTCCTGCTCGGACATGTCTTTTCCTGCCTTGGCTGACCACCAAGCACAAGAGAGCAGGGCAGCCAAATCACCTTGAGATGCTGGGCCTCCTCCGCCTCTGAAGCTGCTGCGTTTTCAGCCAGTCTCAGCTTTTCCAGCTCTGCTTGCAAACTGCACGCTGAGCTCTGGGCCTGGAAGGGGGGGACATACTGAAAAAGCACGCGAGCTAACAGCGGCGGGCACCTCCCGCATCCTGCCCCATACGGCCCCGGCTCGCCGGTGGGTCTGCCCCCGGTGAAGAGTTATGTTATGGAGCCGCTGTCGGATGGTTGGACGCTAAAGGCAACGTGCTGCTTTTGCCGATCCAGCTTCCACCGGCAAGACGGCATTTCTCACCAGAAGCAGCACGAAAGCCAGCTAGAACCCTTAACCCTCAAGGGAAAGAGGTTGCAAAAACCACAGGGGGACTGGGAGAGGGGCGATTCGAGGGGCCAGCCATGCCACGTGGCTTTAGCACAGCTGCTGCAAGAAGTTCTTCAGATGGGTGAGGGAACGCGGTGACGTCCGAGATGCAGACAGGGATGGGGAAAAACCTTCAGATTACTTCATCAAATTAACTCTTGGGCTTCATTAGCAGCCAAGAACCCATAAAGGCTTTGCAAACCCTTGTATCCTCCTCGCCCGCGCCTACCTCCTCCAGCTCCAGCGCCAGCTTTTGCCGTAGCACTTGCTCCTTCTCCACCAGCATTTCGTTTTGCTCCAGTTGGGTTTTCAACTGTGTTGAGAAAAGGGGAAAACACCCAGAAATAAAATTATTAAAAAAAAAAAAAAAAAAAAATACCCAAGAGATGAGCTAGCGGGGACATTGCCAAGAAAGCTGAGCTGGACAGAAGAAGTGAAAACTGAACCTTTCCCCAGGGCACCAAAGGGCAATAGGCACCGGCATCCCCTCTCCGCACAAAAGCCAGGAGGATGCCGATGGTGAGCCCGGGGCTTGGCTTTGCATTGCCAAATTCTGCCAGCTGCTCAGGCAGCGCCAGCTGGGACTTGGGACGAGAGGTACCCCATAGCGGAGGACGTGTCTGGCAGGTCCCCGTGCCCGAGAGAAGGCTCCACACTTAACGGGATTAAAGGAGAGAGGCATTAACCTGAAAGGGAACAATCGCTGCTAATGCCCTCAGCCCGGCTCCGGCAAGATTTATGGAGCCTCCGTAATCCTAACCCCCACCAGCTGGGAAGGGATCTGGGCGCAGCCCTGCCGGGGTGTCCTTTCCTCCGAGGAGACCCAAGCCCCGAACACAACGGGGCATCGCCGCGTGGCGATGTGGGCCCAAGGGCCTACAGCATCCCCTGCCTGCCTCCCCGAAAATCCTGCCAGCCCGATGCCGTGACGGAGGGCTCCCGAGGGGAACAGCCTGGCGAAAGCCGGCTGGCGACGTGTTCCCAGCAGGAACAGGGCGCGTGGCTGAAGAGATGGGGAGGCTGGCTTCCCCCCCAACACGCAGGACGGGAGACGACACAGCTGCGACAGCCCCGAGCAAAGCCACGTGCGGTTCTCCATGCGGTTAGAGACGGTGAGACGGGACAAGGGACATGGTTAAGGGTCAGTGCCTCCACGGGCAACGGTCTCACCACCCTAACCTCGAGGGGCGCAGGCTCGCTTGGGTCAGCTTGTAACCCCACTACTTCTCCATCCTGCACATGGCTCTTCATCTCACTCAACTGCTGCCTGACCTGGAAGGAGGACCAGCAAGCCTGGCTCAGTTACACATCTCTGCACCGCGGCCGTTACAAGACCCACAAGGACCTGCAGGTAAAGCTTGCCGGCTTTTTTGCTTGCACGCAAGCTGAAATGTTCGGGAAACGACCTGTTTCTGCTAGGCGCAGGACGGCGGTACCTAACCCGGGCAGCTTGAGGCACGACAGCTCCTAGGGATGCAGAGCACACGCTCGCGCCTCGTCTGCTCTCCTTCGATCACTCCGCACCTTGGTTTAAAGCCACTGCTGAGGGTTTGCACTAACACAGTTGAGGTGTTCAATAAAGCAATCGAGGCAGGGTGGCAGGTCCCATTTTGCCACCGATCACAGCTGGTATGGCTGGGGAGGCAGTCACTTGAAGCCCCCCGCCCCCTCCATCTACCAGAGCTCCATCCTGCAGCGCAGCAGCACCGGCAGTCAAGCTGCAAGCTAACAGCGGTGCCTTGGCCAGAAGAAAGGGAAGGTCGCTGGATGAACACAAATGTGTTCCACGCTTACAACCGCCTGCCCGTCTAATGGGATCAAGGCTAACGACCACCCTGCGCCACGGTCCCTCGACAGTAGCGGCTGCAAGGCTGGGAAGAGTGACGGCACCCAAGGGAAACTGTACTCCCGGCTTGCTCCGCTCCGAGCAGCTCTGCAAGCCAGCGGTACTGCCGAGGATTTTAAAAACAATCTCCTGAGCCTCTCGCAATCAAAGGATGGATTGAAAAGCAAAAGCCCTCATGGTTTTGGCAGGTCTGTTAGCTCTCCTGGCCTTATATCCCAGTCCGCTCCCCCACTTACCTGCACAAAACGAGCCCCATCCTTCAGCTCCCCGAGCAACCCCTACCCATGGGCTGCACAGCCTCAGTCCTCCCACCCAGGGGAGATGGATGGATGGATGGATGGATGGATGGGTGCTTAAGACACCCAAACCCCCACCCCAGGGTGGTGTTGGGGTAACCAGCGTCCAGCGGCGGGGCAGCTGGGATTTTCTGCTACACGCCAGCTTGCGCAAGCCCTGCTGCTCTCCCTTCCTTCCCACCCCCACCACGGGAGGAAAGGCGGGCGAATAAAAAAATCTCCTCCCGTGTCTCAAACATGCCCTCTGCAAGCCGGACCAGCCTGGTGCCTGGCAGCACCAGCTTTCCCCGCGCGCTGGCTGTGCCTTCCTCCCCTCCCCGAACCCGCCGGGCGGACGCCAGCCCCACAGCTGGGTCTGCAGACCGGTCCCGGCAGGGCAGCGCCCAGGGTGCCCCCTCACCAAGGCCAGCTCCTCGCTCTGCTTCTGCGTTTCCGTCTTCGCTGCCTCCAGCTCCTGATGGGACTCTGACAAGATCTGCCTCAACTGTCGAGAAGCAACACAAACAAAAATGAAAAAAAAAAAACAAACAAAAAAAACCAAAAAAAAAACCCAAAAAGTCCGTTTACACACTTGGTTTTGGAGCCCAGGGAAGCATTCTTAGGACGCAACACCTTCTCGGAGAGGCCGTGATGGCAACACTTGCTAACCTGCCTGCTGATGCCCGCTCAGAAAGAGAGACCAGCCATGAGACAGCCCCGTCTCACCCGAGTCACAGACACCCCACAGGCCACCGAGGAGCAGTGGACAGCATCTCCATACAGATCTCCCCGTCCCATCACCTTGCCAATGGATCTCCTGACTTTAGGCGTCTACAACCCAGACCGGAGCAAACGCTTCCGTGTGTTTTCTCCTGCTTTGCGAAGCTGCAGATCCCCGGGGCACTCCCCACATCCCCAAAACGCGGGTGGGTGGTGAGACAGGCTTAGAAGAAAGAAGCGTTTAAGAAGGTAACGGCTGCCACACTTACGACTTCTACTTCTTTTGTGTAGTTTTGGCGTTCGGAGCTGGCTGTCTCCAAGTGATTTTCCAGTTGCGTTTCCAGAAGAGAGGTGTATTCCTTTAGCTGGATTAAAAGCAGGAAGGGGTTGGTTGGTTGAGGTCCAGCACACCCCAAACACCCCATGGTCCAAGCCTGCCTTCCCCAGGGCAAGTCAGGAGATGGGTCCCAACTCAGCCCCAGCACGGCACGCACCCGCCTGGCACCTGCGCGGGGACCTTCTCCCGTACCCACAAAACCGTACCTGATCTGTGCTCTGCAGATCTGCTTTCAACTTCTCCACCACGTCTTCAAGGGCTTTCAGCTGGAGTTGCGACTAAGCCAGAAAGGATCAGAGGTGGTCAGTGAACGGCGTCTCACGTGGACACTGAGCATCTTTCGCTCGACTAAAAACTGGCCAGTGTTTCACTCCCACCTCATCCTGTACCCACGCGTGGAAGAGACCTGACACCAAAGCGGAGCTCCACAGCCTGCAGGGCAGGAGCTCCTCTTCCCAGGGAGGACGAGTCCCACAAGCCCAGGCCGTAAATCGTGGAGCAAGGTAAGAGCTTTTGCCTGCAGGACTTCAGCTGGCTGCGGTCAGCTTTCAACACCCGAGAAACTGGCATCAGGCTCGGTGCAAGTTTCCTACTGAAAGCGCCTTTGGTTTGGAAGCAGCAAGGTAAGACTTTCCAAGGAGGTGTCATGGGCTTTGCTGTTAAGAGAAGCCAAGCTATCAGAAAAAGCATGGGGTTTGCATTTAAACCTGGACCGATTTTGGAAGAGGACTCCATGGTCGCTGAATTTTTCGGAAAGGAGGAATTCATCTCTTCTCCACAGAGAGGCAGGACTGCTCTGGGACCTGCCCTAGCCACCAGACGTTCAACCCATCACGCACACCCTGCTTGCCAGCGCACCACCAGCAGCCACGTCATCCCCGTGCAATCCTACGCCAGCCCTCAGCAGCGCCGGCGCTTGCAGGAGCCAGCGACGGGCTGAGAAATCAAAGATCTCTTGTACCGAGAGCTCCCCCACCTCCCTTGCAGCCCCAGTTAACTTCAAAAACCCGTGCGATGGATGGGGAGCAGCCAGACCGTGGCAAGTAGCTTCATCTCAGTTCTGCGTTCAAGAGGGGGGAGGTAACTTAAGTCCGCTTCACAGAAAAGGCACAGCCAGCCACGTTCTCCTAGACTTCAGCTAAGTCACGAGAGCTCGCGAAACACGCTCCTCACCAAACTCCTGGGCAACAACGGCTCTCTGGCAGCTGCCGGCTGGCTTTTTAACTAGGAAGAGCAGTACCCAGAGCTAGACAGACAGCTGGACCCGAAACTATGTGCAGTACGTGGCTTGGACCTCAGCTCCTTTCTGAAGGCTCAGCGAACGCCAAGGTCAAGCCGGGTTTTGAGAGCAAGCCAAGTTCTTCTGGAAATGGGAGCCCGAGAGCCCTGCACGTGCTCTCCTCCCGTCAAGCCAGCGCCCACCAGGAGGTCTCAGCCCGATTTCCAAGCGTCGGAGCTTGGATTACTGAAGCGGCAACGTGGTTTTCCAACTAGCACGCCTGAACCGGGGAGCCGCAACCGTTCCTCCTGCTCCACTGGCATGCTCTAGGCACACGTCAGGCGGGGAGGGGGCATCCAGGAGGAGAGAGGCTTAGCTCCTACGTGAAGTGGGCTTCTCGTCTGCTGGTTTGGTGACAGGAGGGGTGGATTTTGGGAGAAGAGAAAGTCCCCGTGTCTCAGAGTTCAAGGCTGGCAGGAACAGATAGGGTCACCATCCGATTTATAGCCAACAGCCCCTCTGCTCCTGCAAGTCCAGCTCCACCGGCCTTTGCACACAAGCGACACGCCCAGGTGTGCCCCAAACACGCACCTTTTGGAGTTCCTCTTCAGACGCTGTTAGCTTTGCTTTCCACACCTGCTCCTCCTCCTCCACGCTCTTCTGCAGGTCTCGCAGCATCCCCTCCTGTTGGCAAAGCCTCAGCTGGGCCCAAACCTCCTCCAGCCCTCCCGAGGCGAGCGCTGTCAGGGCTGGAAGCCTTGGCATACCCAGCAACCTCTCCAAGGATCTGGGTCAAAGCACGGGTGACAGAATTGGGTGCCCCAGGTGGGTCTAGGGGCTCCTGGTTCCCAGGCTGGCTCGGCTCAACCACCCCGCTCCTCAGAGCCCTCGCTGTGCCACATACCACCACCACCAGGAAGGTTTCCAACACAATTAGGGTGAAGAAGAGCTCTAGAAATTCAGGTTTTCCCACTTCCCCTGTCTCACTGGCAAATAATCTTCCACACAGCCGCCCCCCCAACATACCGTGGGATGCCCACCACGAGCCCACAGGCAGCCTGGGCTGCCAGGAGACCTCTCACAACGTATTTCTAGTGGAAGACCAACGCGGCACCAAGGGCTGCAACTTACCGTCTCCGCAAGGATAGCTCTGTACTGCTCGCATTCTGCTTGTAAAGTGCTTTGCGCTTCCTCTGCCTCTTTTAATTTAAGTGCTGAATCCTGAAAGGAGAGGGAAGCGACGGAGAGAGAGGTGAGGAAAAGAAACGAGCGACCCTCAGGCGCTCCCTTGCCCCTCCACTTTCCAGCCCGTTCACTTTTACCGAGGCCTCTGTTGTAACCGTGTGCTGCTCTAGCACATGCACGGTCTTCTCCTTAAACTCCTGTAGCCACGCGTCATAATCCTGAGTTTGAACAAAGAGGACAAGGAAGAAAAAGGACACTTAGGCGACTGCCCTTCCCGCACGGCGGAGGCTCTGCAGGGGTCTGAGAAGGCCTGTGCCCACCTGCTGTGAGGACACGGTGACTCCGGGGAGAGCAGAGAGCAGCGTCCGCTTGGTTCGCGTCTGGAGCGCGTCCAGCTGTTGGGCCAGCTCTTCCTGGAAGAGGGACAAACTGGGATGGGACGGAGGTCCTGGGCGCCTGCCGGCCAGGCTGCCGACACCGGTCCTGCTTTTCTGTGCCTACAGCGGTGAGCCGGCACGGGGAAACCAGCCAACAGAGAAAACTGCTGCCACCGAGAACCACAAGAATGTCCCTCCTGGGTCACCCATCTTCCTGGTTCCCTGACCACGACCCGTACCGTGGGTACACGGCCCTCAAGACAAACTTTGGAGAAGCTGGCAGGAGGGCTGGGTCAGCACGGCTCCTAAGAGGAGGCAGACAGCCCCGGGCAAACACCTCTGGTGGCTTGGGGAGGCTGAATGTTTCCCCTGCCGCATGGGCATCACTCGTGGCGAGAAATGCCGGGCTCACCTTTGCTTTTGTAGCAGCATGTAGTTTTTCCTCGCACGCCTTCTCCACTGCGGTCAACGCTTCCACTGTTTTCCAGTTCTTCTCACGAAGGTCCTGCCGAGACCACACACAGAGGGCAATAAGCCACACACCACACCCAAGGCCACCAAGCTGCTTGTTGGCGCTGCAGAGGATTTCAAAGCCTCCGCCCAGGAAAACGGGCAGCAGCCCGTTGCTTTTGCCAAGGGTCTTCCACCCCACTGCCCACGCGCGCCCCTCTTCCCCTCCATCCTTGCAGTGGCCCAGTGCATTGCACCGCTCAGGCAGTGGCCTTGAGGGAGGGGAGCAGAGCAGAGCTGGGAGGAGGCAGGATCTCCACAAGCGGCCCCCAGGATGCCTAGGGCTTCCTGCAGAGCGGACCGGCCGAGGGGAGGGCTGCAAGGTTGCCTCCGCACAACCGACACCACCTTGGAGTAGAGGGATAAGGAATGGAGGAGCAATGAGGTGTGAGGGACCCCTGCTCAGGGACTGCCTTGACCCTGCTGGGGTAGGATCTCCCTGGCCTACCAGGTCCTAAACCTTGCAAGAGAACGGGGGACAGACACCTCCACCCAGGCAGCGCACCAGCTCGAGCTGCGCAGCCTGCCGGCGGGGGATTCCTGCTCTCCGGCAGACAAGGCAATGCCTCCAGCGCTCCACGGGCCTGCAAGAACCTCTGGCCGCAGCACAGAGCCATCGGCAGCCGACTACGACGGGTTGTCATTCAAACCCCAGAGGTCTGGGTTTTGCAGGAAAAAAACCTGTGAGCGGCAGAAGCCGAGCCCAGTTCACTCACGTACGTTGTTTTTCGTCTTCTGTTGCTCCACCGCCTCTCGCAGCTGTGCGGCTTCCCTTTCCAAGGACGAGAGCTGCTCCGTCTTCTCCTGGAGCCTGGAAGGACAGGATGCAGGAGTGAGTCTCAGCATCCAACCTCCCTCCCGGGTAGCGAGCCGTCAAGAAGGGGAGCGCAGCCCTTCCTATCCCGGTCTGCTCCGGGGTCTACACACACAGCGGGAGGAGGAGGGACTGGGACTGGAAACCACAGCCATGGCAATGCTGGAGCGGATTCTAGTTTTCTACCGGCTTATCAGCAATGACGAGGAAGCGAGCAGCTGGCTGGCTGTACACCCAGGACAAGAGGAAGAAGTAACCTGATCCAAAGGCCAGAAATTCCAGCTTACACAACTGGGACTTCTCCCAACACACTCCCGTCCACGGCTTGTTAGGCTGAGATAGCCCACAGCTCTGCATTTTGAAAGCACCATCCTACTATCTTGAGTAACCATAAATCAGAGCTGCCAACTAGACGCCCGAGAGCCGGCAGCTTCCCTCCGCACCCTCGGATCCACCGTCTGCCCTGAAGGAAGCCTCAGCTTGAGCAGACCAAGGAAGGTTCAGGTCCTTGACAAGAACCGCCCAAGCCTCTTGGGGTACCAGGTACCAGGACAACCAGCTGCCCTCCCTTAGAGGAATGCTGGATGCTCCCTGGCAGTGGGGGCATCTGAGAAACCCTCCCCACGTGCAGAGCCTGAGCCTTCTCGGCGGTGCCCAGAACATGGACAAGGGGCAACCGGCACGAGCTGTGACATGGGAAGCTCCCAATTAAATGCCAGGAAACCTTTTGGCACCAGGGGGGCGGGAAGAGGTTGTCAAACACTGGAACGGGGACCCAGAGAGGTGGTGAATCTCCATCCTTGGAGATGCCTGGAAACATCCCCCAAAAGCCTCCTCTGGTTGGCCCAGCTTTGACCAGGGGCTTGGATCAGAGGCATCCCACCTCCAGCACCAGCACCCCCAGAACCTCCTATTCTGCAGGACCGGTCAGCCTCCATGCACCTGCCAGCAATGACGGCCTCACTTCAGAATGGACCGGCTGTTACCTGGGGCCGCTGCTGGAGCCAATTAATACTTCAAACAGCTGCGCTGGCCAGGATTGACATTGTCTTCCCAACTTTGCAGTCCCCAAGCCTGCCTAATGGGGCGGGCAGGAAGCCCCCACCCACAGGGCCCAGGGAAGCCTGGGGCACATGGAGAGCAAGCCGGAGGTGCCGCAGCAGTCTCCGTGTGCACCGAAGACCCACCTTGACTGCAGCTGCTTCATTTCTGCTTCATTGGCTGCCTGGAAGAGAGAAAGGACTTTTGTTACCTGTCCTAGGCACGTGATGCAGGTCAGCCCTCTCTGTGGCATCCCAGAAGGGATCCCAGAGCAAAGATAACGCAGGTACTGTGTTAATGCAGTGCAAGAACCACCTGCTTGAGCTGTGTAACCCCCTCTCCTCCTCCCACCCCAATGAAACGGGCACGCAACCTGCAAGTCTCTGTCTTTTTCTGCCTCCCTCATCTGGCCTGCCTCCAGCAGAGCTTCGATGGATTTGATCCTCTCCAGGAGCTTCATATTCTCCGAGCTGGCATCCTGCAGTTTCCCCTTCATGTTGTCCAGCTCCAGCAACTTGCTTTTAACCTCCGCTTCGGAGCTCAGCAGCTTGGCCTGCAGTTCTGTCGGAGGAAGGGGTAAGAAACACGGTAAGGTAGGAGCAAAGAAATTTGGAGACTCCCCACCCTGCCCTGCCCAAGCAGGACTCTTGGCCAAAGAAGCCTTGGCCCTGGGTGCTTTCAGAAGGCATAGAAAGGGCAGGCGGGGATGCAGGGCAGCACAGGAGAGAGGCACTGGAGCTGCATCCTAGGACAGGAGCACGGACCAGCGCCGCGTCTCGCTCACACCGACACCAGGCAGCCTAACTCATCCCTGGGTCTACTTGTCCTGCCCCGACCGGCCCCAGCAAGCACCCAGCCTGCTCCACAGCTCTCCCTGCGCCGAGCCAAGGTCCTCACCAGAAATGCTCTGCTGCTGTCCTTTGGCTTTTTCTGCATCTGCTAACAAGCTTTTGTAGCTGCTCTGGGTTTTGCGGAGCTCGTCGCTCACTTCGTCCAGCCTCTTCTGCAGCATCGCCTCCACCTCCCTTTGGGAAGCCTGCACGGCAGGAGGAGAAGGCTTTCTGTAGCGTGCCAGGCACCCCGGCCAACTTGAAGCAAAGCTCCGTATGTCACATAATGTTACTCTTAAGCTGTGCTTTGGGGGGTTTAAGTCATCCTTCCCCCGTGCTCCCCCTGTGCGTGAAGCATCTTGCCTCATGCTCACGTTTTATCATTTGCCAGCCCTCACGCGGGAAGCAGACAACACCCGAACGTCTCGGTTCTGGGCCAAGACCACAGCCATCCTCCTCTCCAGAGAGCTGAGCTCTGAAAAACCTCTTAAAGGCCTGGTCCTAACGCACAGCCCCAGCCCAGCAGGGAGAGGTACTGCCACGGTGCTTAGCAGGACGGAGACACCCAGCCACATGTTTCCACACGCGGAGGAATTTTCTGTGCAGTTTGGGCCAGGGAAGACTTTTTTTTTTTTTTTCCATCTTAGAAAGTAGCGAGGGAGAGGCCTGGCCAAGGCAGGCGCTACGAGGGGGAAGGCAGAGGAGGAGGAGGAGGAAGAACGTGCTGCAAAACAGCAGCTCTACGGGTACGGGTCGCAGCCTTGCAGATAGAGAAACGTTGCTTTGCATGGAAGGGACAGAGGGTGGTAAGCCAGCAGCCCCATCTCTATCTGATTCATGCTTCCAGAACCACCAAGAAAGCCAGACTTCTCCATTTTTTGAGGATTTGACCCCGTATCGTCAGCTCAGAGCTCCAGGTGTTACTGTGGAGCGCATTCTCCCCAGCGCCTTAAACACATCGCTGGCTTTAAAGTCTTCCAGCTGGTATGATTTATTTAATTATAGTTAAGGTGCGCAGCAAGCTGACAGCCCTGCAGAAGTTCTCCTAAAAGCATGCCTAGAAGCTGCTGCTTCCGAGCCAGGAAGGCGGCTTCTGCCTCCACGCCGGCTGCGTGCCCACATCACCCCCCCCGCCTCGCTTTGCTTCTTGCCTGCAAAAGCAGCAGGGGCCAAAACCAGCCCACCGAAAGAAGATCTGCACCCTCAGGCACCCGAAAAATTAAGAGCAAGGATATCAAAGGCCCCTTGCTCTAGGAGCACCTCTACAAAACCATTTTGGCAGGCGGAGACAAAGGTCTCCCCCACCACAGCCCCTTCATAAAGAGGCCAGAGCAATTTGGAGACCACAGCACGTGCAGGAGGGGTACGTCACATCCCCCACCCTGTCTGCCACCCCCGGGGAAAAAAAGTGCGAGTTCCCGGGTCAGGGGTACCCGGGATCAATGCTCCCAGCCCCCGGCTTAGCCGAATCCCAGCAGGAGCGCGGCCCCCCCACCCCCGCCAAAGATGCTCTCCCTTGCGTGGGTACAGCCTGCCTGTCGGCAACACCTCGCCGCTCCTCCGCCGACGCAGGCTCTACTTGGGAGGTGTCCTTTAAACACCTCTAAAAACCCCAAACCCAGCCACACCCCGGTGACAGCAAAAAAGCCACAAGCCCTACCTCCTGCACCAAGGAGGGGGAGCAACGGGCTTAAAAACCACCGAGGCGAGGGAGAGCACCCACATCTGGCGTGAGCACAGGCTGGCGGGGGCCAGCGCGTTTCCTCTCTCGCCTTAGGGTACCAGCCAGCGGCGTGCACCAGCCAGCCTCCCCCCCCGCGCCCCCCCCCCCCTTCACGAGCACCAGCCAGCCTCCCCCCCGCGCCCCCCGCCTTCACGGCAGGCTCGCGAGCTTCACAGGTGGGTGAGAAGAAGAGCTTCAACCCGGGCATTGTGCTCCCCCCGGGCTTTGCTGGCGATGCCGCACACAGAAGCCCATCGCGTGTGACAAGCTAGCAGGGTGGGGAGGGGGGAGGCAATTAAGAGGCCCGCAAAGCGGCTTGCTTTCCAGCCGTGGACGCTCATCTCCCTCCAAGTTCTTCCCACGGCCGAGTCCACGGATCCCATGCAATTTAGCCACCCGCCCCATCTCTGCGAGGGGAGCGGGTTTGCCGGCACCTGCCTGACCTGCAGCTGCTCAATCTGTTTCTCCGAGGCCACCGCTTTGATCTCCCAGCTCTTCTTCTGTTGCTCCTCCTGCTGCAGCACCTCCGATTTCTCCGACAGCTCTTTCATCAGCTTGTTGCACTCTTGCCGTAACTTGGCCAGCTCAGCGTTTTGCCTGCACCAACAGAAGCAGGGTTATTTTAGCCCGCAGGCCAACATCTCTGACATCACCTAGGGGGGAACGCATCCTCCTCCGGGCCCGATACGGGACTTGAAACATCTCAATGGTTGCGTTCGCCTGTTTCTAGGACACGGCCGGTCCTTCAGGGAGGGGGTGGAAAGAGCTGACAAATCACTTTTCAAAGGCCGCCTTTCGGTCACGGGAGACATTCCTTTCTCATGAAGTACGGGACGCGAGGATCTGTGTTCCCAGACACAAGAGGAAGCGCTCTAAGCAGCTGGAGTCCGCTCTGTAATTACTGGACCGCTGTTAATCACCAGCCGTTGCAGACTTTCTATAAAAAGGGAGTGCGAAATTCGTCTGTCTAGCTCCTATTTGTTCTGCACGCACCGGGCAGGTCTCGGTTCCCTGCAGCACCGCTCCCACCACGCAGCCAGCTCCATTTCTTCCGAGGTTTGAGAGTACGAGCTCCCCTAAGCGTGGAAGTGCCACGGCACCTTCTGGTCCCCTCTCCCCGCCTCCGCTGCCTGCTGGCTCCAGCATCAGCACGGGTGACCCCCAAGCCGAAAGGGTTTCCCCTGCCCTTCCACTTGGGAAGAACATCCTTGTTTCCCCTGCCAGCCCCCCAAAAGCCGTTTGGCAAGCTCTTCCTCCCTCCCTCCTCTACCTCCAGCTATAGTTGGGGTGTCTGTAGAAGCACCCTGAAGAAAGGGGGTGGCCAAGCCTGATGGACAGCCAACCCCAGCGTTTGCCAGAGGGCAGCCCCAGCCTCTGCCCCCCGCCCCGGCCTTACTTGCTCTCCGTCTGGCTGGTGGCCTGGTTGAGGGCATCCCGCAGGATGGAGTTCTCCTGCTGCAGGCGAGCCAGCTGCGTGTTGGGGCCGTTCTCCAGCTGCTCCTGCAGGGTCCGGATCTAGAGGAGCCCAACAGGGGTTAATGCCGTCGCCGGCCCCTTTGCTCTCCCTGCGAAGCCCACCCCATGAGCAAGAGGGACTGGCAACACGGAGGGGGTTGTCTACTGGTGCTGACAGCCCCCAGGGATGCGCCATCCCACGAGGATGCACCCATGTGCCTCTCCTCCCTCGCGCACCAAGGTCCAGGAGCATCGCGGGGTCTCGCCCCTCCCCGAGGCTCTGGTCCCCTCGCGCATCTCGGTCTGCCACCAAAAGCCACCCGGCAGCCAGAGGAGGAAGCTGCAGAGCACAGCGTGGGGCTCACCTTGCCCTGGAGCTGCTGTGTTTCGCTGACGTGGTCCTGGTAGCTGGCCTGCATGCGTGCCTGCACTGCCGCAATCTCCCGCTCACGGGTGAGCAGCTGCTCCTTCAACTTGCCCTCCATGGCTGCCGCCTTGGCCCGCTCGGCAGCCAGTTCCTTCGAAAAGAGAAGCCACCCAGTTAGCCCTCAGCGTACGAGTTTCCCTGCTTTAAGGGGAGGCGAAACCCGTGACCTCCTAGCTCAGGAGACTTCGAAGTTCAGCCCTTTTGGAGCTGCCCCGCCGTTTGGCGCTTACATTTCCTCCTGCATTTTGTCTTGGGCCCTGCGGCCACTGGATGCCACTGTTGTTCTACATTGGGCCAGCTAAGAGAAAGGAGTAAGACAGCCTAGAATTTTATTTCCCCCACCCCTAGGATCAATAATATCACATAAAGTTTGGGGCAAAGCAGGAAAATTAAAGAAAAAAAAACAACCCAAAACCCAAACCCAAACCAAAACCACCCTCTGCCCCCCACCAAGGCAGGGATGCTCCGTTAGCCGGCCGGGCAACACCGCGCTGCTGCCCTGTGCAGTCTGCGCAGGCCGGGGTCTAGCACAGCACCCGAGAGCGTGGGATGGCTTTGCCCTCTCCAACCCTGCCGGCAGGCAGCCCGAATCGCCGCTGACAGGTCCTGACGGCTGCAAGGCAGGAGGTGCCAAGCCCAGCGTGGCGGGGGTCTGTTCTGACTTCAGCACCCAAAAAAAGAGGCGGAGGCAGGGGGCTGAGGTGGGGAGGGGGGCTGTAAATAGGATCAGGCTCCTTAAAAAGGGACTGATCAGCACCTTCGCCGCTCAGGGGATCCGGGCAGAGACGAGAAGGGATTTATTTTCCTCCCTAAAGCAGCAGAAAGCTGCAGTCTCTTACAGGCAGGGCTTTCCCCTGCTTGTCCTGCGGCTGCCAACAGGCACTACCCTGCGGCTCTCCGGGCTGGTGCCTCCCTGGGCTGGATCAGGCCCAGGAGAGGAGGTCAGGCAGGGATCTCCTCCGCTTTTTGGGGAGAAAACAGCAAAGGGGTGAAGGGCCCAGAGAGCCCCTGGGCTCCACCTCCAAGAGGGGTGAGGTGCGGGGAGCGGGAGGCACATGGCAAGCCACGATGAGGGGAGCCGACGCCGGCGATGCCGGGAGTGCCACGCGGCGCTTACCTTGCTCAGCTCCCGCAGCTTGTTTCTGGCAGCGCCCGCATCCTCCTGCTCGGCGGCAAGCTGCTTCTCCTTCTCTTCCAGCTGGCGTTTCAGGACCGCGACGGGGTCACCCTTCTGCGTGGCCTGCCAGTGCGAGGTGGCACATCAAATGGGGACCACCACCGCCGGACCCATCCCCTCCACGCCCTCCCCACGGGACCCTGCCCTCTGCTCCAGGGGAAAATTCAGCTCCGGTCTCCAAGACCGACCCTCGGGGCCAGCCTGCCCGAAAACAGGGTGCCTTCCCGCCCCTCCGCGCCTCCCGAGGCTCGGAAGAGCCCCGGCGGCGGGCGGCCCCGGCGGTGCTGGCAGCCCTACCGTGTGCCAGGTGTCCTGGCCGATGCCCGCTTTCTCCGTCAGGATCTCGATGAGCTGCTGGGCCTCCCCCTCGCTGAACACCGTGCTGCTGACGGTGGACACAAGCGTCTTGTAGGGCAGGTAGAGGGGCCCGTCTGAGTCCGCGGGTGCTAGGGAGGAGAGAGGGAGGGGTTGGGACGGCTCAAGCTGACGGCGGAGCCGAGTAGCATCATCTCGGTTGGCTTCAACCCCCCACTTGCCATTTCAAACCAGCACCCACCTAGATTTCCACAGTCTGATACCTCTCTAATTGGAAGCCATAGGAGAAGTGCTGGAGATGACAGTCACCACACACGCGTGCTTCTGGATCCAGCTGTCACCTCTGCCTGGCTCTGCTGCTGGTCCCACCACCTTGCCTCCACCCTCCATCCACCCGAGTGATTCCCAGCAGGAGCTGGGCGTGCTTCGCCAGTGCCAGGGAGCAGAGACGTGCTGGGCGTCAGAGGCTGGACTGCACTGGGATACAGCCTTGCTGGGAGGACATCACCCCGTGCAGTGGTGCCAGTGACGCAGAGCGCAGCAAGGTCGTCTCCCGCCTTTCACCAGACAGGTTTGTTCCAGCTCTTTGCTAAGGGAACGGCACGACTCCAACCCCTGCCCTACCCCTCTGCTAACCCGGGACAGCCAAGGAGCACACGGGACCACAACGCTGTTGTAGGATCACAGTGCACATGGTCACGGTGGACAGAGGGTGGCGGCGGTGGTTTAGGAGTTCCTGCACAGTATCTCTGGCCCAGTGGGCTTATTTTCCTAAAAAAATCCCAGAAGAAAAAGCAGTTTGGACTCCAGTAGCTCCAGAGCCTCTAAAGCCATTAATACCAGGGTCTCCTGAACACAGAGCTTGGACCCCCCCCAAGCAGCAAGGTCAGAGAAGAAGGAGGAGGGGGTGCTGCAGGCACCGGAGCAGAGATTCCCCCGCAGCCCCTGGAGAGGAACCCACCCTGGAGCAGATTTCTTCTGAAGGACTGCAGCCCACGGAAGACCCACGCCGGAGCAGGGGAAAGGCGTGAGGAGGAAGGAGCGGCCGAGAGGAGCTGTTACAGGCCGGGCACAGCCCCCACCCCACTGCGCCGCGCAGGGAGGGGAAGCAGAGGAGTCGGGAAGGAGCGCAGTTGAGCCTGGGAAGAAGGGCGGCGGGGAGGGGGAAGGTGTTGTTTTAATTTCGTCTCTGTTTCTCATCTATTTTAATTGGAAATAAATCAAATTAGTTTTCCCCAAGTCGAGTCTGTTTTGCCTGTGACTGTAACTGCTAAGTCATCGTCCTGCCTCTATCTCAACCCACGAGCTTCCCCACCTTATTTACTCCCCCGTCCTGCTGAGGAGGGGGAGTGAGAGAGCGGCTGGGTGGGCGTCTGGCAGCCAGCCATGGTCAACCCACCACAGCAAGAGAGCGGCAAAGCCCGGGAACGCCTAGCAGCTCCAGCACGCACTGTTTGCTCCTGGCTTCTGGCAGATCCATTCGGGATGGCACCGCTAAGCCCTGGCAGCCGCAGAGTCTGTCTGACCAGCAGCAGCCGCTTCCCAGCAGCACAGCTGGGGCAGCTCCACCGTCTTGTGCAACTGGGGCCCAAGAGCTTGGCTCACATTTTATTCACGCTGGCAACAACGCGGATGCAGGATGGCACATCACATCCCCTGGCCCGGTCCCGTTGGGCGGAGGAACCCACCCAGCGAAATTTTGCCCATCTCCCGGTGGCGTTGCGTAAGTGGGCCTTGCACAAGGCAGGCACGACCCAAACCCCACCTTGCAGCTGGCAACCGGAGCCGGGGCAACCTGCCAAGCTGTGGCGAAAGGAAGCCTACGCTGCCGCCGAGCCCACTGCAGAGCCAGAAACCTCACGCCTCGCCGAAGGAAGCGGCGAAACAAGAAGCAGCTGCGCGGCAAAGCTGCCATGGGAAAGCAGAGCAGGGACAAGGGGTCTTAAGAGCCGCTTCTCAAACCCAAAGGGGACACAGGAGACAATGGATGGCCCTTGCATGGAGACTCACACCCGGGACGCTGCAGCCCAGACTGGGTACCCACGCGTGTTTCATGGGAGAGCGTGGCTCCTGCTGTCACAGATAACAACCTAGGATCCAAGTACACACTAACCACTTGCAAGCAAGTTTCTGTGTGATGCAGGAGGCTAAAAATGAACCACACAGGAGAAAAATACCCCAAGCCGCTCTTGTCAGGTCTGCCATCTGTTTCAGCGCCAAGCACGTGTCTTCGACCATTTTGAACAGCCATTTTTATCTGCCACGGGATAATTTGTTGCTTCTGCCTTTGAGGAGGAGAGACCACAGCTGCTGAAAGGCTGCCCACAATACCTTGGTCAGACTGCAGCCAGCTTCGTGGAACAAATACTGCCGAGCGCTTTCCTTTGAAAAATCCCACCGGAGCAGCTAAGACATCACTCTTGGCTTTTAAGACAGGCAGGATCGGCACTTCATACCCGAAGGAGTGGCTGTTCAGAGCCGCCAAGAAAACTCCCAGCTTAACAAGTGCTAAAAGTTCATCTCCCGTCCACATTCCCCCAGCTGTTACAGCCTGGATTTAGGGCCATGTTTTTCAGTGTTAGAGAAGTGCATCCCTGCATGCACGTGCCAAACCAGCCACCTCCCGTTTACCCGACACCAGCACTGCGATACCCTCCAGTAGCGGCTGCTTAAACCATTTCAAACCTCATCACTAGGCGGAGATGGCCTTTAGAAAAGTCCTTTCCTCAGAGGAGCAGGTACAAGGGCTTTCAACCCAACCTTGGAGACCAGGGGCCACAAAATGTCCTGCTGAGCGGCAGGCCCTCTTCCAAAACATGCGTGTGGGAACTGCCAGGCTACACAGCAGCCCAGGTTTGGATGTGCTGGAGGAGGCTAGCAAGTAGGAGTGTCTTTTTGTTTGCTTGGGTTTTCTGGTAAATAAAGAAGGAAGCGACACCTATGCATACCACACATCTTTGAGAACACCCGAGAGATTTCTCCCACGTGTCCATGTGGGAATACTTCTACAGGTCTGAAAGCACTCGCACTAAAAGTGCCTGTAATTGTCACTTAACCAAAAACAGAACCCAAACTGCTCACGCTGGTGCAATGAAAGGCAAGAACCCAGCTACAGAGCGGTTTCTCCCCTCCCTACGCATATTTACGCCCTGGAGAGTTCAGGACCACCTTCTTTAATCTCTTCCATCCCCGAGTCAATTAAGCGCAGCATAAGCGGTGACAGGCAAGTTCTCCCTTCCCTGTGACATGCCCAAAGTTAATTCCCTCTCACTACCCTATGATTAATCCCTTGCAGCGTAAGATACCTTCAACCCTCTCTCCTCCAACAGGCTGTTTTTCACCTCCACTGAAGAAGGGGGAAAATCCCAGCAGTCACCCACCTCCCCAGAGAAGAAGAGTGGTAGAGCTCCTGTGTGCTTTCAATAATCAGGGGTGGAAGGGGAAAACACCTTGTCTTGGCTTTCCACCCAGACGTCCAGCACCTTGGCAGCCGCCCTCTCTCCCAGGCCAGGTACCCGCACCCCCCGTTCATTCTCAGCGTGCAGGTCAGCTCAGAGACCCGCAACGCAGCCGCAAGTCCAAGAGGAACCTGTAACTCTCCCAACACCCCTGTGCTGGCCAAGGAGCTAAGCACCAAGCAGGGGTACTCGATGCAGGAGGCAACACATTACAGGGTGAAAACAAGTTTATAAACTCTTGACTTCAACTCTGCTTTCCCCCAGAGAGAACTACAGTCCAGTTCAGGCTTTTTCAACCCACCTTCCCCTTGGCGCACATGGTCCATCTCACCACAGACAGCCTTTCTACAGCTGCCCTGTTTCCAACACTGAGGAAGAACGAAGAGATCTCAGAATGGGATAGCTCTGTTTTAACAGCACCAAGATGTCCTGCCGGCCTACTCGATGGGGATACATGCAGAGGAATTTGGCCTTACCTGGCTCGCTCTTCTTCTTGGATGCAGCCTTCTTCTTGACAGGTCCATCATGCTTCTGCTCCTCGTGGGCTGGAAGAGCATCGGTTTTCTTGATGGCGACGGAGCTGATGACCGGAGCACTTTGCTGCGTGCCAACCGGCGGCACGGCCACAACGGGCACCTCCTTAGGGGTCACCTCCAAGACGGGAGCACTTTTAGGGACGCTGACAGGAGGCGAAGCCAACACCGGGCTGGGCGCAGGCTCTACCTTTGCCACCTTCTTTTCCTTCTTCCTCTTCTCCTTAGGTGACGGAGCGGGTTTCTCCTTTTCCTGGGGGGCTACTGAGACCGCTGCGATCGGCGACTCAACAGTTACAGGCTCAGGCACCACAGCAGGCTCAAGAACCACATCCTTCGGAGAGTCCGTCACTTCCTGAGCCAGCTGCTGCTCCGGGATCTTTCCATTAGGTTTCTCTTCCTTTTTCTTTGCTTTTCCTTTTTTCTCAACAGGTTTCTCTTTCTTCTTTCTCTCTATTTTCTGCTGCTGGGTCTTCTCAAGCTCTTTGCGTTGCTTGGCCAAGGCTTCCTCGTAAGAGGTCTCCTTCATGGAGAAGGTGGACACCAGGAAGATCCCGATGGCTGATATCACCATAAAACCTCCAAAGACCATAACACCCAGCGTCTGAGGGTCGTACACATCCATCCTGCCTTACTCTTCTGTGCCTGCAAGACACCAGAACAACAGTTAGTGGCAGGGTGTGGTGTGGAAAGCAACGATGCAATGGCCTCTCTGAGCAGGGATTTTCATATAGACATTCGTGTCACCAAACAGCACCATGCCCTGAAAAGGCAAACATTCAAGATTCACACGCCCCCGGTGAAGGCCGCTTGCCCACCCCGCCCCCAAGTTTTTGCCCCTCCACTACATTGCCTGCACGGTCCAGTCGTGCCGCAGCGACCGATTGCACTGGCTGCAGCAATCTCCAGAAAAACCAAAGAGGAGGAAGAAGAAAAAAAAAAAAGGGACGCGACCAGAAACAGCCACGAGCAACTACCCATTACGTGTCCAGTGAGATGGTTTTGCACGGCCACGGCACGATGCCGCATCCCCGTGGCAGTAAGAGAGCCCCTCCTCAGACTGTTTGGGGCAGGTTGGCCAAGATCTGGGCTCTCCCTGGAGCACCTGGCCTTTTCATTGCACCCAGGCGCATATTCAGCTCTCAACTTCGGAATAAAACACCCCCCTGGAAGGAGAAAGCATGCCCAGGAGAGCTTTCCCCAGCCTTGCAGCAGCCTTGGCCTTCTCCCTTTGCCGCCCACACCCTGCGGCACTGCTCTGCGGTTTCTGCCCAGCCCAGCGGCGAGGAGGCACGGTGACGGCGTCCTGCTGGGTAGCTGCTCCCAGCGACGAGAACCACCTCAGCAACGACGCTGCGTGCACAGACGCCCCACAGAGAACCAAGTCACAACCATTTCCTTGAGATGCAAATACCAATGAAAGTCATAAGTTCAAGCTAAAACAAAAAAAAAAAAAAAGGCATGCTCATTAATTATCTCATCTCCCCAACAGATGTCCGCAGGAAGAAGTGAGACTTGCAAAGGGAGAGCTGGATGTGGCACTTCTGCTACCGGCTGGCGTGCAAACTGGGCACAGGGTCCTTCCCACCTCCAGCCTCAGTTTCTCCGCCCATAACACACGGAGCAGCAACGCAGACCGTGCTGCCTGCTCTGAGATCTGGCAGGCAGGGTGTGGCCACACATGGAGAAAGATGCGGCTATCTCCGTTCTTCTTAATTGCTAATTGAACCCCGTCCTCGGTTTCGAGGCCAACCTCTTCCCTGCTGTCCCGCCCACGTGTTTCTCCCATCGGGGCATCACCTCCACGATGCTCCGAGGCGGCTCACGAACCCCCTCGATGCTGAAGCCAGGCAGTCAATCTGCAAAGGGGCACTTTCCAGGAGGTGCCAGGCTGCAGTTTCTTGTCATCGTGCCCCAAAATGTAATCAGGAAAATGCAGAAAGTCCTCAGCTATCAGAAGTTCCCATCCCCACGCTTAACTGTAAACATTATCAAATTTCCTCTTTAAAAGGTTGTGGGTTGAGGAGGGAGGGAGAGGCTAGAAGGGGAGGAGGCAAAAATAAGAATAAAACGAAGGAGATCAGCACCTTTTCAAAACCTCAGTGCTTGCAGGGAGAGCCCTCGCAGCCTTCTCCTTTCTAACAGCCGGAGCAGCGAACTCGCAGCCGAATCTGCAGCTCAGAGCTGCCCGTCCAGCCAGGGGCTGACAGTGCAATGAAAAACTCCCCTCCAACACCCGAGCAGGGAGCGCAGGGCTGGATGGAGCTGCAAAGCGGCCACCTCCCGCCGCAGACACCCACCTCCCGGGGGAAGGATGTTTTCACCAGCAGCCCGGCTCTCCCTGCCTGCCTCTCCAAGCATCCCAGGCGAAGCAGGAGAGAGCTGGCAGGCAGAAGGGCGGCCAACGCCAGCTGGAACCAGCCTCCCCTGGCAGGGCCAACTTTCTACCCCGGGGCACCGCTCGAGATCCTAGCTGATACTACAGGCATCACTATTTCACATCTGCCCCGGCCGTTTCGGATTTAAACGGCCTCAGCCCGCTCTATCCCAGCGCATCGGGTGCCCAGTCACTCCTTTCTGACTAGGTAGCATCCCTGTGGGATGGTTCCCACCAGGACAGACAGATTATTCCTAACCTGCAGGGTGAAAAGGGCTGGATTTCCTCTCCCTGGCGGTAAATAAAAAGTAGGGCTGGAGAACACATACCCACGACCTTGTGCTGGTTTTAGGGCTACACCGCAACAGCCAGGAGCTGTTTTAGGGGCAGAACAAGGTGACCTGCGTTCCTCGCCCAGCAACCCAACACACCAGTAAAAATAAACACTTCCCGACCTCACACTGCCGCAGCTTCATACTTAGATAAAAATTTGCCGCTCCGGCTTAGGGCAAGGGCATCGCCGGGCGCCAGCAAACGCACTCCGACCGCACCAGCTGCTACTGCCGCCTCCAAAAGCCGCTGGATGGAGCCCACGGAGGATGGGAATGGGGGGAAAAAACCCAGACCTCCGCTACGGGGGTACCCAGCACGCAGAGGATGGATGAGAGAGGATGGCGTTACTAGGCAGAGACCGGGGCGGTGAGGTGGGTGAGATGGCGGTGCCGGACACAGTGCCGCAGTGCCAGAGCCCTCTGCCTGCCCCACATCCCACCCTGCTGTCCCCCCCCACCGAAGCCCTTACAAGTGGGGTGTTTGAGCCCCACGCTCCCTCTCCCCCACAGGCAGCCTCGCCCAGCCCCGCTGCAGTAAAAGCTGCCTGTACCTTGCCTCCTCTCAGGCTTTACAGCCAGGGCGAGATAACGATGCAGATCAGCATTAAAGTCCTTCCTAGGTAAACAAAAAAAAACCCCAACCCTCTCCAACGACCCCCTCCAAAACAAAACCAACGCAAGAAAAGAGCAGCCCAGACCACTAACCTAGAGGAGCTGTGGACCCGCTGGAAGAGCCGTGGCAGCAGCCGGAGCATCTCAAGCTGATGCTCGCATGGGCCGATCGCAAGCTCCCACCGCTGGACCAGAGAAAGCCTGGGCTGTTCCCAAGGACAGGCGTGCCGGGAGAAAATCCAAAATGAAGAGTGAGAGATACCAACCGGGCCGCAATTACTCCCGGCAGTGCTATCACGGCAAAGGGAAACTTTGGTCCCGTCTCAACACTCGTGCCCCGCAGCCCACGGTGCGGGCCGGTCCTGGCAGACCCGGCGCTGACTCCAAGGAGCCAGTTCTACCAGTAGTGTTTCTCCTGCGGTCGAGACTTGGCACAGAGCAGCCCAACAACTCGTTCAGGGAAGAGCCTATCGCTCCGACGGCACAAAGACGGCGGCAGGCTGTACGCTACCACGCGCGCTTAAATCAAACCAGGCTGGCTTTGGCATTTGGGGGATAAGGAAAAGTCGTCCTCTGGGAACTTCCTGATGCATAAATGCAAGAAGCAACGCGCTGCAGCGTCAGCGTCGGGAGCGAAGCTCTGCTTTGGCATTTCCTGACCTCGCCGTCTTCGCCCTTCAATGGGCTGGAAGTTTGCTCCCGGACTTGCACAGCAAGGCACAGTCGCCCTTTGCGAGGGCAGCGGCAGGAGCGTGCGTGCCTTGCCCTTCGGCAGGAAAGCCCTCCACACTTACCCCCTGCACAAAGCCTTAGCCGGGACACGGAAAAACACAGCACCGACGGCACCGCTGCTTGTCTGCTCGCGGATGCCTAGAGGCTAGTTTCGCAGGTATAGGCTCTGCCTGACAGCCAGGTTCTGAAGAGGCTTGAAGACTTCAGCATTCTCTCCTCTGTACCTTCTGGTCCTCCACGGGACTTTGTCCCTTCGACGACGTTTTTCAATCAGATGCCCAGGCGGCTTTGGGAGGGGGTTGTGTGCCTACGGGGTGCAGGGACACCGCCAGCTGTCGGAGTCCACGTGCGAACAATCAAGTTCATGTCCGACACGGAGCACGTTTACCTGCGCGAAGTTTCTTGAGCAGGATCATCCTCTGCTCCTCACCCAGCCAAAACAGTGGAAATCATCAAATATCTCCATATGCAAACTCCTTCCCCAAAACAGCTTGTTCAGATAAAGCTTTTCACCACCACCAGAACAGGAATAAGACAGACAACTGGTATTTCACTTGGCCTTCTCGTGTAAAGGAGCCAGCTGACGCTGTGCTCCGGCTCCTCCGTCCCTGGGCTTTTTCTCGTTATCCGTCAAACTTCCCACCATCCCAGGTAAGAGCCCAGGAGATCTGACCTCCCTCACCACCCTGCACGAGCAGTCAGCTCTGTTTGCCCTGAGCAAAAGTCCAGCTCGCCCTAAGGAAGCAAAACCAGTAAAGCACTCAGCCTTGCTGTTTTTTCAGCACCAAACGATTTCCAGGACGAACCAACCCACAGACACGCAGCCTGACGGCACCGGGGCCACACTCGGTGTCTTGTGGGCTCATTTTCCAGAGGCAGCCAAGTGTCAGAAGCCAGGCTAGAGCCTTCCCACCTGCCCAGCCTTTCCTGCCCTCTGCGACCGCTTCCATGAAATCCACGGGAATCCGGTACCTTTGCGACTCGGCTCTCCACCAGCCCTGGTTTAAATCAGCCAGGTCAAGCGTCAGCTGGGCAGGAGCAAAGGAAGAGGCAGGTTGTGTAGTAACTACAGAAACCTTCTTTCTTTACGCAGCCAAAGGAAAATATATCTGTTATCGCCTCCTGGTCTGGATAGGCGCTGCGGACAGGAAAAGACGCTCTTTGCAAGCAGGACGCTGTTCCCCCTGCAATCGGAGGCTTGCACTTCGCCGTGGTGTCCAGGTGGCATCTCGGGTTAGAGCAATGTAGAAGAAGAGGTGGTGGGGTGTCAGAGGGCAGCGAAAAGAGAGAACTGGGTTCACGCAGCTGGGCTCTGGATAGCCTGCAGCAACGCCTGCCTGCGAAGCACCTGCAGCTCCCTTTGCTCTACAGCACCTCCCAGCAGGCTAAAAAAAAAAAAAATATAAAAATCTCTCCCCTCCCTAAACACACACACACAAGGCAGTCGAAGCTGGCTGACCCAACACACAAGTTTCCAGGCTGAGATTTTGGCTTTTTCCGAAACGCAAAGTTATCTCCCAGGCCATCTGAGCTGGAAGCGGGCAGCACCTAAGGGACCGGCCGCTGTTTTGGGGAGGGCACTGCCTGGCCTCCGGTTGGAAGAAACAAGGTCTCGTCTCCCTCCCTGACCCTGGTCTGCAGCTTCCCTCGCCGAAAGGCAGCACGAGGGCAGAGACATGGCCAGGCACAGCGTTCCTCCAGCAGAAAGGAGGGAGAGGGCGAGGGAAAGGGAACTGGGAGGCCTGATCCTGCCGACAGCAGGGCAGCCCGGCAGCGGGAGAAGGCAGCAGCACTGCCAGCAGATAAAACACAATCACCAAGTACTTCTGGAGTTTCTCTCTCCGCCCTGTTGCGATAGAGAGAGACAAAAACTAAAAACAAACGAGAAAAGCCCTCACGGCGTGAGCGGATCCTGCCCGCATCCCTGGCAAGCCTCTGTTTAAATACATTTCCTACGTAACTGACTGTGCATTTCCAGCCTCCCAGCAGCATGTGTTACTCTACGCAGCAACTCCAGATCAGCCGCCGCACCGATCGTCAGCAGTTATAGCTCGACTTAATTGAACGTGTCTTAGCGCTCCATTAGCTCTTGCGGTGCGGCAGCAGCAGCCGGGGCCCTTGGCAGCGCTGCCAGCTCCCTTCCTAAGCCTCGGAGTTTAAAAAAAAAAACAAAAAGGCAGAAAAAAAATCACATATATGCACGTGAAGAGCGTAATAGCACTGTAACGCAGCTGCGGCTTGACTAGTCTCTGCAGCAGCTATTAAAAATTTTCTCTCCCCTCCGCCAGCCCTCATCAGCTTCTGCTTGGGGTTGACGTCCCAGGTAGCACCCGCCTCACCCGACTCCTTCCAGCCACTTCCCGACTCCTTCCAGCCACTTCCCGGCGGTGCGGGCGAGGGGAGGCCACTGCCACCACTTCTGCGAAGAGGAGAGCTGACATTTCAAGCGGGGAGGTTCCTCCGTCGTGCCCGGCCACGTGTGCAAGCGCACGCTCTCCTCGCTGGCCCGCTTCCCCGGCGGGGCGAGGAGCGGGGTGTCCCGCCGGGAAAGCTGGCGACGTCCAGTTTGGAAAGACCCCAGGGCTGGGGTGGGGGGTGTGTGTGGGTGTCTCTGCTTATGGGGTCGCCGACCTCTTTCCAAATGCTTCGGGCATCGCCAGACCCCGCGCTGCTGGGGGTCTCACAGTGCTGGGAGGGATTTTTTTTTTTTTTTCCTTTGGGGGGGGCCGCTTAATTAAGGAGAAAAAGAAAAGAAAAAGGCACAACCACCCGAGAGCGGTGACCTTTTGTAACCGCGCTTAATGAGATTAATGAATTTCATCAGGCCGGCGCTCGGGCAGGGGAATTGGTTTGAGTGCTGCGGGGCGGGCGGCGATGCCCGGGGGGTGGCGGCCGGGGACCGGTACCGGGACCGGGACCGGGGACAGGACCGGGGTCCTTCCCCTCCCCTCCCCGGCCGGCCGCACACACCGCCATTCCGCACCGCCGGCCATTCATCCGCCCGACTCCCC
>JAVKLA010000054.1:19753142-19784959 GCA_034782735.1 Sagittarius serpentarius | reverse complement strand
GGGGGGGGGCACGTTGGAGGGTGGGTCCCGAGGGGTCCGGGCCGGGGAAACCTCGCAGAGCCTTGGGCCCGGCGGCGCTGGCGGGTTGAAGCGGCAGCTGTGGGTGCCCGTCGGCGGGCGCGGCTGGGAGGGGAAACCTGGGGAGGTCCCTGCGAGGGGTGAGGGTGCTGGTGGCCGCCCTGGACCCTCCTCGAGGGCTGGGTGCGGGCGTCATGACCCACGTGGACGCCTAAAGACGCCTGACCCCAGCGGGAGCCGTCGTTCAGGGTTCGCGAATGGCATGCGCTTAAACAGCGCTGGGGGCTGGTCCGCCACCCACCAGCTTGTGGGTCCCAGGGTGGGGGCGAAACCATGCCCAGAGGTGCCCACGATGGCCGGCGCCACTCTGGGCACACGCCGCCTGCGTGCCGCCTGGCCTGGCCACCACCTCCCACAGCGGGACGGAGGGCGTCGGAGGTGCACTGCTCGGGTGCCTGTTGGCACCAGCCATTTGTCGGCTACCTGGAAGTGATGTGGATGCCCCGGTGCCTTGGAAATGAAAAGGGAAGGGTTGGATGGGACTCCCTTCGCGTTGGAAGGGACCAGCTGTGAGGCTGAACTGCTGGAGAAGAGCCAGGGCGCTCTCCAGGAGGTGCTGTACCCTGCCGGTCCGTGCCGTAAGAACAGGAGAACCGTCCCGGGCCAGAGGCCCCTCTCCCCAGGAATGCGTGCCTCCAGCACCAACCGGCCACCCAGACGCCCAACCAAGCAGGAGCCGTAAGCTGAGAGCGCAGCGGTTTGCCGCCTGCTCTGTAATACGCAGATGGCACTGGCTGCACTTTCCCACCCAAAATCCCACAAAAGGCCTGGGCTCGGGTGGGAATATGTCCCCCATGCCTCCGCATCTTCAGCCGAGCTCAAAGCCGTCTCTCTCCCTTTCCTGCGCCTCCCTGGGGCCACCCTCGGGTGCACACTCTAGCTTCTGCACTTGCTAAGCACTGACCGTGGAGTAAGAAATGAATTTATTATAAAAGTGGCTGGGAGGGAGCGATAATTCACCATCACAGCGCAGGCTGTCGGGACCTTCCAGCCTCCTGCCATCTCTCTCCTTGCAGCCCGTTGTAGATGCTTGGGGCGCCAACGTTACCGTGTTTCGGTGGCCAGACCTTCTCACGGGGTGGCAATGGGGGCTTGTTCTCAGCGGCGTCCCTGGGATTTACATCAGCTGCCGCCGCATCGTCGCCCCTTGCGCAGAGAACAAGCCGTGCTATTGAGGCCTGGCTGGGGACAAGCAGCAGGTCCTGCCCACAGCCTGGTACATCTCGACACAATGGCAAGGAGAATAAGTGACTGTTTCACGCAGGCTGATGTGACGGAAGAAGAGAAGAAATATGCTAATGGAGAAAGGTTTTTGGCTAATTATGATAACACGGCTTCTGCGGGGGGACCTGAAATAGGCACGAGCGCTTCTATTCTCAGCACTCATGAGAACTTTGAGACTTTTTGGGGTTTTCTACAGACCGCAGGCAAACCGGGCAGGGCAGGTCTCCCCACTTCAGGCAGGACCTGGACTGGGAAGACCCACGAACGCAAAGCGCGGCCGTAGGCAGAGAGCGGTCCAACATTCAGCCTCTGGGCCAAGGCACAAAAGGTTCGGGACCCAGTCCTGCCCCGGTCGCCCTGGGATCGTCAGCTCCTTAAAGCCACCAAGGACCTTCTCCAGACCGAAACGCTCGGAAGCAGGAATGCAGAGTCTGAACGGCACCGACGTCCCAAGCCCGGCGGGTCCCCATTTCCCCAGCTGCAGCCACAGTGGAGCAGGCAAGAGCCTGCCTTGCCATGAGCATCCCGGGGGGGGCCAGGGGAGTTATCTCATGCCTGCCGCATGTGGGAGATGCGGGGCTGGGCTCTGTCGAGCTCTCTTAGCAAAGCTTTTGACGTTTGCCCTGAGTACTTCATTATTCACTGGGGCAGGAGCTGGCACGCACTGCCCCAGCCAAGCACCCGGGGCACAGGGAGGTGGGCGCGCTCTCACCGTCTCCGGCCAAACGAGTAATTGAGCGTCTGCTTCAGCACGGAACAACCATGAGGGCACAGCGAGGGACACACGTGTGGGGAAATGCACGGCGTGGGGTGAAAGCCCGGGCAGGCGGAGCTGCGATGCGAACCTGGGTGTCCTCTGCCACCATGGCACAGATGTGCTCAGAGGACGGCTCCCCCTGCTCCTTCCCCAGCTGTGTTTCGGGTCGGTAGACAGATGTCTGAAACCCTTGCTTGCCCTCTGCTCACCGATACCTACGTGGCTCAAAGCTGGTTCACCCGCCCCGCAGCACTCCTCCCGGCGTCCACGGTCTCCAGTTGGTCTGTTCTTGGGTCTTTCTCCCCACTTTTTGAGACATCAAGCCTATACCTCCCACCACAGTGTTTCCCGTTGATTCCTGAAGTGCACTGCTGACCCAGGCCACCGGGTCCTATGTTATCAGTATAATTTGCTTTCACCCCATATCGAAGGAGTACTCCCTAACTACTAGTTCTCCCAACTCCTGCCCAGAGGCAGCATCCAGCCCAAATCCAGAGGTCTGTGTACCCTGTTGTTAAAACGACCAAAGTGCTGGCGATGATCCATGGTCGTCCTCACCGCCAGAAAGTTTTTCTTGGGCTTGATCTGAAAATCCCTTGCTCCAAGTTTTTCAGTTCCTAGTTATTTTTGCATCCACAAGTCTTTGGCTGTTGGTGAAGAAGCTGTTGTTTAGCCCTGGAACGGCTCCAAATCTTTCCACTGGATGTATTAGTTATCCTAAATTCATAACCATCGCTGGGGTATTTTTAGCTCTGCGCAGCAGCCGTCAAACAAACCCTGCCGCAAGGTCTGCAGGACTCCCTGAGGTCCCTCACAGCCCTGCTCCTTCTGAAGGTCCAGGCTCAATCGTGCGCAGACGACCACAAAGTCCTACCCGGGGAGCCAGCCGGGACTGCGACCAAGCCCCTCGTCCTATCCCCTTGCAATCCGCGTCCAGGCTGCGGCTGAGCACGCAGACAGGCACGGCTTGTGTTTTCTGACAGGAGAGCGGTCAGCTTGGCCCCGGGCTCAGTGGTGCATTTCGATCCTGAGCCCTCGGGGAGGTGGGGAGTTGCCTGCCACCCTCGCTCCCACTGTGGGATACTTGCTACCACAGAAATACGCCAAAAGACTGGTAGGAGCGAGAGCAGAGGCGTCCGTCGCTCCAGATTTGGCACTATGGATACGGTGCTGCGTTGTCTACCTGCTGGGCTGATCCTCCGAGCAGCCCCACATCCACACTCGATCCCTTCAGAGACGCTGGAAGCAGCCTCCCCCTTTTTTATTAAGGCAGGAATCGGTCCGTCTGGCCTCCCCTTGGCTCCCTGGCAGTCCCTCCCGGCCCGCGCGCCTTGCCAAGCACTCGCTGGTCTGGGTTTAATAAGCGGCGGCTCTGCTCCAGTGATGGAAACTGGAGGTGGATGCTGCAGCGGAGCACGGCGTGGGGCCACGGTGCGACCGCAGGGAGGTGGTGGCAAGAGCTTCTGGATCGTTCCTCTCCCTCCTCGCCCATGGTTCTGCGGTGGCACGGCTGAGGTTTGGATTAGAAAATGCACCATGCCACAGCTGCGCCTGCTTCTGGAGCGGGGTACGCCCTGGCCTCCCCCGTTTTTGACCCAGCTCCACGTAGGACTGGAAAATACCGCCTGAGTATGAAATATGAACCGGGCCCTGCAGGATCCCCCCACTTCGGTGGGCTGGCAGCCAGAGACCAGCGGGACAGCCCAGTTCCCGGAGGGCGCTAAACCTCCGTGTCCCAGCAGCTGGGCTTTGCCCCTGGGTGTTTGTAAAATAACACTTCCCCAGGAGCACTCACGGTGTTCACCCCTTAGATCCCCGTCCCCACAGCTCTGCTGGGTGAGGTGCCCCAAATGCTGGTGGGAGGAGCGGGCTGGGACTGGGAGCACCCCTCGGGAGGTCCGCGCAGCCTCTGTCGTTCCCCAGCGAGGCATTCGCCACTGTGCTACCAACCTCCCAGCAGCTGGTAGCCGCTTTGGCGAAGGAGGTGCACCCACCCAGCCTGCCTTTCCGGTGGAAAAAATGCAGTTGCTCTGCTGCCAGAGGTGGAACGAAGACGTTCCTCTAGGCCAGAGCTACCCTGGCGTCGAGGATGGGTTTCGGTGGAAGCCACGTTCCTCAGGTGGCTCCCGGTTTGGGGATCTCTTGTGAGCTGGAGGAAGGCGCTGATACGGCGCACGTGAACTTTGGAGGCGAGGCTGGAGCGGTTGGCAGTAACGTCCCGTGACTTGCAGATCAACTTTGCAGCTAGACGTGAATCCCAAGCCCTCTCCCTCTGAGGAAGGAGTGACAGCTATATAGGAGGAGAATTGCTCTTGGTCAGCTGGGGGGTTCTTGCAGGACCGGGGGATGGCCAGCTTTCTCCGAAGTCCGAGCAGGGGTGGGTATCTCATGAGCAGAGCAGGCAGACCCTGAGGACAAGATGAAATTGAGCAGTCTCAAGGGCAAGATCATGTACCTGGAGACACGATGGAGCCCAGGGGAATCCCTGCACAGGACGGGGCTGTGGGAGAGAAGGACCTGTGTGTGCTTCGGTGGGGTGTTCAAGGCACAAGTGAGAAACCTGCAACCCCAGAAATCCTTCCGGACTCCTGGTGGCGTTGTCCTTGGACCTGTCTGGGATGGCGGCTGCAGTTCTAGTTGCTCATGTTCAAAGGAGGAAGCAAGTCCCTCCAGGAGCGGCTGGTAGGTCGGGCCCAGGGGCCATCGAGGAATGGAGACCTGGAGCTACGAAGGGAACCGAGAGTCTAGCTATTCGGCTTACCAAAATGAAGGTCGAGAAGGAACAGGATGGGAAGCATGCTAGGGAAGAGCAAAGGGTTGAGTCTGCACTGGCAGGGAAACAAATGGGAACCAAACCACAGGTTTTCAGCCCACAAAACAAGGCACCCGGTGGGGCCTTGTGCTCCTTGTGCACATGGGGAGGGTGAGCACAGAGCCCCTAAACTCAGCCACGACGGAGCGAGCGCGTTTATGAAAAGGATGTCACAGCGCGACTGTCCCTGGTGAATTAGTCCTCGGCTGCGTGAGCGTGGAGGCTGCTGCTCAGCCCCTGCTCTGCTACTAACACCTCCACCTCGTCATGAGGAGCACACCTGTACTTAAGCTTATTCTTTCCCTCCCCTTTCCGGCCACTCCAGACTGCACAAATGGCAACCAGAAGCCAAAAGTTCAATGACTTTGTCTTTGGGCCCACTGACGATCAAACTGTCACAGAAGTAGATGGCACTGATGAGGAGCTTGGGGTTAAATTAGCTGATGAAGGTTTTGAGAAGGTAACCTCTTTTCTTTCCTCCCCAGCTACTTCCCGCTTTGCCTGCTGGCCTCATCAAGAACATCATGTTCTTGCGGCATCCTTTCTTCTCCCCTCCTGGCCGTAACAGGGCTCCCACTGTGTAAGTCCATCTGAAATCTGGTGGAAGATTGCTCTGGGCCATTTCAAGGCATGACGACGTGCGCTTTGCAGTGGGGCAAAGTCAAATACCCGTGTGGTTCATCAGTTCCTCCGTCCCTCTTTGGAGATGTTTTAAGCAGAACTTAAACCTGTTCTGTCAGAGAATTTACTTAAACAGACTTGTCTCCGTAGAGGGAGGGTGGTGAAGCTACACCACCTCCCGTGGCTCAGCCAGGAGTGAATGAGTGTTAACCCGCTGATTTCGGACCTCCGGGCACATCTTCTGGGGATAAGGCTTGACGCAAAGAGACATGCCAACCAGTAACTTCGGCTTCTTGGTTGCACGCCCAACCAGACCCGCTCTGCAAGCAGCTCGTGCTCACCACGGCACTCAGGAGCCCCTGATTAATCACTCCGTGTGTGTGTCTGTCTGTCTTGTCGGTACTCGGAAAATATTTCACGTTCTACTCTTAATTTTCTCCCAGAACTTTGCATTGCTTCTGTTCAGAACGATGCTTGGCGGGAGGAAAGCAGAAGAAGCAGGGGAGTGACCGGCAGAGGGATGTGTTGGACGGGCTCGGACCCATCTAGCCAGGATGGCTCGAGATACCAAAGGTGCGCACCTTAGCCTGTGCCAGAAGTTAACGTTCCCTCCGCCACGATGGCAGGGAAGGAGATGCACCGTTGTCCCAGCTGCTCCTGGTCTCGGTCCAGCACATGCCATGGTCTTGCAAGGCTCATGTGAAAACCTGGGCCGTTTGAAAGGTTCCACACAGCTATCCCAGGCTCTGGAGAGCTGCAGGGCTGTAGGACCAGCTCTCTGTAGTCTCAGCATCAGCTGAGGAAGGGCAGCGGGTAGCCTGAGCAGAACTGGATCCATCCCAACGTAAGCTGCGCGCTTCGATGCTGCGGCGTGTGGAAAGCTGCATCACCGTGCCAGAGCAGGCTGGTTACAGGAAAAGCCAGCCTAAGGGCAAAGCCAGGAACACAAGGTAATTTGGGAACACAATGGTTATGCTAATCAAACACCTTCCAGAGGAGAAGGGAAGGAAATTACCTAATCCTTCACCATGCAACCTGGCCTCCCGCTGCTGCCCAGTCCACAGGATCAGGGCTATATACAGCTTGGAGGAAAGGGCATTCCCATGTGGGCAAGGAAAAAAGCATAGGGACCTCTTTCCTCCGGACCCTCTTCATCCACACAGGGTGCAAGACAGTCCCCTTCTTCCCATCCCCAAACTGGCTTTAGGTCCGGGTAACTTCACGCCTCTCTTGGAACTGGCTTTAGGTCCAGGTAACTTCATGCCTCTCTTGGAAGTTTGGCTGGACACAAACTCACGTGACTCCAGGAGCTGGGGCTTAACGAGAAACTTCTTCGGGACTTAGAAAAATCTGGTGGGATGGGTTGCGGTGATTCAGGGACAGCAGCTTCAGGGAGACATCGCAGATTGCGACGGGGCAATCGCTGGTTATGTCACGGGAACTCTTCTCGCTTTCCGTGTATAATCTTAGCAGGGTTCATGCCCGTCGCCTGACTCAACATCTGGAAATTTTAATGCAACTGAAAACAGCCCAGGAAGGACCTCCTGACGCGCCAGGAACACACAGAGCTCCCAGCTTTGAGAAATCCCAGGGCATGGCCCCAGATGGAGAATTTAAGGTATTTTGGGGATGCTAGCATTACAGAGAACAAGAGGACACGCACACGCTTGTGGGCTTAAATAAAAGGCCACAAAATACCTCTGGCTTAAAAGAAACACGCCTCTTCTGGGGGCAGGCTTCTCTGGTTGAAGCTCTCCCGTGTTCACGAGCCTCCTCGGCCTATTGCCACCACACCTCAGACGCGAAACCGGTGCAACACCTCTCCTCCCTCTGGCTGAAGGACCCTTGGGGCAGAGCAGAGGCGTTTGCTTCTGCTGGTACCTTTTGCCTGGCGCAACCTGCATAAAGCTCCAGGGTAGGAAGAGACAGTCCATCTCTTCAGCTGTGCACATGAGAGAGAGCGTGTCCATGCTGGTATTGCGTGTGGATGGCAACACCAGCCGGGGACAGTCAGAAGGGTGACTGTCTGGCTGGTGACACCAAGACATTGCAGGCATGGACGCTGCAGGGGCAGAGACGCTGCAGTACAGACAAAACCAGGCTTATGCGATCCAGGCATCTTATTTCCCATCAGCAGCGGATCTCCAAGCCATCTGGCAACGGGCCGTAAGCTTTAAAGATGCCGATGCACACCGGAGGGGTACCCGGAGAGCTCAGGAGTGCTTTGGCTGGGGGAAAGCCGCAACAAGCAGTCGGCGGGGGGGGGCCTGAACACCACATGGGAAGAGCAGCAAGAGTGGCCTGGCTTCCCACCCAACAGAAGGTGCACCGCAAAGCCGGAGGGTCACCGGACACTCGTAGCCCTGAAGGCCAAAGGGAAGAGGGAGCTCAAAGCACGGCAGCCAGCACCAGCTCCTCTTCTCTCTGGGCTGGTTTTGCTGGGAACCAGCGGCGGGGAAAGTGCAAACCGTGTCTATGGTTGGAGGTTTGGATGAACCCGGAGAGACTGCAAAATCTTGGCACATAAGCCGGGGAGGTCAAAGACCTGAAGGGGTTTCTTCTGCTCCACGGTGCAATCAAAGCTGCAGACAGAGGTAATGCCTTCTGCCCGGACGCTCGCCTCCAGCCAGGTAATTTGTTTTTATGTATTTATTTATGACTGCCACGTTGCGCCAGCACACAGCAATTATCGCGCATGAGTCTCTCTCACCTCGGGTTCTGCCCGGTGATGAGAAGCAGGAAAAGCAAACAGTGCCTTTCTAAAGTCATCCTCCTGGGTGCCTCGGTGGGACTTCAGCACAGCCCCGCAGGGAAAAACAAACAAACAAAAAAAATCTCCCCGTGGCTTTGTGTCAGGTCTTTGTGGACGTGCTACTAATGGCAGTTTCCAGTATTTCACAACAAGCCACTGCGAAGCGCTTTGGATAGAAAAGCAGTACCGTCAACTTCATTTTTCAGGAGGAGAAACGCAGGCAGAGGGATGATGCAGCTTCTCCTAAGTCTCTCCTGGCTGGAGGCATCTCCCAGGTCCTAGCTGAAGGCGCTAACTCCCCAGCGAGCACAGCATCATCCCACCGTTCGTGTCGGTCCATGCACAGTGGCCCCTCCCAGAAAAATCACGTTCCACGCTCATGTAAAAAAAAAAAGTACACCCTGTAAGTGGCATATTTTTCTGGAGGAGAAAAATTTCCGTTTTGAATATGGAACTCCCTTCCCACTCACCACCCCAAATTTTAAGGGGCTTCCTATGGGAAAAATTTAACTTGCAGGGTTTTTTTTCCCCTTTGATTTTCTCCTGTTTGAACGTTTCTTCAGCTGACGGACACCAAAGGGGGCTTTGCAAAGGGCCAGCAGCACCTCTCCGTCTCTGCTGGGAAAAAAAAAACCCTTGCTTTAGATGTCCTGGGATCTGCCACATCAGCCTTGGAATGTATCAGAAGGTCTCTAAACCCAGCACACCTAGGGATGGTTATTTACCCAGAGAAGCTGAACCGGTGTAAAGGGGGTGTTCTGAATGTACTGACCCTGTAACGGGACCAGTGAACCAAATCCTGCATAGAAGAAGAAGAAGGAGAAAAAGAAAAGAAGAAGAAAAGAAAGAAAAAGAGAAAGAAAAAAAGGAAAAAATATTAAAAAAAAAAAGGAAATAAATTTTTAGCAGCTTTCCTTCCAAAAAATATAGCAGGAAGCCTCAGGCTTGGGGAGAGGTTAAATCTGTGTGTGGGGTGGGACTGCATAATGCCACAGTAAATCCTAACTCTGAATTACTCTTCTTAGGGCAGAGCCACGTACCTGCACGCCGCTGTCCAAGAACACGCTGTGCTTGCTGCCTGCACACAACACTTTGTCCTCGGGATCCCGTCTTTTAGCGGAGCAGGGATTTTTACGTTAGCAAATAAAAAAAAAAAAAAAAAAAAAAAAAAAGACCTCTCCGAGTACGTCTATGATTACACCCAGGTGCCACGCTGACATCCTGGCCAGGTGAGGGGTTTGAACCAACGCGTGTGTCAGCAGCCTTGGACCACGCAAGCCCCAGACCTCACTGCAGCAGCGCGGTATGGTGGCTTCCGTTGGGGCATCAAAACATCAGGGTTTTGGGGCTCGGGGGAAGTTTTTGGGTGAGCAGGGTGGAGCTGGGAGTTGTGGGAGAAATTCAAAGTCCAGTTTCAGGTTTGCCAGAGGTGTCTCACTTGTCCCCTCACCCCAAAGACAACAAACTGGTATTGAATTAACACACCAGGGAGGCTGCTTGTGCCAGCCTTGTGATAGCAGCGTCGAACTCCGGCAAGGGGAAGGCACCCCAAAATCCTAAAATGCCCTGTTGGGCTTTTCCCTGTGTCTGCAAGGGGAGCTCTAAGGGATGCTCGCAAAACACCTCTTCCCTTGGACGGGCCGTCGCTCATCCCCTGCTGTTTGCCTGGCTCACCCGCTCACCTTTTAAGCTCCCCAGACATTCACGCACCGCCTGACAAACCAGTGACTTCAACCCGGCCCGAAACCTCGGTGCCGTCCCCTTGTCCTTCAGGTGCGCTGAAACAAAAACCGCTCTGGAGGGGGAGGCACGTCCCCAGCCGCTCGCGCTTCAGGCCTGCTCTCCTGGCGCGGCCACGAGCACTTGGAAGCCGTCGCCTGCAGTTCGCATTAAAAGAGGACTTCTGGCCAGCGATCGCCTTGGCAAGGGGCAGCGTTATTTGGTATTTGACAAGGGCCTGAAAAATAAAACCGGAGAGAAAGGGGATTGAATGGGAGAAAGCTGGGGAATAAGGTCATCAAGACAACTGGTCTGTCCAAAGCGCTCTGACACAGCGGAACCGTCCCGTGGGCAGCGGCCTTTGGCGTGTTCATACCGCCCGGGAGCCGAGCGCCCGCACCCCAGCGCCCGAAGCCGCCGAGCGTGCAGAGGCAGCGCGGGTCCGTCCCAGCCAGCAGAAGCGGTTCCCGTTTCCACTGCCAGGGGCGGTGGCTCTCGTAAAGTTAATTAATCTCTTTGTACAGCGTAATTAACCTGTGGGAGTCGCTTATAAAGAACAACACGTTGTAAAATCCAAGCGTGTGACATAAATGCCAAGATTATCTTAAAAAAACACACTGAACCCCTTCGAATACTATGTTTTGGGGTCTTCCTGACTCAGCGGCACGTGCTTAAAACTTAACAGAGGGCAGGGGGTCACGCTCTCCGGACTTTTTGCCAGCTCTCCCAGTTAGAAATGAAGACACACGCTGTAATTTCACGCGGCCGCGTGCTGCCGGAAGAGCAGGCTTCAAGCTGAGCTTCCCAGCGGCAGCCGCCCGTGCTAGGACGGCGAGAGGTCCCAGCAGCACGGCAGAAGAGGACGGGGCGAGCGTTGACCCAGAATAAAGCCGGCATACTCGCTGCCGGAAAGCTGCGGTTTGTCCTCGGCTGTGTATATATCTATTTTGCAAGCTGGACTTTGACCCTGGGTACTGACCTTGAGAGCGACAACATAAAGCTTGTCTGTACAGCTACCTCTGCTCCTAATTGCGTACTACCTCACCAGCCTTCGAAACGCGAATCACCACGCTCACAGCCCAGCACCTTCTCCAGAAAATACATGTCGTACGCAAAAAGGCTGCCCCTCACATGGGAGTGCAGGTCTACTTGCAGGGCTCAGAAATGCTCAAGGGGGAGAGGGGCCTGGTTTAAAAGCTGGTTTTTTTTTTTTTCCGTCTGGTTCCCAAAATTGAAGGACTGTCTTGACTCCTGGATGAGATGCATTTTCCTAGATGAGTCGAATTTCCACTAATAGCTAAAAAAGTGAGAACAGATACTTGTCAACCTGCCCTAGTTCGAGTTGAAAAGCAAGTTACACACTTGTTTGCAAGTCTGTAGATATTACTGAGGGCACTTGGTTCCAAAAAGCAGCTTTGGGACTAAATGCACTTTGGTAGCAACTCAGGCAGGGTCATCAACGCTTTGCTCAACCATCAGCACCTGCGCTCCTGGGTGAGCGGTTGGAGGTGACACAACCACCCGCCTCCTGGGAGGTGCAGTGGGGTGGACTGTCTCTGCTGACGGCTCTCCGTCGTCTGCTCCAAGGAGGAGGACCCACGGGCAACGCAGTGGCTCAGCCCTGCTCCGCGCCAGCCTCTGCTCTCCAAACAACCCCCTCACTTTGGGTTCCTCTATTTTTAAATGTCAGGCCACGCTGTTCCTCAGAAGGTGCTGAACGCTTAACAGCCAGGGCTTTTGCTAGCAAATTTTCCTCATTTGTTAGTATTACGTTAGAACTAGAAAAGGGAGGGAAGGGTTTGTAGTATGGACCGTGCAAACTCGGATCCTTGTTGCTCATAAAGTGGCTTTTCACCCTTACCTGGTCAAAAAGCTGTCACTCCAAGCGGACAGCGGACAGGTCTCCACGCCTGCCCTGCCGCTGAGAACCACAGCACCAAGCGGTGCGCGAGGTCACAGCGGGGCCTGACTCGAACCGCCGTCTGCCAGCCCAAAGGGCAGGTTTGTGACCGCAAGGCTACGCTTCCTCCCCGGTCACCTAGAAAAAATACACCGTCACCCCCAAATTTATCTGCATCACCCTGCAGTAATCCAAATAAATCCGAGCCGAGCCAGTCAGAACATTTGATTTATCCATGGTCGTTTATTAACTGAGGGGATGATGAAGCCACATTCATTAATCCAGCTAATTAAACATTCCACCCTACTCATGCCGCTGCTGAGGAACAAGGAGTTTTGTGCTCAGGGCTTCCCGTCTTTCCAGGAGAAATGCCTCCCGTTACGTGGGAAGAGGCAAGGCTCAGGCGGAGATCAAGGGGCAATTATAGGTGCAGGCAGGGATCAGGCGCAGGCAGCGCCGAGGAGGCTCCAGCTGGTCCTGTGCCTGACTGCGACCAAGCCAATAAACAGGTAATAAATGCAGAGCAAATGTGTCTTCTGCGGAGCCCATGCCTTTGTGAAAGAGTGTCTGAGGCTCGAAAAGAAAAGAAAAATATTAGTAATGCTGCCTGACACTTCTGAATCTTCTTTAACTGCACCGAATGGTTTGCAAGAGGCAAGCTCGTAGTGGATCTTGCGGTGTTTTCAGAGTTACATGGGGCCAGCCAGAGAAGGGGACGCCCAGGGATGTGCATGGCCAGTTTTGAGAGAGCAACGCCGCTCCTGTAACCAGCAGCTGCCGGGAACTTTTTGCAATCAAACGGCGGGAGTTAAAGAAAAAAGCAGCCTGGCAGTAAGCAAACTTAGCAAATTCAAACAGTGAACGAGTTCCAGGAAACCGAGATAACCCTGTAGGCACAAAAATCCCAATCCAAAGCCCGTGGATGTCAGTGGAAAAGAAAATCATGTTAGCTTTTAGCAGGCTTTGGATGAAGCTCAAGGGAAGTCAAATAAGCGACCCAGTCCGAATGGCTCTGTAATTCTTCCCAATTAAACAGCCACCCAAATCTCACACACTTTCCCTGGCAGCTCCTCACTTGCAGCTTGGCCCCCGCACTGGGAGTTTGTACCTATACGCACATTTTTTTACTCACTAAGTGCTACTGGGTCCTGCTGTCCTGGCAGCTCTCCGGCGTCTGCAGCTTTGTCACGAGACTGGGCATTTGGTGTTTCTCCTTGAGCCTCCTGTAGTTACAAGGATATTTGAAGATCTCAAAAGGCAGCCAACAAAACCTGAGCAGCCCCAAAAGTGGCGACTTTCCACATAACCTCGCGGCGCTCAAACCCAGGGTGTGGGATCCACAGGTCACCCAGCCGGGACCGGCATCCCACAGCACGGAGAGGACACAGGAGAGGAGCGGCCAGTCACTTGCCAGGCTGAAGAAGATGCTCTCCCATCACCCTGCGCCCATCATGGGCTGGAAGCCCCCAGCCTCCCGCAGACACCCGGTTCCCAAGCGAAGATGGGCCCAGAGGTACCTGTGAGAGGCAGCAAAATTCAGCTCCTCGTAGACCCAACTGAGCTCTGGTTACACGCTCTGCCAACTGGCTTTGCCTCCTGCTCACTGGGAAGAGAATCGCTTGCAAGCTGGCCACCGTCCAGAGGTCCACAATCCAGCAGGCAAAGGAGAAGACCCAACATCTCCCCTCTTCCAAAAACATTTAACCAACCCGCCAGTTTTTAAGCCCACCAGCCTTGACTCAACCACATTGAATGCCAGCGGCTGATGATGGTGAATCATTTCACGTCATCCACCCTCCGAGATAACAACGTGGCCATGGGTCAGATCCTGAGCTGAGACGGGAGCCCGCTGCCCCATCCGCACCTGCAGAGCCGCACCCTTCGCCGCGCTGGATCTGGCCCTCCCTGCCTGCGGAGTCACCCCAGCTTCAGCCATCCCAAAATGCTGTGTCTCTCGTCTAACCTCGCCGTTCGGCTCCTGTCGCTAGCGGGCAGATATCAGCTCCTCCAAATAATAGCTGCTCGTCTTTAGGGGGGATCTTACTGTCAGGTGTCGCACAGCCACATAGCAAAGGAGGTTCAGCTGATGGCATAGCCACCCCCTCTAACAGAGCCGCGCTGTACGGGGTTGCAAAGCAGACGTTTGGGTCTGTCGCTAGAAGCGTCCTTTGGAGAGATTCGCTGATCCAACCTACGTTGCCCACAATTTTCTCCGCCGCGCCCGGTCTCTGGTGGCATGCGCCAGCCTACATGCACTGTGCATGGTGCAGAAATACCTCCGCTGGAGCAACTGCCTGTACGAATACTGCAATTACTCAAAAAAGTAGGAATAACTCACAACTCCTCCGCCCAGGAATTCTCCCAGCTGATAAACACAGCAATTTCTGTAAGCCCCTGCCCTCTCTTGGAGGTACGATCTCGGCTGTTGCTCACAGGTATGGACAGGATGGGTTGTGCTGTGCTCTCCTTCCACGGGCCCAGGCAATGCTGGCATGGCCAGACCTTACAGAGGTTCGCAATCGGCTGGACGTGCTGCAGATTCCTGACATGCTCACCGTAAGGTCATTGGGTTTTCCTTTTTCCTCCCTTCTCATCACAAAGCCCTTCATTTGTTTAGAGCACAAAATCCAAAGAGAGAAAGTAAAAATCTCTCTTTCAAAGAGGACAGCCTCAATTTTCCCAAGGTGGGTGCAATTCGGTATCTATCTCTGCTTTGGGGCGGAGGGGTGTCTGGTGCAATACCCTGGGTTAAGCAGGATCCTTGTTTTGGCTGCTCAGCAGCCAGCAGACCTGGCCTGAGCGCTTTACTTTTAAAATAAAAAGGGGTGTTGGTTTTTTTTTCTTCGCTCACTTTAACTGCGATTGTCTGGATAAAAAAATAGCAGTTACACAGTGCCTGCTCCAGAGACCACTGACATCAACAGCAAATTGCTCCTGCCTTCCGTGGGCTTTGAATCAGATCCTAAAAATGCGGCCCAGCCCATCCACATCAGCAATACCACAGTCACAAATGAGCTCAAGCATTCTAGAAATCCAAAGGGGGGGGGGGAGGAAGGAAAAAACCCAAGGTAACATCTAGGAAAAGAAATGTGCCTCAAGTCGGCAGCCGCGTTAGAGCTTGAGGGGAGATCACGGGGAGCGGGGGGTTCGCTTGGCACGGCCGCTGTGGAGTTAGAGGGACAATTGCCTTCTCGATACAAAGATTATCCCACTCCAGCCAGGCCACTCAGTTTCTCCACGCTGACAAGTTTTACCGTCCCTGGGCTGTCAGGGCAAAGCTAAGTAACCGTTTTCCAACAGAAAGATCCTTGTCAAAGAAGAAAATGTCTTCCTAAGAACTATCCGTTTATATGAGAAAATACAGACATCTTTTCTCTGCAAAATCTTATTTTATTTCTGAGCGCTCCCTTCCCCCACTGAATTTATAATATTAAAAGGAATCGGAGAAAAAAATAAGACTGTTAGGTTTTTTAATTACAATATTTATCAAAGAGCGGCTTTCATGGCGCTGGAAAGGAAATCAACTTGAGACTTTGGAATACTTTTCCTGGAAACAACTCCTTGTTTTTTTAATATGGTTTCAGTATGGTTTCTTAAGGCCATTAAAACTTCAGCAAGAGCTACATCTCTTCATCAATCCCCCTTTTTTAACATTTTAACCCACTGAGCCCTTTCAAACTCATTTGATAGAGGGTGAGAACTTCTAAAGACAGTAAGTTCCCATGAGTTTTCTGAGGACTCATGAGCTCCTACAGAGCCCTCCCTCCCCACCGGGGAGGCTGGAGCACAAGCCGAACCATCATTAGACATCAGAGAAGCCATCGCGGGGCACAGATCCATAGACCCAGGCATCGGACGGGCATAACCATTTGGGATGGGTCCTTGTTGCAAGGGACATGAGCCTGGAGGGTTTCGGCGGATTATTGACTGCAAGCAACTGGGAGGCAGCTTGGCTGCGAGGGCACCCGACGCCGTAGGGCTGCGCAGCTTTGCCACCCGTGAGACCGTCTGCCTGTGGGTAAGGAAAAAAGTTAAGGCCGGATGACACAGCCTGCTTCAAGGCAGAGATATTTCAGGTTTCCCGTTCCTGCCGTCCACTCCCCGGAGGTCACGTCCTCGTTGAATGAGGCAGGCAGTGGGTTGTGACCCACGTGCTTCCCACCCACCATGCCAGCAACAGCGCGGGCCCAGAGCCAACACCAAAATCAGCCCTGTTCAGGATCTCTGCTGCACCCCACCACTGTGGCACTGCCTCCGCGGACATCTGACAAGGGATGGACCGTGCCCTGTTCTCTCCCTCCTAGAAGGGTTTGGGCTTAGGCTAGGTCTCTGTGCGACAGCGTGAAGGTCTAGGCTGGGTTCTGCTAATGATGTAGGCTCAGCCCTCGACTCCAGAGGAACATCCCTTCATTATGGCCCTCACCGGGTGCCACACAGGAAAACCACACGGCGGGTGAGACGCACATGCTTTCACCTCACAGCAGAGCTCCGTCTCTTCCTGCTTGCCCACATTTGCCCGTCCTGGAAACTATCACTTGGCTTGGCAGCAGGGAAAGCCCCGGCAGATGCATTGCCCTGGCTGGGGGAAGCCGCTCTTGACTGCTAACGTGGAGAGGATGTGGGTTATGGCTGTTTCAAGGGGGCATCCCCTGCTGCAAACTCACATGCCTCTTTCCCCAGTTTTTTCCCCACCACGGTTTACTTCTCACCAAATCAAAGGCAGCAGGTCAGATCTTCCTTAGTCTGGCCAGGTCTGCTTTGCAGAAGATGGTGGTTACGTGCATAAAGTGAAACTCCTCTGCGCCATCCTTCGCCCCAGCACCTCCCAGCACCAAACCTCCTCCGAGAGTCAGCCTGAAGGGCTCAGACTTTCTTCTCATTCGAGCAAGCTGGGGTGCTTGCTTTCTTCTTCCTTTACCGAGGCACAGTATGATCTTCTGGCGTTCGTCAGTGTTACAGCTGATCTTCCAAGAGACTCCTCCATTCACAAGCGGAGTTTGTGACTCTGCCAGGGAGGGTAGGGACACGCGTGCCCAAGGGCCATCAGCGTGACAGGGGTATATCTCCCATCCTGCCCATTCCCAGAGCTAGAGATGCCCAGCTTTTGCTAGAGGAAGGGCTGGAAGGGTTCATTTCCCAAGCTGTCCCTTGGGGTTTTTGTCCAAGGACTAGGGGCACACTGGTCAAGGCACAGAGTTAGCCTAATACTCTGGCCAAAGCAATGCAACTTCTTCTGATGTTTGATAGAGGCAAGTCCCAGCTACATTGATGCAGACAGAACCAGGCAGAGAAATGCAAGATGACCACCTAGAACTAAGGAAAATGGCCCAGAAGAAATAGAGGGCCATCTCTCCTTTAGAGGACAGATGAACAGCCGGTCAGAGCAGCCACCTCCCAGGCTTGGTTCAGTATTCCCTAGGCAAAGACAGCTCTCCATCAACACAGACGGGTGTCAGTAAGGCCACTGCGAGTCTCCCATCTCAGCAGTGGCTCAGATCAGGTGCATGCCAGTGAGCGCAGATGTCCTGCAGAGACAGGGAGTGCTGTCACCCACTGTCTCACAAGTGTTTAAAAGGAACAGCAAAAGAAACCATCCCCACACCAAAGCAACCCGCCTCCGGAGGGTTAAAGCAACCCATGCCTTGGGAAGTAGGTGGCAAGGATTCCAGTCTCAAGCCTGCCTCCATCAGGAGCATCCATAAGCATCCATAAGCAAGAGCCATAATCACCATGCGCTCAGTTCTGTAGCGGGCATGCACTCACTCTCTTTAGTCAGAAATCCCATCCTTCGTGAAACGGGACCCTGCATTCCCAGGAAAAGGTTGGCATCCACAGTTATTTTGACATCCACTCTTCTGGCCAGTTAAAGCAGAGAGTAAGGTTTTCCTGCAAAGCCGCTGCATGCCTCCCCTTCCAGCAAGGGCGGGATGGCAGGTCTAAGGGGAGAGGGAAGGAACAATGCTGTGCAGTTTCCAAGGCTTGCTTGCTTTCTGAGCGCGTTCCTGCTTGAAGACAAAGGTTTCCAGCTCCTTGCAGCCTTTCAGGGAGCCACAACACCAGTAGCTGCCGAAAGGCCTCGGGCCAGACCGCCTGCAGCTACACCTCTGCCACTGTGTGAGCTGGTGTGGAAGACCTGGTCTGCTCTATTTTCTTATGGCTATTTCCTCTTTCCCATAGCATTTGGAAGTGTCAGGAGGGTTCCTCTATATACAAAAGAATGCTTTTTTCCCCCCATCCTTGGGCAGCTCAACACCTAAGAGTAATCCTTTTACAGAAGCCTAGTGGTTTAAATTACATCATGTCTGTTCTGATTGTCATTAACAATATCGGATTAGCTGCTCTGCAGCCAGACCTGTAACGAGGCGGCGGTCCCGTTGTGCCCGGTGCTGTCCAGATACATGGGCAGACACAGGACCCTTCACATTTCACTCCTTGGGAAGCTGATCCGAACCGAGGACCCATCCCACAGCAGCTGGAAACTGCTGTTAATACCCTCCAAAGCAGCAAAGGCTGCGTCCCCTCCAGCTCCAGCCAGGGAGGTTTGTTTTCTCTAGCAGCTGAGTTATCATGGCTGAAGCTGCCAGTCTTGCAGAGAGAGCACAGGCTTCGTTCGCTGCTTCCTCCAGCAATGTCAGGAGGGAGCTGAGTAAATAACACAAGGTATCTCTCAGGATTAACATCCTGGGCAGAAGCTGCAGGGGAGAAGTGGCACGTAGGAGTATGCTGGAGACCGAATCGTCATGGGAAAGTACGCTCATTTATTTTTCCAGCACAGATCTCGCAGTCTCTCCATCTCCCGGGGCTTTCCCGGCCAGCCTGGAAGGTCTCCGTGCTGACGTGCGTTAGCCAGCGTGCGCTCTCAGGTTCAACACAGGGCAGCATGTCTTTGGGCATAGTAACGAGGGCCTGTCCCTCTGATGCTGCAGGCTTTTCTGGCTCCCATGGAGGGTACGCAACAGCAGCCATGCCAGCTCCAGGAGTCTCCGCTGCTTGGGGAGCATCAGTCAAGCACTTTTGGTGCTGGTTTTCCCCAAGAGATTTTTAGGAGCTCATGCCAGGGGTGAAAGACACCACCTTCTTCCCGCACAGACAGCTTGGACCAGCTCCTGCTGGTCACGTAGCCGCGACGGACAGAGCAGGGCGGCCTGCAACTGGGATGGCCTCGGGATGCAGGAGAGAGCGCAATGACTCGTGAGGCCGACTGGAGGAGAGCTATTGCCTCTCCCTGCCCGAGTCTGGCAGTGCTTTTGGTAGCAAACCTGCCAGGCAGTCCCGTGCCGCCTGCCTTCCCACAGCCACGGGCAGCACACCCCTTCGCCGCTCCCGGCCACCCGCCACAGCTCGCCCTGTCCCTGACCCGGGGCGGGACAGCCTGATCGGCGAGTGGATCCAGCTATAAAAAAAGTCAGTACTGGGGAGAGAGAAGGAGCAGAGATTACGTGCAGCGGCAGGACCTTCCCCAGGTGACAGAGGTGCGGTGCCGTTAGTCCCAACCCGCCTGCAGCGACAGGAGCTGGGGAGAGACAGTCTGGCTTGAGGGGAGGGGAAGGAATTTGTGAAGCAGCCGAGGGATGCCAAGTGCGTGGTGAGTACGTGCACGTCCTACCCCGGCCGCCAGCTTCACACCCTGCCAGCCACACGCCACTCCGGAGATTCCCGTCCCCCAGGGCTCTGTTTAACTCACGCGCTCACAATTTCCTATTGGGGAAAAAAAAAGGAGAGGGGGGTGTAAAGTAGGTCTGAGGGAAAGATCCTCTCCTCCTCACCGACCAGCCAAGAAGAGCTGGCAATAAAAGGCCAGTTCTGCCTGCTCCCTGGTGCTCTGTTTTATTTGTCTTTCCAACACGTGGAAAGAGAGTTTTGGCTGGCATGGAAGTATTCTGAAAGGCTGAACTTACAGCCTTTCCTGGCTTTCCACGGCGGGGAAACACTCGACTCATCCCTGGCATCAGCGTGTGCATGGACTCCCCATCTGCGTGGGGTCAGACTTGCACATCACCCTTCTTCTTTGCAGCTAGAGGTACTTACCCAAACATCTCCCTAAACACCCCCAAGCTCATTTTTACCTTGGATTTCAGCTCACAAGCTGACACAATACCAGAAACTGTGATACTGGTCCTAAAAGTGAAGCCCCACGTGGTATGTCCTGAATGAAGATGGCTTCGGAGCTGAATGGCACCAGCGCTGACCTGCAGATGTGGCAGCAGATAACAGCGCAAGGCTCAAGCTCAACATGGACTCCACCACGCTGGAGGACAGGTTCATGCTCCTGCCACAGCAGGTACCGCAAATGTCCAGCCAGGAGGCCTGGGGGCAATGGCAACAAGGCCATGAAGGTCCAAGACCTCAGGATGCCACAGAGAGGGACCAAATCCATCCCGCTGCTACCTCTGTGGCCACTCTGCATTACACCGATAGCACTGCCCCGTGGTCTGGGGGGGGCACGAGACAGAAAGCAACACCCTACTTGATGGAGAAAGGGAAGATGAAGCAAGAGCTGGTGGTGGATCACCAAGATGGTGAGTGGGCCTGCTCCTCACATCCTTACGCTTGGACTCGATGATCTTAAAGGTCTTTTCCAACCTAAACGATTCTGTGATTCTAGATGCCACCTTCCAGCAGCTCTGGATGATCAGCGTATTGACATGGATATCTGTAAAAACACAGGTTAAAGGTCCATCAGGCAGACACTGTTCAGAGTTTAAAACAAAAAAAGATCAAGGGCCACACAGAGTATACAAAAGTGAGTGTAACCCCCCCACCAGAGAAGTTTCTGCGCAGCTCTGTCTCCAAAGGGATGCGATACATATACACATTAGAGGACACTAGCTCTTCTTAGGGATTTTTTTACCCACTTGAATAAAAGACCGTGGCCTATTATCGTTTGAATTAGTGCATTGCGACCAGTATCGGCACCAGTAGCCTGTTCTGCCGGACACTGCGGACACACGCAGCAGAGACAGCGACCAAGCCGAACGTCAAAACCGGCACAGGGAATGAAAGGATGCGCAGGAAAATGGAGGTGAAGTGCCTCTAAGCAAACCCAGTGGCATGGAGACATTTCCTGGGCCCAGCCTGGCACATCCAGATTCCCCGGGAGGGCGCATCCTGACCACCCCAGGCTGCAGAAGGACAGACCCGCTGTCGGTGCCAGCTGCGTGAAAACCATGATGCTAACCCCACTGCCGGGCAGCGGAGCATCCTGGGACCGGGCATTTCTGCTGTCCCAGCACATCACACCCTCGAAGGCAGAGCCTGCTGGCCAGGTCACGCCACAGCACACTGGGGACTGACACAGAACGCGGTGTGAAATGCTGACGGGCCAAAATTGAGTCCACCATCTCCTTGTGCGACGCTCGATGCTCCTTTGGCAGCACAGCCACGTCTGGAAGAAATCCGAGCAAGCTTGGTGGCTGCGGGCGTGGGTCCACGGCCCCTGCCAGCGAGTCTGGAGAACCACGGCCCCAAGGCTGCCATTTTGAAATGCAAAGGTTTCCAGGTGAGCAGGCTGCTGAAGGAAGGGAAGCAGAGGGGGAAGACCATGTTGCTTCACCACACCTCCACATCCCACAGGGCAAAGGGACCTGGCTCTCCCCATCCAGGCAGTCGCCCTGATGGGCACCCTCGCTCCAACCTCATGCTGGGGCTCAGGTCTCTACAGGCATTTGAGTGTGAATTCACCCCTGGTCCCCTTTCTCCTGGCCTCGAAACCAGCCCTGGGCTTCCCAAGGGTGAGTGGCTGGGAACTAGGGGAGATTTCTATTTGACCTGCTTGATCCATCCCACCACTCTGTCCCCCATGGTGGACCACCATGGCCCAGAAGCAAGAAGACGCAGAACTGATGTTTTTTTAGCAGCCGCTGCTGCGTCTCCAGAAGCTGGTGCCGTTCGACCTCCTCGCGGTAACTGTGCATCGGCCGGGCAGGGGTCTGCCAAGCACCTGGTCTTTCATGGCGGTCACTGGCAGAGCCGAGATTTCTGGAGTCACTTTTGGAGAGAGTTGTTTCCCTGCCTGCCTTCCTTCTCCTGTCTTTCAGAGGCACTCCTGTCCCTGACACGACCTGTCCCAGAGGCCGGCTGATCCCGTAGCCCAACGTTGTCTGGAGGATGTTAAGTTCACATTGGCAGATTAAAATTGTCATTAGTGACTCCTAATGGGGTGCAGCCTGAAACCCACAGGAACCATCCAAATCCGCTAGCAAGACTAGAAAAGGTGATTTTTATTTTTTTTATCCAACTCACTTTTTGCATGTTTTCATGAAAATTGTCACTTAGTAGAGAGTTTCAGGTGTTTTTTGATGGGAAAAGGGAATTCCCCAAACCTCTTTTGGCTAACGCTCCAAAGCAGGTGGATACAAAATGTACTGCAACAGTGATTTACAAGATAGGTAGTCTGATGCTCACTTATCCCCGTTCTCCACAGAGAGACCTCATCTCCCAGGATGGACTCCTATGAGCGACTTCATGGTAGTGTTTCACCTTCTCCAGAGATAAAAGCAAAGCACGTCATGGAAGATGTGGTCGTCCAGAGGAATCCAGCCACCTGGAAAGATGGGGAGAAGATGACACCTACCATGCAACTCCTGAAAGGCACGAAAAGTTTGAATCAAAACTATTTTTGTAAATATTTTGGTAAGATGCTTGGACTAGCCAGGGAGATGCCTTCAGTTGCTAGCAGCAGCTTCCCTTGGGGCAAAGGCCGCTTTTCTCCTCCCTCGCCCAGGAGGGACTGACTGAAGACAAGCCGCAGTACGTAGCTTAAGCAGGGGAGTTGGAGAGGGAGAAGAGCTGCGTTTTCAAACACGGAGAAATACTTGTCTGTGGACTGTACACTGCTGTGGCAAATCATGTCATTTACACCATTGCCCAAACCAAATCACGTCATTTACGCCATTGCCCAAACCAAATCACATCCAAAGGTCCTGTCACAGGTTCTCCAGATGCAGGTCCAGCCTGTACCCAGCACGGACCCTTGTTCACGGGGGTATACCAGAAAACACTGCGGTGCGTCGCTGCCCGTTTCTCTCCCCAGCTGCTGTATTAACTACAAGTCTTGGGGAAAAGGTGCACCCTCCAGGGTTGGGGAAGGTACTTATATGAAAGCAGCACCTCAAGAGCAGAGCGCAAAAACAACTGAATTCTGGTCAACACTGGCAGAAGTCTTGACTACCAGAGATTTGTAGCACTGCTGCCGATATTCCCACGAGGAACTGTTACAAGAGCCTTCATACAGTCACACAGCCAGCCCAAATCCTGGCCTCTCCCCATAGTCGCTGACAGCCCAGTTATAGCAGTTTGCCCTTCTGGAAAGAGGAAACAGGAGTTGAAACAAGAACCACATCACTGCCGGTAGCCACCGCCATCACCGGCTGCTGAGCCCGTTCCCTTTCTGTGCTACAAAGGAAGAGGCAAACCCAGAGGGACAGAGAAAGACGTGACCGGGTCCAAATAAGCCTGCAAGCAAGCAGGTGACAAAATCAGCAAGGCTACCCTGAAAAAAAGCTGGGGAACCCTGCCCAGGGGCAAGAGCAAGCCAGGCTGGGGAAGGGAGTCCTGAGCTAGGAAGAAGAGAGGTCTAGGACAAGGGGAAGCTTCCTCAGAGACACAGAAAAAAATATTAACAGGAAATAGCCTAGTTAGCCATGCAGCATTTAGCTAGTGAAAAGTGCGGAAATGGTTCTGCCCAAATAACTATGAGCAGCAGGGAATATTGCTGTAATTAGTAGGAACTGCAGGTTACACTTGGTGAACACAAAAGGAAGCAGGCACACTCCCACTGGGGATCAGTCAGCCCCTAAGAGAAGCCACTGCCGAGAAACGCCTGTCCTGTGCGGTGCCGCTGCCTGAGCATGGCGGGGCCGTGATCCCTGAGGCGTGAAAGTCAGAGGATCGGTTTCAAAAAGCACAGAGAAGTGTGGAGGGAAGACACCTTTCGGGAGAAAGGATGCCTTTTCCCTAGGTGTCAATGGGAGGACCTTTACCATAAGAGCTCCGTCCCACTTACTTACCCCTAATTCTCCCTTAGGGACAAGCAAGACATCCGAAGGGAGCAGAGGCGTTCAGCTGCCCATAAAGCATCACGAGAGGGTTTGTGCTTTTGTTGCACTGAAGTGACAAAGAGGACTTTGGCCACCACGTTGCACCAGTAAGGAGAGTCTGTCCTCTGCTTGCTTGGAGAAAGAGGGGGTCCCCGGCAGGGGTGAATCACGGCTCCCCGCTGATGTTCAGAGCGGCCGTGATTTCTGCCAGCTGGCAAGAGGGGCGGCCGAGCCTGGATCACATAGGCGCAGAGGTTCCCCTGGCACCACCTTTGCTTAGGAAAAACTTTCGGAAAAGAAGCGTGCTGGTGAGAGCCCTGCCCCTGGGGCAGGGGTGAGTTTTATCAGGGCCTGGCACCGGGTGCAGCTGGAGTTAAACCTTGCGAGAGGAAATGTTGCCCGCAAGGAACTCGTCTCTCCTGCCCTGCTCACAGGCCCGTGCTGAAATTCGAAGCGGCTGCCCGCACGCCTGCAGCCAAAATCACCCCCCATGGTGGGAACGTCTGAAGGTCACAGATGCAAACAAATATTTGGTGAGTCGATACAAGGCAGCCTTGAACACTGCACCTCCAGCGTCGGGGAGGAACCCCCTCCGCCATGTCTGTGTGTGAATGCCCTTCAGCATACCACCCACGCCGTGTTTGAGCTGCCCCGCTGTGTGCACACCGCTTGCTTTGTTAATGTTTAGACTTTCCACGAAAGGCCTGTCTAGGGTCAGCGAGCGGGAATCAGTGACGTAAATCAGCTGGAGACAAAGCGTTTACCTCAAGTACTGCTATCGTCTCTCTTTTCCGTAGGTGGAGGAGCCACGTTCCTCCTGGGCTTCTCTAGGTGGCCTTTCCTCCACAGCCCACCTTCTCCTGGGATCGTCTGACCTACATCTCACCCGCTCTGGGGATGGCCACCAGAAACCCACCTGGCCACGTTCCTTCCAACCCTCCTTCCGACCTTGGCCGGGCTCAGCCCAGCTCCTTAAAGCATCTGAAGGACGTTGAGGGGCAAACGCATCTTCTGACTAGCGCTCTCGCAGCAGAACAGGGGAACCAGCTGAGCGAGAGACTCAGGACCGAGCCTTTGGGGGAAAGCCCTGGTCCACGCGGCAGCAGGACATGAGGTTGCTCACGGGACGACAGCCCCGCTTTGACGGACCTGCTCTGCTGATGTACGTGTGACTTTGCCCTCAGGACGCAGGAGACTGTGCTGACAGGAGCACGAGGGACCAGGGCAGTCTTAGGGTTGTCCTTAAACTGCTGTTGCTGATAAAACCGCGGATATGGTCCCTCTGAAATCATGGAAGGTTTATACAGGATGCCAGGAAACATGATTTTGACATGCTCAATAGCCTGTTCAATATCTCAGACAGCCTCTCCTGCTGCCCAGCTCTCTGTCTCTCTCCATCTTCTCTTTGTCTCTTCCCTCCCTGTCTCCTTCCAAGTCCTGTGGCATTTCTTCCAGCCCAGCTCCACAGAAAAGCAGCAGCCTTGGATCCCAGTGCAGGAATATCATCACTTTAGGCGTAGACTTTTTGCTCCATCAGGACCTGTGAAACAGGGGGAATTTTCCTCCCCTCTAAATTTTGTTGCGGGAGGCCTGCAAATTGCATGGCACCGTGCTCTCACCTGAGGGAAATGTCCTTCACGACATGAAGAAGAAGAAAGTGTTTTACTGAAACCTGAGACTTGGTGGGATGGAGTTTATCTCTCGTCCCCTGACTCTGCGAACCTGGGTGGGCAACCTGCATATGCCCCCAGTGACTGCTTACTCTGCTGGGAGTTTTGTGGAAAGCTGGGAGACAGAAGATGGTTTAGGGTTGCTTCCCCGCTCCCCCCCACCCTAAATTTTCATATCAAAAAATCAGCCTCGCCAGCCCACCAGCCCTCCAGCCAAATTTACTGCCCCGTCACAGCATGGCAGGAGAATGTGAGACCCACCAGCCCTTCCAGCTCCTCAGCCAGCAGCTCAGCGCAGCTCATCCAGCCGGCGCGGATTCAGGGCTCTGCTGCGGCTACCCTGAGGAAAGTCCGGTTTAAAAGGAATTAAGAGGATATTGCAGCATTTTTACAGGATTAGTTTAACTGAGATCTGTGCCACAGACAGCGACGAACCCAAATGCCGCTCCTCAGAAAGAGGAACTTATAAGACAGACCTTCTCACAAATCTCTCTCACAAAAGTCAGTTATTTCCCCCAGAGAGCTTGGCAAAGGCAAGCCATTTCACGGTGCCAGGTTAAAACTCCCCTCCTTCCTCAAGAGCTCAGCTTTCATCATCCAGACTCCGCGCACCACCTACATCGAGAGCCACAAGACGGTACTTGCCCTGATGAGCCGGGCATTTATCCTCACTAAATCCCTCCAAACCCTCCTCAACACAGAGGTGCAAGAGCAGCAAAATGCCCCGTTACCCACTTTTTCCCTAGCCCTGCCTCATCTTCCCAGCAAACGAGGTTTGCAACAGGTTTTGTTTGAATTCTCCAGCTACGTGGCTTTTTCTTTTTTAATGCCTGGCTGCCCAAGCGCAGCCACGGTGCTCGGCGAAGCAGGCTTGGCTTTCAGCCTTTGAGGTGGTTTCGGACCGAAAACACCTAAAACCCTGGTGCTAAAAATATACCCTGCCACTTTCAAGAACTAAAAATTGGCTAGCAGTTGCATTAATTTACCTGTCGGCCTGGCTTTAGCATCCCTGTATGACTGCTAGTGAGCTATTTCCCGCTTTAAGGAGGTGTGTTATCTCATTTCTTTTTTCACTTTAAGTCTTAGCTTATAATACGTAACGAAGGGGCCATTTAAAAAATAGCATTGCGCTCTTCTGCAGCAGTTTCAGGTGCTCCGGTTCCTCCCAGCCCTACAGCTGCATGGTTTTCTGGGCAGAGGCCTACATATAGTAGCTATTTCTCTAAAAAGCCTCTCAAAAATGTCAAGGGGTGGCCCAGCACCAGGATTTCCAGGTCTGCAAATGGAGGTGGTCCCATCCTGCTGACCTCCGGCACTCTGGGGCTGGTGTCTCCAACCTGGGCTTGGGGCAAACCTTTCGGTTATGGATTCCGTCCGGTCCAGAAACATCAGGACTAACCTGAGGCGGAAGGAAGTCCCAGGATCTCCCCTGTATGTTACAGCCTGTATATACTGGGTGGTCCAACCAAAGCTCGACAAGCGTGATGCTCCTGGTGCAGCTCCAGGGAAGGTTACCCAGGTAAACCCTAAAGAATGGGAGAGCCCCATACAATTTTGTTCCTGCTTGCCTGAGCACTGCTCTGCCTGTCCAGGCTTGCTCCTGAAAAGGCTCAGGATGTGTAAATTTGGTAAGGCAGCAGCTTGGGAACAGCGTGGGTGCCATGTCCAGCCATGCAACCGCAAGCGTGCTTGTATATCACCTCCAGGATGGGTACCAGCTCCCACCCTGCTGCGAGTCCAGCAGCATGACAAGCTCTGCACCCGCTTCTCCTGGTGCAAAGGCTGGCCCTCAGAGTCAGGTGTTGTGATTTGGCACCTGAAAATGCCCCCAAAGCTGCTGGTACAGGTGCAGAGACACCGCCGGGGTCATCAAGCTGCTGCGCCGAGACCTGAGCAGCCACCTCTGCTGGCACCGTCTGCTGCTGGACTCCCCAGCCATCCTAATGCACCCACAAATTACTCTTCTCAGGGAAGTAGTGGGGTCTGAAGGACAGGGGGATACAACTTGAGTGTTCACCCAGCAGCTTGTTACCTTCTCCGTGAGCCCTGCATACGGCTTTCTCTTTTAAGTCATATCAGGATTATCTTTATTATTCATATTTCCTCTGAGCAAAATGCTGTATTTTAAGGAAGGAACTCACCAACCAGGACACCACCTGCATGGCTGGGAGCTGAAGGTGTACGTGAGCACCCAGGCCAGCCCATGAGTGCAGGCGTGAGCTGTGATCCAAGCACGCCACGAGGCTGCCAGAGTGGCTCACGCTTGAGTTTGGGGGGTCTGGGGTGTCATGCAGCCACTGGCTCAGGGCACTGTCGCAGAGCCATCCCCAGGTCCATGCTACCACCACCGTTGCACCCAGCTGCAGGGCACAGGGAGGACGTGAAACCCAGCTCAAGCTCGGGATTTGTAAGCAGGAGTCTTTCAACCTGCAGATCACCAGTGGTTCCCACTCCCACCTGGGCACCAGCTCGGCGCCAGCAGACTTCAGCGCGGCTGCTGTAAGCGTTGCCGTTATCACACGAGCATTGCCATGGTATCCAGCAGCCCTGTCTTCAGGCTCGGTGGCATACCTAGAAGAGAGATTGCCCAATCTCAGCTGTTCCTGTGCATGTTTAAGGCCAGGTTCATCTTGTGTCACTCCAGGCTTTCTGCCATGCAAACGCCCTGCAGTTACCGAGGTGACACCACAGAAGTGATGGAGCACTAAAACAGCAGTAATGCATCAAGGGGAGCGGGCTGGTTGTAAAGAGCGTTTAAAAATTCTTGTCTTTTAGCTCCTTGCCTGGGAGTTTTTGTGGAGCTTAGTGGAACTGAAGCGAAATTAGACACAAGGTGCAGAAGGGACATTTCCAGCACCTACATCGCAATAAGCCGCATCAACAGGCGGGTACCACCCTGGCTTGATGCAGTCCAGCCCTTGAGGAAGGAGAGGAGTTGATCAGTAGCGGTATGGAGTAACTCCCCTCCTGGAGACCCTCTGGCACTGCGTAATGCAGGCTGCACGGTGGGTCTCGGCGTTTGCTACCTCTGCAGCACCACCGCGGCGGTGGGCTTAAGTCTTAGGTGGTGTTAAGAGGCAGCTTAGATGTAGAGGCAGCCTCTGTGCTTTATCACCCCGTCTGGAAAAACAGCAGCAGATGTCCGCCTGGTGAGGCTGAGGGAGAGATTAACGTGCTCACGGCCAGCATGGGAGGCAGCGAGGGGGACTCTGGTCATTGGGTTTCCCAGCAAGGTGCCTTGCACAAACACGTGAGCCGTGCCACCCGGGCAGAGGCGTCAGGAGGAGAGACGGGAGAAGATCTCCCGCTCTCATTACCCACAGAAGTAAATGGATGAGAAAAGAGTGAGAAACCATCTCCAGAAAGAGCAATCCAGAAATTGTTTAGTTAGGGCAAACCAAAAATTGATATTTTGGTTTGAGAGCCAAACTGTAAAAACAGTTGTTCGTGCAGTTGCCCCTGCAACTGAGAGAGAAAGCAGCTGCAGAGGGTTTGGTGTTTTTTTTAACGTGAAACCCAGCAGCGGAAGTGTGAACAAAAACCTTGCAGAGCTGAGATTTTGCCTTATTTACACGTAATTAGGAGACTCTTGGCAAGGTGTGCTTTCCTAAGTATTTCCCCATCATTTCTGGGACCTCTGATGCCAGCTTGCAAGAGCTGCCATCTTCGGTGCCTAACGATGCGGCCGGTGACTCTGAAGTGCCGTTCGGGGACCGCCATCAACTCAGGGCTGAGCCGGACCCTTGGCGTACCCTTAGGGCACCTACCTCCCCTTGGATGTGATGAGAATTAAGCACCCCCGGGGTCCTTGCTTCCCCGTCCCGGCTCTCACCCTCTCCTGGTTTCGGTCCCTTCGAGGGACCCCGCCAGCAAGTCTGCTCCCCACCTCCCACCCAGCTTCGCCTCCACCCCGGGACCACGTCACACCCCCCCCCCCACAAAGAGAGTCATGTGCAGGAGCCGGGGCTCACGCCACGCCGAGAAGAGTCATAAAGCTCCTTTTAAGCCATCCAGCACAAAGCTGAGCCTGTTCAGCCGCAGGTTGGGGGCCACCGCCTGCCCTCCCTGCCTCTGCCAGGCACTGAGTCATCGCCCCGACGCGGGGCTGCCAGCCCAGCGCTGGCAAGAGGGCTGGGGCCGGCGGCCGAGGCGGGGGGAAACCTGCCCCGCAAACCAGTGCAGCAGCCAAACCGTGTGCCTCAAGGCATTGCTTTCTCCCAGAGGTGCAGATAGGAAATATTGTGGACAAGACCCGGGTCTGCTAGGGAAAGGGGCAGCGACGTGGAAGGGGTCATGCGAAATCATCCTTGGGTTTGTATTTTCCACCACAAACCCCTTTCAAAGCTCTTTTTGACATTCAGAAAGAAGAAAGAGTTTCTACCTGCTTCCTTTCACAAAGCAAGGGAGGGAAAGTAGAAGATCTTTTCCAGCTTGCAACACTCATGACTCTCATGGTGGGGGCTTCTCCCTCAAAGACTCAGCATCCAGAGTCAGGAGTTCAAAGAAACCTCTGCTGTTGTCTAAAGAAGCACGAATACAAGGCACGCAGAGTCTTCTGCCCACAGAGAAAAGAATTGTAAGAAGCGGGTCTTGGCACTTTTTCAAGTTTTTAAAGCATTTTGATGATCCTGAGTCCCTCTTTTTTTGACACTCTGAGCTGGCAGCAAAGCGATGCTCAGAGGTCGGGGCTTCACTGGTGCCCAAGGGATCAAGGTGTTGGTTCTCCTTAGCTCCTTTGATAAGTACAGCCCAGTTCCCTGCGGGTAAAGGGAAACGCAAGCCTCCTGCAGAGAGCTGATGCATATCATTAGCAAACAGGGAGGAGAGCTAGAGATACACATCACGATTTCAGTCTACCATCTCTTAAGCCTTAGCAATACAAAAATTAAATAAAAGGCAGGATAAAGCCGGGGAAAGAGTCCTGCTCAGAGCCAGGAATATGAGGTGGGTTGGAGAAACGTGCTCCCAACTCCTTTACCATGTCTGTGATCCGAGTACACGCTCCCTTAAAGGCCAGTTAGCAGCAGCAGGAAAGAGCAGCAGCCAATTTAAAATTGAGGGAAATAAGACACTTGGAGCCAAAAAAATAAAGCCCTTGAGCACCTCACCTGCACCCAGCTGTGCGAGTTCAACAGCTGGGAGCCCTGGGTACTCGCTGTTGTGAAGGCTGAGTCACACTCCTAAATACGTCCCAACTGGCTGGTTTCGCTTAGCAATTGCCTTTTTAGATCGAACAAGAAAAAACGGGGGGTGGGGTGAGGGGAAAGACAAGCCAAACAGCTTAGAAGTCTGCAAGTTGAGAGAAAAGTAACTTCAGCACAGGAAAAAAAGACTCAATGCAGGCAGGAGATTCATCCTCTCCATTTATTTTTTTGTCTTCCTGACTCTGCCTTTCCTCTCCCTTTCTCTTCCAGGTCATTCAAGGCATACGGACAGCAGAGCCTCAGCCAGCGTCACCCTGACGTCCTTCTGAAAGTCTAAACCCAGGGCAAGCGCCAAGGGCCAATTTGCAAATTGGCAGGCTGATGAAGGCTTCCCACACCTCCGCCCTGTACTGAAGCCAAATTCACTCCATTTCTGTCTCCATAGATATCGTGGGCATTCTCCGACAAAGAAACGGTTTTTTGTCTGACACACTGGCTAATCGTGCCGTGATCCCGCCTGGACTCACCCACAGGTCCTGTTCTTCTTATAAGCGTCGCAGATTTTGGTATTGACCTCCCTGGTCACAACAGGAGGATCAGCTTCGGCTTTTACATCTGTGCTGAGCTGAACAACACGTATTTGCTCCCCAGGGAAAGCCTGCTGCCTTGACCAGCCGGCAGAAGGCTCTGAAGGGATGAGCAGATTTAATCAGCGCTTAAAATGGCTCAGCCTCTCGTGCCAGGGTAGGCCAGCGCAGCACATTTCAGCCACACCGACCCAAAAGCTCCAAAGCTATAAAGGGAAGGGGTCAGACCCCTTAAAAAATAAATAAAAAAAAAAGAAAGCCAAGTCCTGCTGCTACTGCTGTCAAGCAGAGAGAAGAGGCTGCCTCCTGCTGCTGGGGCTGGCCGGTTCCCTCCGCAAAGGGGATGGGCACCTTGGGCACATCGGGGCAACTGAATTAGTTGATTTTGCAGGGACACGGGCTGGAACGGGTCTCACCAACGAAGCTGTTTTAAACTAGTGTGCTGGTTTTGGCTGGGACAGTTAATTTTCTTCATGCCAGCTTGCATGGGGCTATGTTTTGGATTTGTGCTGAGA
>JAVKLA010000054.1:19712675-19752880 GCA_034782735.1 Sagittarius serpentarius | reverse complement strand
GCGGGGGGAGGTTCGGAGCGATGGCGTTTGTCTTCCCAAGTCACCGTTAGGCGTGATGGAGCCCGGCTGTCCTGGAGGTGGCTGAGCGCCTGCCTGCCCGTGGGAAGCAGCGAATGCATTCCTTGTTCTGCTTTGCTTTTGTGTGCGGCTTTCGCTTTTACCTATTACACTGCCTTTATCTCAACCTACCAGTTTTCTTACTTTTACTCTTCCAATTCTTTCTCCCACCCTGCTGGGAAGGAGAGAACGAGCGGCTGAGTGGGACTGAGCTACCAGTTGGGGTTAAACCACGACAACTAGGCTTCCCCTTGCTTCCCAAGGGCCAGCAATTCCCTCCTCCGGATAGGATGCTCTGCCCATGCAGCCCACAATGCGCTTGAGCGCCGAGGCACAATGGGGAGGAAGTGCTGCGAAGCCGCCGGGCCGGCCGGGACTCTCAGCACGGCTCTTGGCTCAGCCACCCCTCCTCAGCCCCCAGCTCCACTGTTTGCTCTGAGCCCTGGGGACACTGGCCCTGGCTGGGGATCTCCAGCTGCCGGCATGCCAGCAAGCCTGCTTGAGGATCCCTTAGGCCCTCCATTTCAGCCAGCCGGGAACAGTCTCCCCTGAAACACATCTGGCAAATCCAAGCTGGATAGTTTCAGGTGGACCGAACCAGGATTTGCCACTGAATAAACTCCTTCAACAGCACTGCAACGTGTTGCAGGTGCTCGAGAGCAGAACAGCCAGCCAAATCACTCCCCGATGCTCTCCCGTCAGCCCTACGCCCGAGGTCCAAATTAACCTCGCTGCAGTCCTTCTCCCCTCTGCAGCTTCCGGCAGTCACTGCGTCCTGCTCCCCAAGTCCCAGCACCCGTCTCTGCCAGGGCTCCTCTCAAACAGCGTTTCCTTGCAAGGAAAAGCCCAGGTGAACCCTATAATTTCCCTTCCTTTAAACACACTCCTCTTTAACTTCATAACCGAGTTGGGGCTGGCTGTGCTCCACAGCAAAGCCATGCAGGTATTCCCTCCCCTGGGCAACGCTTCACCTAATAGGAATGATCTAGGAGATTTTGTTCAGTGGTCTGTGCTACTTAGAGCCAGGCACTTGCTCAGGGAGGGGGAGAGAGGGTGGTTTCTCAGGTGGTTTAAGCTTGCTCCAGGTGAGCACTTGGTAGTCAAGTTTACATTAAAAAATACTTGATTTTGGTGGCAATTCTTTCCTTTCCCCAGTAATAAAAAGTCAAGCCAACCGCTGCTGCTCAGGGAAGCAACTTTTAACACCTCTCCTTAGAAATGGGCTTGCACATATATTAAATTCCAGGCACACAATAAACACAGAAGACAGATGGGAAACTGCTGAGGGAAGGGCCGGGCACTGACGCCCTGACAGTCCTCACCCGGCTGATCCCCCTGCGAGGACCTGGCCAGCAGCCTTCACGCAGCACCGGCACGGAAGCACTGCCAAGCGTCAGTAACCGCGCCTGACAGCCCCGCACGAAGTCCTCGTCAGGATGTCAGGCCCAATTAGTGAGCACGCAGGAGCCAGGACAGAGAGCACTCCCCATGTCGGGTGGATGCAGCCTGCTCCCAAGGCACCTGCAAGCCTTATGCAAAGTGACCGAGGGACCGCAACCCTTGGGAGATGCTCCAGTAGGACCCTGCTCCATCACGCACCCCTGAGAGCTATACTTTGCCAGCAGGTAGTGGGGAAGGACCTGCCGCTCGGCACCCCTGGGTTTGGCTTCCTGCACAAGCGACCAAGTTTTGCAGGATAAAAAAGCCACCAACAGATATAGGTTCAACGCTGAGAAACTGCAACGTTTCTGTCCAGGCACTGCAAGGGAGAATGAGCTGCCCAGGCTTGGCATTTGCAGAAGCCACCAAGGTGATGAGCTTAATCCTTATCCCACAAAGGCAGTTATCAGCTAAGGAGGGAGACACCACGTCCTGCTCCCCCCGCCCCGACTGTCTCTCGTCAGGATACCCAGCTGGGAGCTCTCCCCTAGACATAAACATCCAAACAAAGTCAGCCCCGACTTCAGGGGTGAAGAAACCTGGTCTTCAGCATCCCACTCACCCAGAAAGTCATTCTGCCCAAGGGAAATAAGAAACTCTCACCCAAAGCGACCGAAACGTTCCTCGTGCCCCAGAGCACCTCCTCCAACCCCCATACTGAATGTTTTCCTTCTTCTCCCACTTTCTCCCCTAATCTTTACTTTTCATGCAGTCTCAACCGTGCTCGCTAGGGATGCTCTGGCCAACCGAGACCTCTTTGGCAGCTCAGGCACTCTCACGGGAGCGGGGAACTCCACCTCAAGCAGGGCTGGGATCTGAGAAGAAGCCATCATCCCCTCTGCAGGGATGCGGAGTCTGACTGGGACACGTGTCCCATGTCTGTCTGACAGCAAAGCCTGATGTGTGGCAGCCCTCACCCTACTCTTTTCCGCAGTAGCTGGTATGAGCAGCCTGACTAGGATCCTTGGCCTACAGAGACCTTCCTGCTCATCCCCTAGGAGAAGGACAGCCCTGTTCATAGCCCGACCTCCTTGAAATCCTGCTTTTGGGCCATGAGCAGAGCGGGGTGGTCCTCTCTCCAGCTCTGGTCCAGATGGGAGGGGGAGGCAGCAGTTCACCCGCCGTGGAGATGTGCCCCATGCTGTTCTCATCTCCGGCTGGCTGGAGGTAGGAAGAAGGACTGCAACACAGCGCCTGTCAGCCAGAGATCCTTCCCTTCCACGTCATGTTGACGTTGGCAATCATCCTCAGCCTCCCTTCCTCCGTCTTCCTTAATTTTCCTTTCTCTTTTAAAGATTTTCTCCCCCCTCCTCGTCATTCAGGCCTCAGATTGCCTCTGTCACTCCTCACTGGGTGGCAGAGGGGCCTCGGGGGGAAGGCGGGGGTGTTGAAGGTGATGGGGCAGAGATGGCTTTTCTCTGCATGGAGGCGTTTTTGCAAACCAGCCCTCACATGCGTTTCACAACAGGCAGACTGCCACCAGCAAACGGTGTAGCAAGTGCCTGCAATCCCGGCCCGGAGAAGACAACGCAGTCTGTTTGGCTGCAGAAGGATCACAGGATATATTAAAAGAGCTTATTAAACTCACTTTGGTCGTGCTCCAAAGCACGCTGAAAGTCAGGGGAGGGTCTCCTGTCAACATGAACGGGTTTTGGATCAGGGTTGATACCATTAACCTGTGTGCTTGGGAGCTGCTGCAAACCCAGCCGAATCCTGTGGTTATTACTGTGCATGTAAGCCGTCCCTAATAAAATAAAGAAGACAAACTGGCCTCCTGTGTTTAGTAATCTGTGATGACTAATGAATCGTCTGTGTTAGTTAATACCCATCTCTTACACAGCCTTGTCCTTCTCTAGCTAGTGCCCAGCTCATCCTTTGCTACCAAAACCACAGCCAGCTTTCCTGCAGAAGGTGAATTCCTTTCAGAGTCACATTTGATTTTCTGCAAGCTACCCCTTTAAATCCGGGCTTTTACATCCAGTTACTCCAGAGAATATGAGGAATGCCTCTGCTGGTTTTTCACTGAGCCCATTTAGCCTTTTTTGGACAGAAGGAAGCATCTGAGAGGGAGGGCACATTTTTCCCTCTTTGAATCACAGAAGGAACACCACAGCTCATTCCTCGTGTCCAGGCTGCTTAACCCTTCCCATAGACAAGCAGCCGGCAGCCGCTCCTCTGGTGGCATCGGAGCCTCTCGCTATCCCTTTGCCTGCTGGTCCGAAAGCCCAGGACACGTATTAGGTAGCCCTGGGAAACAAAGGCATGGGTTTGTCCACCCTTGCAGGGCTACAGCCAAGACAGTCGCTCCCACCTTGATCCCGCGATACAAACCAGGGCCTGACATGCAGCCCCACAGCTCCTCGCACGGCGGGGCCCTACGCAGAGCACCCGGAGAGATTCTTCTCTCTCTGAAAGAAGGAAAGAGTGTTTTTCCCTTCCCACTCATTTATCCGCTGCCGCAACAGCTGGCCTCCCCGGGCTTACTGTACAGCCCTCCGGCTTAGCTCGGTTTTCAAGTGCACTAAACTTGCATCCACGCCGCATGACCTAGGCATTAAGCCTGCCCACGCGGCTGGCAAAGAGCTCGCTGGTATAAGTTTGGCTGCAGGGACTGACTTTCTGACGACCATAACATTGCTGAGAGGTTCCCCTGCCGTCTCCTCCTCCTCCTCACGCTCCCATGGGATGACGTGTCACGCCAGATCACTGGGCTGGAGAGCACAGGGAAGGTCAGAGCACAGGCTGTGGGACTCGAGTTTTATATATACACAGAAGGTGTTCAAAGTCATTTTTTCTTCTAGGGTTAGAATAGAGGTTAAATTATCCATATAGGCAAAGCCAAGGATGAAAGCAAGGCAGATCACATCATCTCTCTGCCACTGCCTGGAGAGCGACAAAAGACGGTCGCATTTTTACAGCCATAGATACTGGGGTTGTTATATGCCACCCTTAAGTTAAAACATTCCCCAGGATGACTTCAGGTAAGCTGACCTTGAGACGTACTTTTTTAACTGAGATGGTGATAGAGGCGCTTGTTCAGTAAAAGCCCCGTTCTTAATAAAAAGAAAATCCCACGTAACAAAATACTGAAAACATCAAAATCTGACAGATGTGCCTGTTTGGAAGGCTTGCAAAGTGAAATTACGTAGCAACAATTTTACGGTGAAAGAAACGATTTCAGATGCTACAGACTGCGGAGACTTAGGGAATTATCACATCTCAGCTGAGCCACGTCAGCATCTGCACCTGCACTCCCAGCACCGGAGAAGACCCAGTGATGGAGCAGCACTGCCTCCCCCAAGACAGGATTAGACCCGGTCTCCCGCCCCAGCAGGCTGCACCGAGACACAGCGAGGGTGTCCGAGCGCTCAGGCTACACTTCCACCATCAGGAATATAGCATCTGTGCACCAGACTACTCGACGGCATACATTTCGTCTTCATTTTGCACGAGCAGAACATCTAATTTCTACCCAATTAGCCACAGTGATGGAGTTTGTGCTGTCTTTGTGCAGGAAAACAGGCAGTACGCGGTCCAACGTGCAAGGCTCTCCAGTCAGGCTGCCAGAACTATTCAACAAACATTGAACCAGAAAAGTGAGTTTGCGTCGGTCGTTAGTGCCTTGCGTCACAGGTCTGGGGTCTTTTCTGATGTGGTTACCAGGAGCCCTGAAAGCACAGCCTGCAGGCCAGGGCACGAACACCGCAAAGGACAGGAGGTGGCACGGGATTCAGCACGTGAGGAGCAGCACCGCTGCCCTCACTTCATTCTGGAGAGAAGAGCCTTGAAATATGGTTATGTGAGGACCACACAGACGAACAGACAAATCTCAGCGCCTCCAACGCGCTTCCAGAAAAGCAGAAGAGCCTAAAAAACTTAAAATATGACAGTAAAAAAAAAAAACCAGCACGAAAAAGACCTAACATGGTTCAGTGGTACCCAACATGCTAAGACAGCGGCTGCGCGAGGGGATAGCCAAACATTTCTAAACCAACTAGATGTACTCCTGCAGTGGTGATGGTTTCTGCACGTGGTCAAAAGGACAAGGATATTCCATCTCCCTTGACAGCTTCATCAGCCTACGGGTGTGCCAGAACCCACAGCCACTTCACCAGAAGTTTAACGTTCTCCTTGCCATCGTGCCTGAGGCCAGGACCCCTTTCTGCAGCGCTGTCCAAGCACGCCTGGCAAAGACAGCCCCTATCCCGAGCAGCTTACAGGCTGAGAACAGAGAGATCACGTCGTAAGGAATTTACTGGTAGCCTTCGGAGGAGAGCAGAACACGGCAGCTGTTGACACAAGGTTTCTTTGCCCAGCACTGAAATACTTCTGCCTCCGGAGAGAAGCGTGGCGGCTGCTTCTGCGGGGATCTTGGGCGCAGCCATGGCTGGAGCGGGTGGTGGCAGCTCGTAGCAAGATGCCACAACAACCCAAGAAACCGAGGACATCTCAGCCCAGACACCGGCCGTGTTTTGCATTTGTCGAAAAGCACACGTTCACACGCTTACCAAACATCTGCTAGGGCAGAAAATACACAGCAATTTACTCCTTACCAGTAACCGAGGCAGGGAACACGTTTCTAGCGGTGGCTGGCCACGTGCAAAGCCCACAGAGGTCAGAAGTGAATTTCTACCCACGCTACAGGCCTAGTTTTCCAAATGTATCACAGACCAAATGGATGAGCTACTAAAACAGGCCAAAGGGAGGCAGACACTATGTCCCCGTCGGTGAGGCTCAGGCACCTAACTCCCTTCTGGTCCCCAGGAAATCCCAGGTCTCTCCTCTGAAGACACGCAGAGACGCTCAGGTCTGGTGTGTGGAGGGAAGGGGCTTTCCCAGCGCTTTCCCTTTCAGGAGTAAAACGAGGTTTCCTCTGAACGTCGAAGCACTGACGTAAGACGCCAGTAGCCAGGAGATTTGTACCTCCTCCGTCCCCACCATTTTTTGAGGATGGGCACAGAGCAAACAAGCTGAGAAAGAAACAAGGAAAACAAAACCAAGATGTGGGTACAGTCCTTCTCCACCTCAAACTGTGGCATCCCTTGGTGGGTCTGGCTGGTCCGGAGGTGGAGGTGGCTGTGCTAGACAGCAGATACACATGGCCTAGGGAGGTGTGACGGATTAACTCAGCTCAATTATACCAAAAGATGCTGCCCAGCATGGGTGGAAAGCATCATGTTTTCCTACTGGAGAGCAAGAGGAGGAAAGGTTACTGCCTCCAGCATACTCTGGAATCTCCTCTGGAAGAGAAGAACCTACTAGAGAATGGCAATAGCACTTCCAGCTCTTCCCAGGGGTTTCCATGCTTCCTTTGATCCTAAATAAAGCGAGGCTGAGAATCAACCTCCGGTCAAGGCAGAGATGTGCCTTAGCTGTGCCATGCTACAGGAGGCGGGAGTCCCTCTGAGCCCCACACAGTGCTGTTGTGGCCCTAATTAACATTTCCTTAAATCATACGAAGGCTACAGCCCTTCTGGCAAGCAGGTTTTATCGCCCTGCTGTGGGGGTGGTTGAGGAAGCCAAACGCGGGGCAGACACACGCGTACCACCGGCCTTGAGCTGCCTGCTGCACGCTACCACCTCCAGCCATGCCCCGGCCGTGGCTGGGAGAGCGTTGCTTGGCTTCGCCGGGCTACGAAGCAAGCCGCACGGGCAAGCAGGCTGCAGCCAAACTGGCCTTGTCTCATTTAGCAGGACGTGCAGACCAGACCTTTTGCACACAGGCCAGTTTGTCCTTCCTCACTTTCAGGCAAGGGAGAAGAGCTAGTTCCTCACCCAGGTCCCCCCAGGTTGAACCCAGAAGGAAGGTGAAAAATGGGGAGAATTAAAAAAAAAAAAAAAATAAAATTTAAAAAATCTTCCTTCCAGTGCCCTGAGACAGGCAGGAGGTATGCGTAGATTGTGGCCAGACTTGCCAAGACAGACCCATCAACTGTCCTGCGCTGAGCCAGAAGAGTGACAGCCCATTTCTGAATGACCAGTACGCCTCCTTTCAACCCAGCAAAGCCATTACTAAAACTGCTATTACAGTCGAAAGAATGAGCGCTTCCTGAGGAAGCGGGAATACACAGCATGAAAACATGCGAGTGGAGGAGGCAGGGACTTACCAGTAAAAAAGCCAGCTGCCTCCTGCCTCTTTGGGGGCTAACACTGGCTAATTCCCTTCTGCTGCTCCCTTCTCTTTCGCTAGGTCAAGAGTTCCTGACTCCGTGCCAGCGTTACACCCCTCTAACAAGGGCAAACATCTCCCCAACAACTCGATCAGAAAATGGAACGTCATCAAACTCAGGCTGGTGCATCATTCACACCCATTTTGGCCAATTCTGGGTGTGACTGAGGGTCTGGGGCTTTCTTGCTCTGAAATATGCTGTTACTACCTTCAAGAGCTGGCACGCCAGCAGAAGCAGCAGCATATTTCTCAAAAGCCTTCCCTGATAGCAGCCTTGTAGAGTTTCAGACAAAACATGCCTGTACCCAAAAACGTAGAGCAGTTCTCGGAAAGTCCACCTAACTTCTCTGGCTACGGTTTCCCAAGCAGTGTCAGCAGCAACACCTAAGCCATCAGTTTTGCCGGGTTATTTTTAGCCCGGGTCAGTTCCCTGCTCCGTTTTACTCCCGGCCTGACAAACTGGTGTTACGGATAAACAGGGAGGCAGGAGTAGGGAACATTGCTTAAGCCTGTATTGCCGCAAAGAGAAATATTTGGCAAATGTTCCCCCAAAAGCTTCTTTTGTTTGAGCAGGGAGAGGGTGGGTATTCCCAAACAACATCAGGAAAAAGGCTGGAAATGGAAACCTTGCCAAGCAGACCCTGGCAGCGGTTAGCGGTACGTTAACGCCCAGGGACGTAAGCAGGGGTGCTTCCCTTTTTGCTTCAGAGGGATGCGGTAACACAGCGCTCCCCCCAACATCAGCACCAGAGCAGCCATCCTGCTTGGGATGCTTGACGAGCTCCGGGCTGCTGCAAGCGTGGTATCAGCAGTCCACACACCGGGCGGTTTCAAACCAGCTTTGTCCAAAGACTGCAACGTAGACATGTCCTTAAGGTGCACGTTACGACTTCTACAGCGATTGCAGCAGTTTAGACATGAAAAAATTAAGCTAATTGCTTTCACTGTGCCTGGCTTCCGTGCCCATCTTTCTCCCTTTTAACACCTCTGAGAGTGGGGTCAGGAGCCCACCACAGTTCGAAAACTATCAGACACTTTTTGGTATGGTGGGACAAGGTATGTCTGGGGTTCTGGGGAATGTCGGAGGACCTGTCACGAGGGAAGAGGGCTTTAAGCCAGAGCAGATCCCTGGTCCAATCCACCACACGGCCACTGGGGGGGCGAGGCTGGGCAGAAATCACAGGGGTGACAGCCCCGGTGGTGTGGAACTGAAGCGGTCTTGATGAATCCATGCCCATGATGGAGGGGAGGGTGGTATTCAGGCAGAGACAGCCGAGCGAGGCCTCCGGAAAGTTTTTGGGGAGCCTTAAAATCAGTCCCGCTGTCTCCCTTTGCTCCACGGGGCAGCAGAAACCCACCCGTGGCACTGGGAGCGGAAGGGAAAGCAGCATGTTGCAGATCCCCAAGGGGCCGTGGCTCTGCAGCCGTGCCAGCGAGGGATGCCTGCCCAGCCGTCCTGCCGCTGGGCAACTGGGCTACCGCAGACCCACGGCGAGTCTTCGAAAAAAGAAGCAGTAAATCCGTAACCACTGGAACTGGTTGACTCAGGAAAGCATTAAAAGATGAGAGATTAGACACGTCAGTTTACAAAGAGCCCCTTTCTTTGTAGCCGCCTACAAGCACGGGTGCTTTAAGCGAAAGCACCTCCTGTTTTGCAGGCAGTTGCTCGATAAGCTCAGTGCCCCATTAATTCCCAGATGAACGTTGCCAAGACCATGCCCCTTGCCAGCCTTACACAGCAGAAGGAAACGCCGCGGCTTCCTCCGCTTTGCTACGCCACAGTCCCACCAAGAAGCCTTCCTACACAGCTCCCGCGAACGGGCTGCGCAGAAAATTAATTCTTCAAACATCTGTTACCGTCTCCCTGCACAAACACCAGGCTGCTGATGGACGAAGGAAGGACACAAATATTTACAGACAAGGCGAAGGTGGGAGCTCTGCCAGACGTTGTGCTTGTGGGTGCTGCTGGGCAGCAAACGGAGCTGCCAGGGTGCCTGTGGCGTGTGCCTGCTGCAGAAACAGACCCAGCAAATCCCAGATTCAGCAGCAAAGCTTTTTTTCCCTTGGGCTGATTTCAAGGCTCTTGGTTTAAAGCAGAGATGCTGATCTGGATGCAGCTGAGGGGGGGGGAAAGCAATCCCATTAACCTGCCAAGCAGTCGCAGGCCCTGGTTAGATACAGAAGGTTCTCCAGCGCACCAACCGTGCCACCACACCAGCCCACACCAGGCATCGGTGCCACAGGCTGGCACCGCTGTGGGAGAGGTGAGCAGCCACAGGAACCCCCTACCACCACCTCCCAGACAACACCAAATGTCCAAAACACCCTCCTGTAGATACGTTCAGTCTCTCCCTTGTCCTGGAGCTGGAATATCCATCCCCCTGCCCTCACACAGAGCAAGGAGGACAAACCAGCCTCCCACTGGATCAAAGGAAGGAGGAGGCAGTTTCTGGGTTGGCTGGGAACTGGAACCGTGACTGTTCGGACGGTCCCTGCTGTGACTTCAGCCCACGCCAAGTAGCTTCGTTCTGCAGGTATCCCGGATTTGGGAGACAGCATGGGCCAGGCAGCACTTCCAGCAGGCAGCACGGACACGGCTACCCTGTCCTGGAGGTAATTTAACAACACACAGACTCAGCCGAACCTGGCCACAAAACACTCCCGCATACCTTTAACTTCGTTATGGCAACGTAACCCCCTGTAGCCTCGTTTCTCCATTTGGAGACCTAAGGACAAGCACCCTGGGGTGGGTAGGCTCTCTTTCATTCCAGTTTTTGCAGGTTTGTTCACGAATTCCTCTTTGATCTGACCTTTGCAGCCATCCAAAGCATCAGGCCAGTGTCCTGGGGTTTCTCCGTTTTCCAAGGCTGGAAAGCAAGTTGCGGTGACGAGGGGAATGTGGGCCAGGGAAGCAGAGCCTGCCTTTGATGCTTAACGGGGAGATCTCACCCAGCCTTGCCTCAGTAAAGGAGCATATTCCTCCTAAATTTACAGCAGGCCCCCATAGTATGGAAACACGCACGTTAGAAAAAACTCTCCTACCTGCTGCAGTGTCCTCGTCACAGCTGATCACCCTCCACTTTCTGCTTTTCATCCCCCAGCCTCGTGCTACGCTACAAGAAGCACCTCTCTGAAACATGCCAAGTTATTTTTCCAATTCCTGTCCTTACCAGCCCCAGGAAATCAGCCATGATATTGCTTTCACGTATCAGATTTCTGGCCTCACTCATTCATGGCAACCAAAACCATATGGCGAGAACACATCCTGCATAGCCCAATGGGGAGGCACAGGAGGCCTAACGGAGCGGCCAGGCAGGGATACAGGCCACAGCGGAGCTCGTGGGGAGGTTCAGGGCAGAGCAAAGGTTTTCTTTACCCTCTCCTCCCACCAAGCAACGCAAGCTTGTCCTCCATATGGGCACCGAGTGGGGCTGGCACACGTACACTCATCAGCAAACAACGGTCACGGATACGGAGACATTCACCTCTGTGTGCTTTGATGGGAGGGCTTAAGACACTTTATTGCTGCAGCCAGGGGATCCTCAATTTATTCCAACGTTGCGGGCAGCACGAGCTGTCCCTCCCCCACTGCGTTTTCGCCCCTTCAATCTGTACTCGTTCACCATAGCGCTGCAGTTCTTCTCCTTTCAGCATCCCTGCAATTCCAGGCCAAGGGGATAAACCTGTTTTCTCCGGCCCGGCTCTGCAGAAGTCTCTCCCATAACTAGCACACAGACTGTCTGCAGGCAGCCGAAACCCTGGCAGAGCCTCCTCCTTTCTCTACCACTCGGCACGTATCTGGCTACAGAGCCAAGAGCCCCAAAGGCTCAGAGGGCTCGAAAAGCGCCTGCTCTCAGGGCGATCACTCAGAGCTGGGGTCAGGACTCCTCCGCGCAAGGTGTGACGCAAACGCTAGCAAAGGCCGTCACCTGTCCTGAGCAGCTGCACAGCTGAGACTGCCGAGTGAGAAAGTGAACTTTTTGTAAAGCCACTGTACTCATGATATATCTGTGCTATGCAATACATGCAGGCTGAGGTTACAGGGACAGAAAATGCCTCTTCTGTAGAGCTCAGCAGGCTTCAGCCTGCTCCCAAACCCACTGACTTGCCCGGGGCACTGACTCATTGCCCCATTCCCCACTGCACGCCCTGGGCAAAGCGCCTCAGACCACCTTTGCCTGCATGTTGGTGTGTCCATCCAACACAGCGCCTCCTTCGCCTCCTTGGGACAGCACGGGAAACCATCGCTCGGCCCTGAAGAGTCACGTTACTATGCTGCTGGGGAGTGCTGAAACTGGGGGGTACTGCTACTCGTCCGGCCAAATTTGCGAGGAAAACAAAAAGGTTGTCGCGCACTGGCATGCTGGACCCCGCTCTGCGCCCATCTGGGGGACAGCCACCTGCCCATCTCTCCCCTGCCTGCTTTGTTACACCTTTGCAGAGCTGCACGATGGCCGCTCCAACAAGGATTGTGTAATGTCGGCACAGAGCTCAGAGTCGCTCACTCAGCAAATGCGTCTCCTTGCAGGACTGCCTTATCTTGCGGCTTTGGGAGGCGCAGGGTATGCACACACTGGCGGACCGGGGCAGATAGAGGGCAGGGGCTGCCCTCAAGGCTCCCGTTTCCTTCTCTCTGTTGTGCTTTCAAAAGATTTGGTCCCTTTCTCATACCTCCTGCAGTGTCCCCAGGAGTGCTCTACCTGCCCAGCCCACAGGGGAGCTGCCAGAAGACCCCAGACCCATTGCTGCAGGAGCAAGGAGGAGATGGGCTGTTTTGCCTGCTCCCCAAGCCACGCTCCAGGCCCCTTCTTATCTGCACAACCCACCTTACAGCGGGTTACCGAACATCAAGCAGGAACATTCAATAGCACGATGCAATTGTGTGATAACAATTCCTACGTCCTTCCTGCCACGGGTGAAGCCGGGGGAGCAGCTGTCACCACCCCTGTCTTTGACCAAAGCAATCCATCTCTCAGCAGCTATCAGTCAGGGTGCCTGTCCTCCCAGCATCCTTGCTCCTTTTTTAGCTCCTCCGTAACCAAACAGAGCCAGGTGGTTTATTTACAAAGATTTCTCCGCTAAGACGCAGGGACATTTGTCTCCCACTGAGGACTCTGTTTGCATTGTCCCTCCCTCTGGCTGTCGTGTGCACTGAGGAAGCTTTGGGGGTTGAAGGTTTTGCGTACCCACACACCACACAACTTCTACGCTTAACCAGTTTCCGTAGACTAAATTACCCTGCCTGAGGAAAGTTTTTCAGCCAAGCACCATCCTTCTTCCAGCGCACATCCTCCGGCTTGTAATTTCACTTAAGCAGGCAAACATTACGTGCACAATTCCAAGGACAGCAAGTACTTGTTGCATTTTCCCTCTTCCCCTCTACCCCATGCTGAGCCACACGCAGCATCCAGGTGCTCTGTTATATTTTGTACTTAGTTTAATGTGGTCAAAAGGATTTTCTAAGTCGCCTTCTTCCAGGGCCCCTCACATGGGTCTGACAAAGGAGGTCTGTAGGTGTGTGCACCCACAATACAAAAGATGGGCAGACACACACCCATCAGTCCTTCTTCTGGAGCACTGGCTCCATTGGCATTGCCTCCCTCCTTCCTCCTGCAGAAGGCCAAACTCTGGCTGTCCTTTTTGCCAATCCTGGCCACAGAGGAAGGAGACACCATCCTGGGGTCTAATGTGAGAGATGATTCGTTCGCTCTCCCCGAGACACATTCCTCAGCCTCTCCTTCTAACAGAAGGATGGCCTGCTCCCTCTAGAAAATAAAAGATAGGCTCCACGCTGCACACAGTTGCCGGAATGGTTGTCACTGACAACCAAATCAAAGATTGCGAGACCATCTCTGTTTTCATTTATTACCTTTAATTCCTCCCTTTTGTTTCTCCCTTTGCACACACATAAGGGACAGGCAGGGCTTTTCTTTTGCACGTTGTCTTGTTGTCATTAGTGAGCGGTTTCCATGTCACCTGGCACATTTTACAGGCCATAGGACTAGAAACGCTATGAGCACCCAGCAGCCTTAAAGAAACCCAGCCAGGCCCTGCACCAGTGGGCCAAATGGTGCCAGCCCAGCCCCATAACACCAGCCCCGGGGCTGAAGCAGGCTTTCTGAAATAGATGGATGCAAAGCCTAAAAAGCCCAGTCTCACATCAGGGGAGAGGAACGACATCAGGTCAAGGTGAAGACACCTAAAACACACACTGTCAGCTATCGATGGGAAAATAAAGCAGCACAGAGGGTGGGATTTGACTTGTGCAAATATACCTAGGGAGGGCTGGTACAGAAAGGAGGTGGCGGCACTTTGTGGTTAGTCATAAAAAGATGATGTGAATCAGGTCACTGCATGCTGACTCCAGACAGACGTCATAACCCGCCTTATTCAGGGCTAGGCAAACACAGCCAGAGAGCCCTATCCGTGTAAATCAGCCTTGCGTTCATGCAAGTCAACATAACGATGCCAGGTTACATCAGAAGACGCTCTCCCAACACAAGAAGAAACAGTGCAAGAGGGTTGTTTGAACTAGGATTGCATCATTCTGCACTGCATAAAAGCGAGGCTGTGGCAAGTCTGGGAACAGCTGCCAGGGAAATCCTGGAGTAGCTTCAGGGAAGATCCAGGAGTTTAACCCCCCACAATCACAGCCCTGGGATTTTGATGCTGTTCCCATCACCCTGGGTGCCAAATTCACTCACACCATCCCTGTAAGCAATTCCCAAGAGGCATTGCCAGAGGCCTTGCTGCTGATTTAACAGCATGCAATGTTAGGAGCAACACAGCTCAGTTAAACATAATGGAAGTACAACATCATGTTAAAAGCAACAATGACTGGTGTACAACGAGAAGTTGAAGAGCACAGCTCCCTTTCCTCTCCAGCCAGGACACCTCCCATAAGACCACAGACTACATGCAGGAGTATCCTCTGGAGCCTTGAAACAGCAAGTTCAGCTTCGCGAGTGTCAGCACAAAAACTTGGCCCAGAAAACAATGCCAGAGGTTAAAGCTCACTGAGTCGGACGTGGCCTCCTCTTTCTGTTCACAACTCAGAACTGCAACAGCATGGACAGACAGGCCAGCGATGGGACAGAACCAGACCTGAACTAGACAACTGACAAACCTGTCTCTGGAGGAAGGGAAAGTCCTGATCCCGTGGTCCATCTACAGGTGATCAATAACCACTGGTGTACATCAGTGGTAATCTGCTCCTCTGGCCTCTGAAGCAGACCATAAGGAAGAAGGACAAGTACCGGTGACGGGTTAGGTATTCAAGCCTATCAGCAACAAGCCGCTCAACCTTTATACAACTTGATGATGTTAACAGTGATGGCTTGACAAAGCTGATTAACCCACCACAGGCTTCTCTGGTCTCAGCTCCTGAGGGAACTGGGTCCTCTCGCAGAGCCCGCAATGGAAAGATGGCGCCAACACGTCCTGAAAGACCTTCCTCAAATATCACCTCTTCCCTGTCCCCTAAAGGCAGGCAGGTCTAAGCGTCTAGGTATTTGCAGGAACAGATGGCCAGCTGCTAGATCCGCACACACAGCCCAAACTGGTGTTCCCACCTCCAGCAACAGCAGCCAGGATACATCTCCCATTGCCTGGTGGAGAACACTGATCCACCACAGCAGCGATGCCTCCTCCTCTAAGAGGTCCAAGGGAAAAAAAGGCAGAGACCTTCCTCTGCAAACAGTAGAAAGAAACAGGAATAAGAGGAGCTGCAGAGTTAATAGGAGAGGCAGATACTGTAAATTCACTAAGTATCTTACTCCCGAGCAAAAATCCCTCCTGCTTCTCACATTAATCAGGGCACATAAAACTAGTCCTAACCAGCTGCTCCCACTTTCTTTGTCCAGCTCTTTTTCAAACGCGCAAGCAGCCCGCTAAGAGCAAATACGTGCAAAGATTTGCAGACAAAAAACAAGACCTTTGGAAAACACCCCGTGGAAGCAAGCACCCCTCTCCCAGCACAGATGCAGCTGTGCTTTACAGTAGGACAGTTTCCAATGTTTTCCTTCTCTGTGCAGACGAGGGATTTCCTGTCCTCCATGGCAACAACCTTGCATTTACTGAAGGAGACCGTGCCAATAATCTCCACAGCAGAATGAAAAATTTTAAAGTGGCACTGCCTGTTAGCTCAGGGCTTCAACTTGCTGATGTTTTCCACACCCGTGGTCCAAAATCACACTGCTGCCTTCCTTAAAAGGTTTGAGTGGGAGTAAATCTCCAGTGCTGCTCTGCCCACGCAAGGGGAGTTACTAGTTTCTCAAGCACTAGTGATGGAAATCTTTCTGAAGAAGTCACCAGCCACCACCACTGCCCAAGCAAGAGCTATGCACCTTCCACACCTTCCAAAGGACAAGCTTTTTCTAAAAAGTAATAGTTCCCAGTTCAAAGGTGGTCCCCATCATGCAGATAGCCCTGGATTTAGATGGCTCAGGTCTTCCAGCTGCAGGTTTAGAAGTAGCGACCGCCACTCTCTCCTGAAAGGGAAGCACTTACTGCACCAGTGCTGGTGCAAGAGTTTCAAAACCCAGCTGAGCTGAGCTAAGCCTCCCCATCAAGGTGTCCCCTCTGCATCCCCTCCGAGTCACCCTTGCACAGGCCTGCGTGCTTCTCTGCTCCAGAACGCAGATTCAGTGCACTGACTTGGCGAAAAGCCTGTCTTCGTTTTGGCCCATCTCATGCCATTTTAATGAGTTACATCAGCTTGGCACGAGGCCATGCGAACATCAGGACTAGCCCAAGGGATGTAATAGGAACAAAACAGGAGGGGAAGTGAGGCCATCCACTTTCAGTGGCAGCAAGCTTGTGATGAAACTACATCCGCCACTGTCTCAGACTGAACTAGACAAGTTAACTTTACTAGAACATCTCTGCTAACCTGCTCATTAACCTCTTAGGCCTAAAGAGGTTTTGTTTAGCAAAAAGGAACAGTTCAAGAAAGAGCTGGAAGCCCCTGACTAAATTTTACCAAACCTGAGGTATATTTTTGGGCAGATCCACAGGTGCAATCTAAACCTGTGCTGTTTTACAGTGTCAGGCTTTCTTTTTTACCTCTTTTTTTTCTTTTAAAATCCCCCAGAGAGGGAGCAAACTTGATCCAAACTAAATGAGACACAATAAAACAGTACATTGTCTTCAAAGCATGTAGTAGGCTAGCATTAAACAGGAACCTTAAACGTACTTTCTACCCTTATTTTATACCAGTGAATCAGACTCTCAGGGGTGTTTTCCCACAGAGAACAGGCTCAGGAAAGTTTTATGTAACAGCAAAGCAACATTAAACACAAGAAGCAGAAAGGGAATGAGAATCCCATACAGACTGATAGGGAAGACTTCTACAGCCTTACCTAAAAGAAGTTAAGGTGCTGCCAACAGTAAGTGCCCACAATCCAGCCACCGCATTCTACCTTCGAGTGCTGACAAGCAGCTAAAGCGTCAGCAGAGAAGCACTCACAATGCATTTCCACCTGCCTAGGACTCCACCACACTCTCTTGCAGAACGTGAGCTTGCAATTCCACTGCCAAGTCAGAGACCCACAGAAAAGAGCACTAGAAGTCATTCAAACTGACACGTTTCACTGCACTGGAGTGGAGGCAGACCAGTCACACTAGCAGTTACATCTCCACAAAAGAGCAGTAAACCGCAGCCAAGGGACAGCCAAACTAAAATCACAAGCACTCATTTGACTGCTTCCAACAGCAGTGGATTGAGACAGCAGGAGTCCTGGAGTGGAATTTCAGATCCAAGTTAAATTCATGCCTCTGACAAAAATTCCCTGTGGAACGACAGGCAAGTCACCTTTTCCACACTCCACCTGAATTCCCTCCCCTGTAAAACACACACTGTTCTTGCTTGTCTGTTCAAGTTACAAAGCAGTCCTAGTAGGGATTATTTTTAGCATGCAAGCACAAAAACCCAGCTGAGCTGGACTCTGATCTCAGCCAGGCCTTCTCATTGGCTTTGTAATATAAAAAGTAAACAAAAAGCAAGGCTGAACCCACACCACAGCTCGGCCACTGGACAGCATTTTGATAGCAGATGAACCACAGCTTTCATAAACCAGTGAGCTGCAGACCCAAAACTGGAGCCAGGCAACAATCCGAGGGATTAAAATGGATCACCGCAGCCTGCGTTCATTCACTGGTGACCAGTGAGCTGCAAATGGACAGATTTCAAATCCGTTTCAGATATTCCACTGTCACCCAGCGATGACGCAGGTGTTTAAGAGCGCAAGGTGAAATAACTTATAACTGCACTTCCAGGCATTGCAGCAAGCGCTGGGATAGCAGGAAAGTACTGAAAGCTACATCCAAGAATGGGAACTCTGCAGAGCTCTTCGCTTCACAGCAGAAAGAAGAAGCGCCTCCCGATCTTTTGAGAGAGGCTGCAAGTGCCAGAAACTGTTAATACCTGCCGAGAAAACCTTCCCAGCTCTATGTTTTGAGAAATTCACATTTGCTGCTATCAGAAGTGTAGCACAAGGCTACAAAACTGCTAGAGGTCAGAGCCTCAGATCAGAGCTCCCATCCAGAGTGCGCAGTCAAGAAAAAACAGGATGGAATGGACAGGAGCTGAATAAATTGGGAGCAACTTAAAAAAAAAAAAAAAAGCTAGTTATGATGAATCTCTAATTAAAACGTCCCAAGATAAGTCAGACTGCAGCTGTATTTCTGCCCCTAGTCAGGCCTGGGTGTTCAGCAGAGTTTCTCAGGCTTGTAAAGCCAATCATAGCTGCAGAATCCCTGTGGGAAGCACAAGATGCTGCAACAACTGCCGTATAAGAGTCCATGCTCACAGCTCTTCCAGGCTTTCTGTATCCCAAAGGCACAGGAACCATTCTCCACTTGGTTTACCAGCCCTAGCATCAGTGATATGTCTTCCTAGAACCACAAGTACTTGCACAAAACAGGGCAAACCAGCTCTTTCTTGAAGTACACTCGACCCTTAATCATTCCCTCTCTATGGCTACAAAACCCTGTTTTATTGCACCATCTGGAATCACAATCTTGTGCAACAGGACATTTATGAGCCTCTCTTATGCAACCAGGTTGGTTCCCATCTGCAGTTTTCCGATATCCAGCCACTGCCAACTCCCTAAGCACCATCGCTACCTGTTTTACCCACCCCAAAGATGCTCTCATTTTACTCCGCCTGACCACCTGCAAGCACCATACCAAGACCGCAGCCTTCTGCGTCCAGCTATCCCGCTGCTAGTCTCTCCGGGATTTGGACCATGATCCAGATCCACTGCTCTATGCCCATCCTAACTGTTGGCTCTGCTCCACTGGAGCCAGCCAGCCGGATACCTGCAGTACCCAAGGACTTGGTTCTGGCCCACCTTGCCTGCACCATCCCAACAATCATCATGGCTTCTCTGTACGCAGAGATGTGCTACTGCTGCCCAAGGACGCAAATCACCTCCTTAGTCCCTAATGCTGATCACACAGCTGGATTCCTCAGTATCCATACTTCTGTTGGGAGGATGAAAAACACCTGCTCCTCCCCAATACAGAAGAGGAAAAGCTAGAATCCAAACTTACCATGGAGAAGGGAGCACTGCATCCTGTAACACCCTACACAGCCCAGCAGCTGCATGCCAGTAGAAACAGTCTCCCTTGGAGGGCAGGTTCTCTGTGCTGTCTCCTGTAGCACAGGCCACAAGCACAGCCCCAACGTACAAGGGGATGCACCTCTGCTACCACCTGTGTTAAGAGAATACAACCTTGACTCCAGGCTGGAGATTTGTACCTGCTGAGCTGCCACTGGGAGAATCACTAGCCCATTCCAGGCAAGGCAAGCCGGATGAGCAGAGACCTGCTATTTAAACTCTTCGAGGGAACACAGCTAGAAGGGGTCGCACAGAACTAACCTAAGCACTTGTGCTGCAGGCCAGTGGCACATTTACCTCCAGGTAGCAGCAGCATCTGCCTTCATCAACAACACTAGAGCTGGATGTCTAACAAACCTTAGTAAACTTGACCAAACATTAGTTTTCCCTCTGACCTCATTCAAATGGGCAGAGAAGAACTGACATCTGTGGTATGTGGCTCTTCACATCAGTTCCCATCACAGTGATGAGGCTTGTGCCTGTTCTCAGAAGCCAATTTGCAACCCATAAACCAGAGCAACAAGCTTGTAAAGGCAGACGGCTTTACAGCTGTGATCAGTAAGCGTGCACTAGAGTCAGTCCTTGTTTGAGACATCTATGAAACTCTGCTCTCATCCCCTCCAACCAGCCTTTTAAATTAAGCCTCAGCAGTATTTCTAAAAAACTTATTTTCATATTGATGATAAGCTGCCTTATCACACTGACTGGCCTATGCTGCTCTTTGTTCTGCTAAGGCTTTATTCAAGGCCCTGCTACAAGGAAAGTCAGGTCCAGTCGTATTACATTAAAGATTTCTTTCCTTCCTTAGGAGCAGACTGCCCACATGTGCAGCTGATTTTCCTTATACAGCAACACATGTCCAACTGCCAGGTAAGCAACTGAGGTATGCAGCAGCCTTTCCAGTCCTTCATTACAAGTCTGAGTTCTCAGTACTTCATTACTCAGTCTGAGGGTAAGCACCATGCAATTAGTTAGCAGCAGCTGTCCCAGCCTGCCACCCACCGGCCTTCAGGAACATGATCTGTGCTGTGACTAGTATTTTCCATGTCAACACGTTTCAGACATTGAAGCTGACTGCAATGCACTCTGCTGGCATAGCTGACACAAAACAGCTTCCTTCAGAGCAACAGGGTTACTGGCAGAGACTGCTTTATAGCTACCATTTCTTGCAGTTATAAGTTAACTATTACTATAATAACTGTAACATCAGTATAAAGCCATAATTACATCCATTTAAAGTCTTTTACATACTTCTAATCTGATCACATTAATACTTTAATCCAAGTCAAGCTATGTCAAGAATTTAGAGTGCAAACCACACAAAAGCAAACATCTCATGAAAAAGCTCTAAAAGAATATTAAGAAAAGGGTGTCTTGCTTATCTTCAAACACACTGCTTACTGACAGTGCATGAAGCCCACAATAGTCTAGACTGCTTCTAGAGTAGGGACATAAAGTGTTGTTTGTCGTGTCGATACTAGCTGCTGCCTTTCTCTGGAGAAAATGAGAGGCCTTTGAACTGAGTTGAAGTAGTTTAGGATAAACATAGCCAGAGCTCAGCTTCTTCAGACTCAGCCCAAAGGCAGTTAGGTGTATAGGCTGCAAGTTCCTTGCTACTGACTTTGACTCAAAGACCACCCAGCTACCAGAGCTAGGTTCAGAAAGACCCAGCATGTAAAAATAATTTACTGTAAAACAGCATAAGCAAGATGCTACTTCTACACCATAGGCAATAGGTGCAAGAGGGGATGAAGCAACCATGGCTTCCAAGAGCCACAGCACACAAGCAGCTCATCCTGGCACACCAGCAGAGTCTAGGATGAAGCAGCCAGAAGCAAGGGCAAGAGGCACAGTGTGCCTTCTTAGAAAAAGCCAGAAAATTTGCCAGCTTGAATTGTCCAGCTTGGGACCACTAGCTGCCCCAGGACAAGTGGCTAGGAGTTATACGACATCTGTCAGTGACAGCAATACTACGTACCAGCTCTCTTCTATATAGGGGCCACACATCCACAAGCAACATACTTATGTGGCTGTTGCTGGAACTGAGCTATCTGGGCAGAAGCTGAGCATGAACTCCAGAAACCTTAATCAACCACAAGTTGAAACTGTTCCGGTCAAACAAACGTAAAAGGAGACAGGATTCAGACATTTTTCAGCTAGACTGCTGCAGGATGGTGTGGCTGATAAGAGCTGCTCAGTTTCCATGGTGTACCAAAAAGAAAAAGCAATAGGTCACAGAAAAGTAAACTACTGAACAGCCCTTAGATACTGCTGCTGAGCTGCCCATTCTCAGAGCTTCTCTGGTTGAATCTGCTTCAGGCAGTCTGCCCGGAGCATAGCCACATAGCCTGCTTCGAGCATGATTAGAAGTTCACAAGAAATTAAGCAAGGCTCAGACACTCATCTTACTCAGAAAGCTGCCTTTAGAAAGGTATGGCTCCCTGACCTATATCTACACATGCCAATTGACAGGCAACCTGTAGGAAGATGACCCTGGGGTTTATAAGCTGAGTTGCCTCAGCTATGGTAATGTATGCCCAGTTGGCCATACTAAGTTTAAAGAGGTTCATCTTACAGAAGACTGGCTAGGGCTGTGCTTCCAGAAGCCCCAAAGTTTTAAACAGCCTCTTGTTGCTAGCAGGAGGTGTCAAGATTGACAAAATATGAAGCACTGTAAAGTAGTCTGAAGGAGTCCAAGCCATCTATACATATCAATGCTTTTGAAAGGCTTGGCTTCCCCCATGTGCAACATATAGGAAGTAAAAGTTTAAGAGACCTACTCTAACAGCAACGTGACTTGAAGTCTCCCCATTTCATGTCAACACCCATTCCAAGAACAATCCTATTGAGTCAAACATTTCTCTAGTGCTCTGAATGAAGAGCTCCAGGTGATGAGTAATTTGTGATAGTTCTGAGCCTGAAAACTCAAGTTTGTCATTTTACATCTCGCACAAAGTCTTGCCATACAGCAACAGCTTGTTGTATCAGACATCTTTATTTGCTGTATTGCCCAAGTGTACAAATACTGAATGTAGTTATAGAAATTCAAAATATATTGTAGTAGAAATCTGTCTGAGAAGTGGAATGTTAAGATATTTACTTTATAAAATTACTACACTTTTATATAAGTCACTCCCACTTGCAAGTTTAATATATCAGGGCTATGAAGAGACAGATTACTTTATGATCCCACAAAAAAAGGAGTTCTTCTCAGAAAACATTTTCTGCTAGATGAAGTCAGTCAACAGCAAATCAGTTTCTTACATTTGACTCATTTTGAGTTATCAGCCAACAGGATGTTAGCTACATCCAGACAATTCATACACAATTCGGCTTTCATTTATACCAAGAAAGTCAATGTATCACTATCAACATATTTAAGTATTAGTCAAAATCTCAGTGACAATATTTATTTTAAGCTAATGAAGTCAAGCCAATAAATTGCCCCTGGCCATTGAGTGCAATTGATGCTTTTTTCACATTTTCAGAATAAGGCGCCTTAGTTCTTGAACAAGTCAATACAGCTTTGCAGGAGAGAGACATTGTTCTGGAAAGGAAGAGAATTAGTTTCAGATGAGCATGACCAATAATTTAAATCCTGCCTTCCACAACGAAGTAGCTTCCAAAATAGTAGGTCCATCCCAGGATTTTGTAGCCTGTGACAATGCTAAAAAGCTTATACTGCAAAGACAAGCATTCAAGCAGTAAAGCATCAAAATCAGGTCACAGAGTCTGCAGTCTGCCTTTTCCTGCAGGCCTGCAACCATGACTCAAGGCTGTGGGAAGGAGAGGGACATGAGACAGTTGTAAGTTTTTTAAGTGGGCCAAACCGAGCAGTACTGTCAAGACTTTTATATGTCACATTCAAGCTCAGCACTGAAGTAGCTACCTGTGATGAAGTCCAGGACTCTCAGGGAGTGGGAAGTTAGACTTTCCTTCTTCAAAAGGGGCTGAGGATGCACAGTTATCTCTTCCTGAGTCTTCCTGCTTTGTTCTCTACACTAAATTAACAGACCCCGTAACCTGTGTTACACTTCCCTGGATTAAGCTGGCAGTACATGGTGTGGTCTCCACAGCTTACTTCAAGCCTGCTCAGTAAAGCTTGGCAGAGGCTGCTACAAAGCCAGTGTCCTCCTTCACTGACAAGCCAAGTGAGAAGGGTTGACAGCTACATCACAAGCTGCAGGATGTGCTCTCACAGCACTGGGGAACACTTGAAGAAGCAGCAGCTGCCTCTAGATGCAGGAGGGGTCAAACCACACAGATGAGGCTGCCTGATTGGAAGTTAGGTGAGCTGTTGTGTACTACCTGCAAAACTGAGACTTCTCACTTGCAGTGTAACAGGCTGGTGTCCTAGGAGTGAGAGGTTGAACGCAAGCTTTCTGCACAGGACAGATAAGACTGTCAGCATTTGTTCTTTGTATGCACTACACCTACAGCTTTTCACTTCCTTTCCTTCCCCTCTTCAGATCTCAGCTGAAGAGCCCAGCTATCCGATTTTACACTTTCTAGTTTTAAAGGGAACCCAGCAAATCCTCCCAAGTTCCAAAGTACTCGCTTCCCTCAAGCTATGCCTGTTAAATTCCCAGAAGAACACACCTTTGCGTGTTTTATTTCCAGTTCTGCCATTTCTATTAGGTTTTTGCGGAATGCTGCTATTCTCTTCTGTTTGAAGCTCATCAGTTCTGTAGGGAAAAAGAACAAACAAAGATAAGAGACATACAAAGTGTGACTGAAGTTTCAGTAATGCCCCTTATGTTTCACGAGTTCTATGGTACAGCTCCAGTTACAGTAGTTGACCACAAAAAGGTTCAAGAGTTAGTCTTGCTGTTTTTCTAGCCAGAGATGCATTCATCACGTGACACTGGCATCTCGGTGAGGAAACAGCTTGTCTATGATAGAAAGGTTTTGTAGGAAGACAACTGGAATAAAAACAGAAGCAAGCCACATAAGCTCTGCGAGAACACAGAGCATTTAAAAGCCAAGAACATTAAAGGAGTAGCATGTGTTCCATGAAAGCATGTTTCCTCTGTTTTCTATTGCCTAAAGGCATCTACTAAGAACCAGTATTTGAAACTCTGTATGAGGCACTCAGCTATACTGGGACAGAGCAAAAGCCTGTTTGCACAGTTCCAACTGAGATAACCAGAAATCTGAGTAATTACCTTCAGGTGGAGGCTGAGCACAAGAGTTCAGCCTGGAAAGCAAATACTAGGGGCTTATAATTAAAGGTTGGTCTAGTACTGACATTGCTTTGCTTCAGACAATCATTCTTAAAAATGTTTAGCTGCATTAATTTTACAGGCATCTATAATGCCCTTGGGATGTTGAGACTACTTGCTTCAGGCAAGTGTTCAGAAGCCTTCAGTAGTTGGAGGTCAGATGGAGACATGGACTGCATTAAGACCTCCCTTCAGCATAAGTACAGCAAAGCCTGCTTTACCTTGTTTTGCAGATTCTGAAATCTTTTCAAACTTCTGACAACAATCCTGTTGATGTGCCTCAGCCAGCCTCACGTCCTTGCTCTTTAGTCTAGCTTTATCTAGAGCTTTGTTCGAGTTTTCATAGTCGACAAGAGCCCTTGTACGTCTATACAGAAGATCCTGAAAGTAGACAGGAATAGTGCATCAAAGCCTTAAGAGGACTAATTCCCAAACTGAAGTTACAGTTACCTTAGCAGCAGGAGGTTTCACTTCTTTCAGCACTGGATTCTGCTTCTTGCAACAAGCTATTATAACCTGCTATGCTCTCAGCATAGCAACAGGAGCCTTTCACCAGTGCAGTGCCAAGTTTTCAGGACAGCCACTTGTGCCTTAGTCAAAGAAGTCTGAGGGCTACTGTAGACACCCCTTCTTCCCTTAAAGTATCTTTCTCCTTCTATAAGGTGGGCCTCTCCACTAAGGAGGAATAACACTTTCTGAATTCCCTCAGTTGACTTGTAGCAAGGGATACACTATCATTTAATTTGTTGGAGTATGACAGTTTGAATCAAGCTCTATACTAACCTAGACATAAGAAGCAGCACAGGTCTCGGGACCAATTCCTTTCTAATTTAGCAGCAGTATAGTCTTGATACCTAAATAGCAGTATGCCACAGAGAGGGAGCCTGTAATGAATGTTCCAGGGTACATGACATTAAAGGTATGATACTAGATGAAGAGACCCATCAGGTTATACCTTGATACCACTTCTCAGCATAGTCAGCCCCCTGCCAAGTCAAGTACTGATTAGAAAAAGAATGGCTGGCAAGGCTTTTGCAGTCACATCAATCTACCAAACCCAAACCCCTCTTGAAAGTCCAGACTCCAATAGCCTTTGTGTGTTACCATGTATTCACGATAAAGTACTTTAGCAGGTGGTATTTACTTCAGGATTTTTAATGAGTCATCATTGGTTTTACTGACAAGTCATGAGTACTCAGGCAGGGGAAGGGTTAGAATGCTGCTGCAGACTCGCATTCAGTTTGCTTTAACTTACTTACAGAAATTTAAAAGAGTCCTTCCTCTCTACATGCCAAAGAAAAACTGGTTGGAGATCTTAAACAGCCCTTCTGTGAGCAAGCTGGACTGCAGCTAGCCAATATATCATTTCTATATTCTGCTGTGGTTTAGGAGTGGCAGGTTTCTTAGGCAAAACAAGGGTCCATGTTCCTGTCGTCTTAACGTACAAAGAATACCATGAGTGAGTCATGACGCCCGTAATAAAACTAAGCTTCAAGAAGAAAACTGTTCTCACCTTAGCAGCTTCTATATTGAGCATGTAATATCTCAACAATTCAGAGAGCTTTAAGTCTTCATCAGAAGAAACTCTACTCTCTACCTTCTGCAGAAAAAAAAAAAAAAAAAAATCAGATAGTTGGTATGTAACAGGAAACAGCAACATCCAGATTCAGAGATTCTTTTTCTCTCCTTAAAGCTTATCTTACCCTGAGTTTCTCAAAGAGTTCAGCAACTTTCAACAAGTACCTAGGGAAAAAAAAAAAACAACAAAAAAAAACACACCACACACGTATAAGCAAGTATTAGATAATTCTTAGTCTGATAAATGCCAGGATCAATTGGCAGCAAACCAAAGAGCTGAAGGCTGGAGTTTACTCCTACCTACAGACCCAGACAAGGGCTTGAAAAGAACTCAGGTCTAGTCAAAGACCTGGACAAAAGGTTCAATGCAAGAGGTGCTGGATTCCAGCCTAACAGACTAGTACAGCTGAGCAGCTAGACAGCATTTAAAAGTAACAACACTGATCTCTAGAGCATGAAGGTCTTGTGGAGAATCACCCCACTGCTCCCCTCCAAGAGGGATGAACTGTCTTGTTTATTCGGCTATACACTCTACTTTAACAGTCTTGGTAAATTGATAGCAAAGTTTAGAGAGGTGGAAGAATTCACCTCAGAAAAGGTGACTAGGTTTCTGTAGCTTAAAAACCCTTACTATTCTGGAATTTCAAAGGTCCAGAAGATAATACAGGCCTAGTGTAAGCTGTGGTTGTATTTAACAGCATATTAAAACACAGACACATAACCCCTTTCTCCCATATTCTCTGGGAGTTTGTGCCCCGAAAAAATTCAAGGAGACTTCTGTTTAGAAGGAGCTTTGATGACCAGCACAATTCAGCTCTAGGGCACAACTGGCAAAAGATCAGCTAGTTAAGAGTCAGATGCAATTGATAGTTTTAGGTCTGCCGCACCAGGAGCGTCAGAGGAAAGAACATTTCAATGCCGCTTGCTTGCAATTCAAGGAACTCAAACCAGCTATGACTCAATCTCCTGGATTTTACAGAAGGAACTTGATATTCCCAGGCTCAGGATATGTTTATGAACAGTTAGAATTGCTTACTTTTTGATAACTGTAGGTTCTTCTAGTGCCAGGCTGTTCAAGCAAGCTGAAGTATAAATATAGTCATCTGCAACATCTGCAAGAACAAGACAAGGTTTTCAGGCTGAAATCAGCAAGACTGCAAGGTCTTTAGAAAGGTCTTTGAAAAGATTCACTTTTGTGAGATCTTGTCATCTTATCTGCTTTTGCACATGCATCCTTGATTCTGTTGTAGTAGTTTACAAGAAAAGTCTTCTCTTGCTCAAAGAAGTCTTCTACTTCCTGAAAGAGAGTATGACCTGTTAAGTCAGTTACAATACTGCAGAATACAAGCTCTTCCCTGTTTTGGGAAGAGCCAAAGAAATAATCATAGCCACCCAAGCATTATGCCTATCAGTCACTGCTGAAGAGTAGAGTTCAAGACAAGATCCTGAGCCAAGGGTTTGACAAACCAAGCCATTTGGCAAGTTTCTTTTTTTACAATGAAGATGGACTTGACACTCAACTATTCACATTGCAGGTTGTCTGAAGCAACCACTAAGTTGGTATCAGACAGCCCTCAGGGCTACCAGCTGTTGGTATTTTATTTCCCAGGCCTGCTTAGCAGTAAGCAGTTTACAAGCTTGCTTCATGTCCACACCAAACATTATACATACTGTAATGTTTCATGACATTGCATTTAGGACAGCAATTCTATTAGAAAGAGCTACCACAGCAACACGATAGAAAAGCTGAAGCTGGACCAGTTACAGGAGTCATTGGTATTTGATCTTGTCTAGTACAAGCAGAAACCCATATATCATGTCTGTTCAGAGCTCTGAGGTAGACAAAAGCCACAAGCACATTTGCTGAAGGTATAAATCCTTCCTCCCCACCAGTATCAGGTGTTAATGCAACTCTTCTGCATCCACCAGAAACTTAATATACACCTTTTTTTTTTTTTTAAACATCCTATAGCTTCAATGTTTTATTTCTGCAGAAGTCAAAATTAATATAGGCTACTCCACCCAACTTGGGACAGCAGTAACCAGGAAGTTTAAGCATTAGTAACTGAGCCTCACACACATCAAGCCTGAAGCAGACATAACTAACTTCCCTGGAGCAGGAAGCAAGAAACAATCAAGATTAGGGTAATTAAGAGGTAAACCAACTACCTTACCTTGACTCCAGAAAAGAGAACTTCATCAGCACTCTTTACCACACTTTTTAAAAAGCCACCAAACATCTCTTTTGTGTTTTTCCTCCGAACACTCAGCTGCAACAGAGAGGCCAAGACAGCTTTAAAGTTATCCCGAGGGGGGAAAAAGGTGACTATTTTGACACTTGCAGTACAGTAACATCATTTATATCTAGCATATGACAGAGCAGGCTGATTTCCAAGCTCTCCATAATACCTGTATAAGCTGTATAAAGATGGCTCATGTAATGTATGGCTTGACTAGAAGTTGTTCAACTATTCTGTGCCACGGGTTTTTCCCATTCCCAGAAACAACTCAGTTTCTCCTTACATATCTTGGATCAGCATCTATCACTCATAATTAGGTGTGACAAAACAGATGCAGTACTAACTTTAATACACCTCCATTCTTCCATTTTAGGACCATGCAACACACAGCACAGGTACACCTGAACCATACTTTTTCCTAAGATAAAGACACACAAAGTTGGCTTCCTAACTAACTTGACTAGGATTAAGAAACACTATAGGATTTATAGCAGAAAGAGGTCTAATGGTCAGGCTTTCATCCTTTAATCATCTCACAGGAGTACTGGCAATACTTGCTTGCTGACGCTGCACATAGATTCACATAACATTCTGACTGGGCCCAGAAAAGTGACAGCACTCCTAACATACTGCCTCAATTGGAAAGGAGAAAAAAACCCAACAAGTCTTACATCCTGGTCATACTCCAGGAAAACATGAAAATTGCGATCTTTGCTGAGCACAGGATGAGAAGAAATCCGCTGAAGGAAGATTTCATGTGATGATACAGTCTTCTTAAAGACAGCGAGGTATTCACTGAAAGGAAAGAACAGACCGAGATCCTCTTTTGTACTGCCTTCTTCAATATACAAAGAATTGCTTTAAGTTTATACAATGAAAATATTCAACAGCACGCTTCTGAAATAGCTAGCTAGTGATAGAGAAGCTATTTTCAATCTCTTCAGCTAGGAAACTTTCCAGTTTGAGAGAAACTTTTGGCAACTCCCCAGCTCCAGGATTTTAAAGATTATGCAGCGGCAGACACCCTTCAAAACAGTCACATTCAAAATCAGTTATCACCAAATAAGTTGCTCTCCCAGGAGGCTTCTCTAAGTGCAGCTTTTGGCAGTAGACTCATTCTACTTACGCTTCTAGCTCTTGCTTCATTTTGGCAAACTCTTCTTTTGTCATAGACACTTCTCCTTCCCCTAGCTTCTGCATCTTCTCTCTGGGACCATCAAAGTCAGGCTTTGAAGGTGCTGGAGGTATCTAGCCAAGGAATTGGTTAGTGATAGATGTTAGCAAAGAAAGTTTTCCAAAATTACTTCTAGCCTTCTCTGGAAGAAGGCCCTTTTGCCTGGTCATGGCAAGCCACCAAGGCTCTGCACCCAGGAATTCTAGAGGCATGTTGATGTCTAGGTCCCTCTTCACCCCTCCCAGCTCTGTGCTACCCCTGCCCCAGGAAGGAAACCAACCAAGAACAGCCTCTATAATCCTCCCCACAGCCAGCCATCTTCTGTGGCCCGCAGGACCTCCTAAAGAATCACCATAGGAAAGACAGACTATATTTAATAGAGTATTTCACTGTGTCATCTTCAGGCAGATATTAATACAACCATAGAGTCAGAGACCCTCCGAGCATCAAGCTTTTTTGGCTGCTCCAAGCTATTTGGAAAGTTAACACAGAGCCACACTACAAGTTTTTTTGCAAATTAAGGCAAAAGGAAGCATAGGGAACACCCGAGTCATGAAACCCTAGTAACACTGGCAAAGCAGACTTCACACCCTTACTAGTATGCACTTTAAATAGCCATAGTCTTTCATTTAGAGTTACATTTTTTAGGAAGTACTTACAATGAGTCCTGCATACTCTTCAGTTTCAGTGAGTGTATCATGTAGCCACACAAAGTCTTCATGCTGCCTTGTAACTGAAAACTCAGTGCTTTGAAAAGCTGGCAGTGTAGTCTGGAAGAGAAGATATAGAAGCCCTACTGTTTTGTAAATTACTGCTTTTAGAAGCTGTTCTGTCCGTTTCCAAAGGAAGCTATTTTGCCTAGTAAGAGCCTCGCCTACTCCCTTTTAGCTGAGCTGGCACTCATTTGAGAGCCTTACTACTATTTAAAGAAAAGACACTGTTGTGGATCAGCATTAATGCAGTTTATTTTGTGAAGTTTCACAGTAGCTGGTTTCCCCACCCTTACCCCCCCAGCCTTCTGGTGTCAAGACAGGATTCCTTAGCAAAGCCAGTTTAGTATATCAGCTACCTTGTCTCTATTTAGAAAGTATTCAAGTCTTAGGAAAGCTGAAGTTTCTGCATATATATACACACACACCCTCAGGCCACCTTTAAGTGGAGAACCTTCATCTAATTAGATTTCTTTCATTGCCAAGCCCGTCTTTACAGGTATGGGTATTACAAATACACAGGTTACTTGCATAACATTTATGAAGACCTCTTTCTACCCCACGATCTTACCTTAGTATGCACAGTGAACTTCACTCTGTCCTTTTCACTTAGAGCATCAGGTATATCAATTTGGAGAGAAGGATCAACATTCAGGTCTACAGATACAGACCTCAGCTGCAACAGAATTCACAGTATAAGCCTTGGTCAACCATCAAGTAGGCTTAGTGAAGCTAGACCAGTCATCAGCTGTCAACGAGAACCACATCGCACTAAACCGCTGCCTCCAAGAACAGCAACATATGGACAAGCATGACAGCCTTGACGCTACCTGCACATCACTGTGACCAGCCTTTCCTTCCAAACACAGGAAAGGAAAAAGGCTTGTTATCTTCAAGTCTGAAGAACCTGTTGTCAGAGGTCACACTAGAGGTATTTGGCAAGTCTTCTCTCAAAAGAAGCCTCCTCCTTCCAGTAGTTCTCCAGCTTGTTTACTTGCAGTACATCAAGCCAACGCCTATCATGCCATTTAGAAGACAGCAACAACCCTAATAGTTCTCTCTACATTATCCTGCACCTCCACAATATGTGGCAGAACAGCTCTTAAGAGCCTAGCCTCATGATCTGTTTCCTCACCCTCAGATCAGAGAGCTGCTTTAATCTAAGGCAAGAAGAATTAAGTGCTTTTACCTATTACAAATAGCAAGCCATAGGCAAGAGCCTGACCCTTTCTCACCAGGCCCAGACTGGTCACTACGGCCATTCTGACCTCCCAAAACTACTGCACATGTTCCAGTAGCTCTTCTGACAGCTGCAGAGGCTACATTCTCTCTGACCCTGGGGAAAAGCAGGGCACAAACCCTCTTTAGGCTCCTGTAAAGTCTAACGGCCAACTGTTTGCCAGAAACAGGACCAAAGCTCAAGAACACTGTGGCACTATCACTGCATCAGTTTTATCTTATTTTCAGGATACCTGGCATCATGTTATTCATTGCTGCTAGAATGCACATTTGCTATTAAAGAAAGCCCCAATAAGCTGGTACAAGAACTAGCCTCAGTGATATCCAAACTTTGCTTTACAAAAAGCTATTCATTGCTTGTAACTGCAAGTCTCTTCCTCTCCTAAATTCAGATTTTGTCTTATCCTTTCTAGACAGACCTTTGTATCTGGCAACGTTTTAATGCTATTTGTTTCCCCTCAGAGCAGCTTGGAAGAGATTTCTGAGCATGCTATGTAAGGCATCCTTTACAGGAGACCTCAGAGCCTACCAGGTTCAATAAAGACCAGACTTGCCTTCCCAGTGCTTCAGACAGGCCTTAAACAGAGCCAGCATCTTCCTTTGGGGACTGACTTCTTCCTTCCAACAGCCTACATCCAGAATATAATTTCAGTCAAGCTTTTCTAGAGCAGTGGAATAGCCTTCTCAGTTGAAGATGCTCTAAGTCACACACCACTAACACCCTCAAGCCATAGTCCTACTGAAATTCCTTACAAGGAGAGAGCTTTCTGACTTAGAGCAGACAAGGCCTTGATGCTCAGCATGCCAGCCTGTTCTGGGAAGCCAGGGAAGCAGCCAGGCTGCACTTAAGAGTAATAAGACTCAGCACAGCCACCAGCCCATTTCTCCTTCTGGTTTACAATTTTAACTTCCTTTATCAAGTCATACTTCACTACTTGTACCCAACCATTGAAGACAAATGGCTTCAATTGCCTACATGACCGCAGAAGCAAGCAAAAAAGTTTAGGCATATCCAGCATAGATTACCAAGATTAACACATACATCCATTTCTTACATCCAGTAGAATTATGTATTTAGATACCAAGGAACAGACTTTTACAAGCTATTAGACAGTAGTGATCACCAGCTTCAGCCATCTGTAGTCCAGAAGCATGCAGGAACCTTATGAAGCTTGCTATGAAACCTGTCTTCTAAGAGGCCCTCCCTTCAGTGCTGCAGCCTAACAAATCATTCTTATTTTCTACATAAGAGAGAAACTGCCAGAGATCAAGGTCACAACACAGGAAGTTTGCTCAAGAGTGACTGTCAGAGCCAGGCTGAATCCCAAGGTTATCCTTCAGAGATAATTCTGAATCTCTTCCCAGGAAAGCAAGCTAGAGAACTGGGCCACAACAGATACTGTTTCACCACCCTGCAGCATACTAGTGCACAGACCCCACCAGCTAGAAGCTTGCCCCTACCACCTGCTAAGCACAACAAGTTTCAGCACTGAAGCCCACAAGCAAACAGTGCCAGACAGCATCTGAGCAATCCCACCATATCACAGATAGCTTGAATGCTGCCTTAAGCTTCTGTAAAGCTGCATAAGAACTTTTGAGAGGTTGCCCTTTGTAAGGTGAAGCTTTGCTTCCAAGAGCTTTGGAAGCTCCCTCCCCCTAGCCCGGCAGTCTCTGGTAGGTGAGAAGTCACTCTGCCTGCCTGCGGAGGACCCAGCTGTCAGGCTAGTATGCACTTGCCTCTGTCCAGCCTGCCCCTGCCTAGACTCCCACTACCACTCACAGTTACTGCTATCATCTATGATCAGGCTCTCATGCCTAAGTGAGGGGTACCCCACTCCCTGTACCCTCATCCTTCCAGCCACACTAAAAAGGCTTCCATCTGCTGCATACTAGCTGTCAGTAGAGTTAGGAGGAGGTAGGTAAGAGATACACATTTTTAAGCCTTATGACTATGGAAAGACCTTGTATGCGGCACATTGAGCTTCCTGTTCCCACTACTGTAGGACAGGAGGCTTTTATCACATCTGGGTATTGCCTTGGCAACAAGCAAGGATGTCGAGCTTACAGAGCGTGCCCTGGAAGACAGTTCCCAGCAGTCCCAACACTGCTCACGTCCAAATGGACGTGGTGGGACTCCCAAGACTACAGGGACTCCAACAGTACAGTCACTTCTCTCCAGTCACCCCATGGGACAAATCATTGTATTCCCCTACAGGCATGCAATTCTGGTACTTGCTAGGAAGGCACAGACCAAACAGCACAAAGGTACATGATTCAGAGGTCACTGACACTGGTTTAGGCAGAAGCTTCCCCATTCAAGCCCTAGAGGAAGGGTAGGTAGAAGGCCACCATTCAGACATTAGTTTCACCGGGAGCACAGCTCACTCTGTTGCCAACTGAATGAAAGGCAAGTTAGTCAGTGTTTTCCAGCCAGATAACACTAGCAGCCAAAGCAGTGAGATGCAGACCCCAGTGTTTTGCATCCTGCTTACTTATCTTTACTGTCCAAACAGGATCAGCAGTGCTAACAATATGAACTGCTGAGTCTGGAAAGTATGATAAGCCAAAGGAAACTGCTTCCTCTCAGCTAAACTAAGGAAAGGATTACACAAATCAGCCAGTCCTGAATTTGTGAACTTTCTTATTAAGTCTTGTGGAGAAAGTAACCCGTGATTAGATGCTGTGCGCACACCCCTCCATGCCTAGTAGTTGCCTGCACAAGAGATGGGCCAGTATGGACACAAGATGGTATTGCTTTGTCAGATTAAAGCAGTTCATGTGTCATAGGCATTTCTCCCCTGCACTAGCATCATAAACTGCAGAGGCAATGGGGCAAGAACACTTAACCTACAGCTTCAATAATCCCCAGGAATGCTACTGCAGGAGAGCTTATTGCCCCAGCAGGGCCTTATTCACACAGAAGCAACTGGGAGTCAGCAGCAGTGCTCAGCTGTGCACTCCAGAGCAGTATGTCCTATACATATAGCCCAAAGTATGAGACCAGCCCAGAAACAGGACAAGAGTCCAGAACACCCCTACATACAGTGGTAGGATTCTGCCTCTCAGGACTACATGAAGCCACTTGCTAAAATCTTGTACATTTACAGCAGATGTTTAGGGTAGGAGAGGTACATGACCCAGCCTATGCTTAAAGGCCGCTTCAGGCTCAAACATCAAGCATATCACTGTTTGACAACAGCACAGGATTATCACCTCCACCCTTCAGGAGTCTGATCTTCAGTGAAGGACCTGGAGCCATATGAAACAGAGGCTTATAAAACTACTGCTCTGCTCTAGTCCTGTGAAGGTCACTGTGGGCTCCTAACTCCAGGCCAGAGACCTTCAGGATTACACAATCATGGCAGCAAGGCTCAGACTACAAAGAGAGCATTCACGCTGTCTGACTTCAGGAGGACAGAGTGCTTTGTTTCCCTACACAAAGTGCTGGAGCAGCATTTCCCCACTGAACTGGAAGCAAGAAGCCCCCCTCTTGGTACCACAGCTCTATAAAGCACTAACCCAGTGAGCACCTAATGCAGATGTTCCACACCAACCCTTGATTAACACAAGCACCTGCTCCTGCAGCATTAGCAGCTCATCATTCAGGACTTTTCATTCCACCATCCCTCCTACACCCACCCTACAAGCAGGAATGAGGACCAACTTGCTTATGGTCACATGATGGCTGCACAGACCAAAGGAATTAAACTTTCATCTCCAGGCCCCAGGCTTGTGCCTTTATCACAGCAGGCACCCAACCCAAGGCCTTCCCAGGAAACCACTCCATCTTAGCTCTCTGGCCTGCCATGTCTGGCAGCTCCTTCACATCCACATTTCTCTGCTAGGACATCTTTGCTTCTTCCCGGCACTCCAGGCAGTAGGCAACAGAACTGAAGTTTCCCCATCCCAGTTACCAGAAACCAGTCTGTCACCCCAGACCCTTGAGGGGATGTAATCCAAGCTCAGCAGCTGGTACAAGATTATTCCTTACTTGCAGCACATGCCCAAAGAGGTACCGAGGATGGCAACTCCCAGAGCAGCACAGTGGGGAAAACAGCTGGGCTGGGCTGCAAACCGAAACACTCACCCAAACCCAGCACAGTGCCCCCACTTTCACCTCTCATTTCCCTTTCTCAGAAACAGCTTAGAGGCTTCTGGTTTGCAATGACTACAACAACTGTTAGAGCTGCTCCGATGCCTTCCACTTCTAGGCTCATGCCTCTTTAGTGACTTGTATTGGGATCTCCAGGGTTTCTTAAAGATTCAGAAAAAATTCTCCCTGTTCAGTAAAGATACCGTCCACCACAACTGGCTGACCTGGAAATTAGAACAAGACATCAAGCAGAGCCCTCCAGAATAACAGACGGTCATCATATTGATTAATGTTTCTAGGCTTCAGGACCAGAAGACTAAAAATAGATATTATGGTACTAATTAGGACACTATGATAATCACCTGATCTGGAAGCCCAAGAGAAGAGACAGCAGAGAGCATTACTGTGACAAATCCAGGTAGAGTTTTACAGCACTTGCTTTTTTCTATTGCTTAGAGACATTAAAAACACAACAAAAGAGTTGGATCATTGAAGTACAATCCAGTGATGACCATCGGCTACTCAGGCTTCAGCTTGACAGACCTAAGTTTCTGATCAGGCCTCACCCAATGCGAACACTTCTTCATGCTTGGAGGCACCCAGTGGAAGGAAATGCCCTCAGCTACTGAAGCCGCTTAGTTCTGTTGAGTGGCCCGAACCGCTGCTTTTAATATTACACCCTTTGCAATTTTTGCATCAGTTCTAGATGACTCGATGTTACTTCTGCGTTCTAACAAAAGAATCTACCAGTGCAAGCAACTGCGTACAACATCCGACTGCTAGTGAAATAAGAATCCATATTTATTCTCAAGTCAGATTAATCCAGGGGTTTTCCATATAGCTGGGCTCCTAGAAGGAGCCCTTCCACAAGGGTTTACATGTCACAGAGCCTTCTGCTTATTGTCAGCTACCTTATAAACAAAAAAAACCCCTCTCCTCTTACTGATCACCCCTCCCGCTGTCCTTCAAGCAACAGCCACAAACAAGACTTCAGTAGTAATTACATCTGCCACTACCCAGAATCCATTACTTTTTACAGAGTCATCTAATTAAACCAGTTTAAGTGCTCTCCAGAGAGCACTAAAAGATCATGATGTTTTCTGGCAGTTTATACAGACCAGAGTCCTCAGTTCCACAGGGTTTTGTTTCGACACCCAGGAGTTAACTAGCAGACTTTCAGAGTATCTGGCCAGCAAGTATTAGTGGCATTAGTTGCTGGAACTACATTTCAGCCATAGTCAGCACAAGTAGCTTAAGTTTCCCTTTAATCAAGATACTAAAAATATGTCTGAAAGTACACTGCACAGACGCAGCAGTAAAGAGCCAATACACTAGATACGAAGCTTTGGTTTTGCAGCCTTGGTGACAGGCTTGCTGTTAGCTCTCTGGCATTCAGCTGAAACGGTTCCGAGTTACATACAACCAGGAAAACTGAACGAGTCTTCTTGCACACAGTCTTCATGTTGCTACTTATGCTATAGAAAATGCTTTCCCAAATTTGTGACTTTGGACTGTAGAACTCCAGTGATGCAATGGTTTAATTATTTTGCTTAAAACAAAGATAAAGAGGGAATAACAGCTCAATTTAGTCGTGTTGAAATGGCATTCCTCACCAAGTGCAGTGCTTGCCAAGTAAGCAGAAGGCAGCCTCTATACCCAGAGCACCTGTTGCCACTGGCTGTGCAATAAGCAGGCCTGATCACTTCGCTCTCCTGTCAGAGGGATCTCTGCATCACTCTCTGCAGAAACCAAGCAGTCACACACCTCCTTACAGAGGGAGGGAGGGAGCTGTGCTAAGGACACTATCAACATTCAAGGATCCCATATTCTGAGCAAAATCCTCTCTGGCTCACCTTGCTCCACCTAGCAGCACACAGGACACCTTCACCCAACCCACTGCTTCCTCGGCTCAAAGGGTCAAGCGACAGCTTTGGCAGTGCCAGCCAAATCCACCCTGCTGCAGCAGTCTGCCTGCAGAGCACAGCCTATGGCTAAGCACTTTTAGCCCATATGCCATCTGTAACATGAAGCATGCCCAGCTAAAATGGAAACTGTGCAACAGAAGCAAACCCCTAAGCCACAGTCAGCATCTACAAGAACGTTTTGCTGACCTCCTGCAGCGAGGCTGGAGCTGGTGGTAGGGAGTCTCAGCAATACAGCCCCACCACGCTCTCTTCACCTCCCATGGGTATGAAATTGTGTCATTAGCCCAAACCGCTGGGCCAGCTTCACAGAGGCTATATGTCCTTGACAGTACATGACTCTTATCCAGCAGCTTTCACCTTGCTAGTAGTCCATCTTCCTACTTGCTTTTGGGCCCAGCAGCACACAGAAGCAGTTTTCTTGCAAAGCATAAGCAAGATCTAGTAGGCCCTCATTCTTCCCAGAGCACGTAGCAGAAGTTGTCCAGCACCAAGAACCACTGTTCAGGAGTGATAACAGCAAGTCCCAGGCTATGACATAACATTTTGTCTTCCACCGACTGTTCTGAGAAAGAGGGGCTATAATGCTCAGTATTTTGATCTAGAGCAGTTTAACAGCAGACTGGAGCCTTTAAAATACTATCAAGCCACTGACATTAAGAAATACCAGGGAATTTGCACAAGCTTAGCTTGGCAGTCCCACTATTCGCTTCACTTTCTGAAGTGCCTTTTCCTCCCCATGACAGATTACACCATCTTTCCCACCATGCTTCTAATCACCCTTATCCTACCCTCCCTTCCTCTTCCTATATATCCTGATCCTCTCCTGCTTTTCCACCTCAGGGTCAGTTTTCAGTTTATACTTACCAATGATTCCTATTCAAGGTTAATACCTAATGAAGATTCCCTTATAGGCAGAGGTTTTTATCTACTGGCCACAGACCAGTTCCATGTTGCTGTTTCTTTACCTAAACAGGAACACACAAGGCAGGAGTATTTCTATCCTCCCTCCTGCTGCTGGAATCCCAAGACAGCTCTACCACCCAAAACAAGCTAGTTAATCTTTGGCCATTGTGCATTAGAGTTTAAAGCTACTCCAGCCCTCACCATGGGAGCATTTTCCCCTCCTCCCAATATTCCTGGCTGATAAGTTAGAAAGGGCACACAAACAAAGTTACCAATTGCTGCAAGACAGCTGATATTTTACCTTCCCCTCCACCCATCACCGGCAGGTCCTGCAAGCCTATAAAGACTTGCACTCAGTATCCTCAAATGGCAGATACTTTAATACAAATAGTTTCACATGCAGCAAAAAAAGGTTAAAGCACTGGCTAGTTCACAGCTCAAAGCAAATAGCTAGAAAACACTTGTTCAACAAGCTTTTGCCTGTTCTACTAGATCACGATCATTTGAAAAGATTGATACACAAAAGAAGCAAATGAAAGGAAATTATCTAAAAAGAGTTAAAGGCAGGTGTATTTCTAGCCCTCAAGTCAGCTGATACACATCTTCTAAAAAGCTAGAGAAAACAGACTGAAAAAGACTTAAGCACCCTTAACCACTTAAAACAAGTCATCTTCCTGTAAGCAAATTAAGCTTAGTCACAATGCAAAACTACATTCACATGCAACAGTATGAAAATCAAATAGGCAGCTCACAGACTGTTACAGGGCTGTCTTACCTTCCATTCAAGGTGTGTTGGGGGTAGTTATTAAACCAGGTAGACTAGGTACATTAAGCCAGTCCAGTATGAGAAATAATTCCAAGCAGTCTACATACGTACACAATAATTCACAAAGTTCCTGTTTTAGCATTAGATTTGCATTTCCTCTGAGAAGTTGAAAGTCTTAACATTGGGTAACACCCCACACTCCCTCAAAGACAAGACATAAGCCTCCTTGGCACTTAAAGCTTCAACACTACTACAGAGAAAGGAAAACCAAGTCAGCTACCGACATGACAACTAAAGGAAAGTGGTATCACAGCTGAAGTGACAGCTGACAGACTAACTAACACAGGCCACACAACCAGGAAGGCTGGTCACAGACACACAAGGCAGATGACCCACTGAAGAACAGCAAGTTTAAACACCTCTAGCAGAAGTGCCTACAGCACTTCATTGCTAGTGCCCGGCCACAGGTCCTGACGAGCAGGCCCAGCTCCTGCAGTTCCAAGGCCCCGCTTGTCACCCTGCTCCCGCCACAAACTAGGTGCTCCGCTCAGAGCCTGCACTGCCTTATGGCAGCTGCGGAGCCTTTCCCTTCTCCTTCCCACTCTGGTTTTTTTTCTCCCTTCTTCCCCCTCCCTTTTATCTTTCTCTAGCACCCCACTCTCATCCCGGGCAGCTGCACCCTGATCACCTGCCCTCAGAGGACCTCGGGTGCAAGGGCCAAGCAGAGCAGGGACCAAGAAAACTAATACTTAAAAAACAAGCCCCGAACCGAACAAAAAGGAAAAACCTGTCACTGCCCCGGTGCTACCAAGGGGAGAGAGGACGGGGAGCTCCCTCACACCCCGCAGGGCCGGCCCAGGGCTGAGAGCGCGGCCCCACCCCTACAGCTCGCCTCAGCCAGACCCGGGCCGCCGTCCTCACCTTGCTCTGCACGTCCCCCCGGAGCAAAGCCATGTCACCCAAGCACAGCCAGCCGCTCGCCGCCCTCCCTGCCGCTGCCGCCGCCGCCGCCGCCGCCTCTTCATATAGCCCGGGGCGGAGCCGCGGCCGCCTCACGCCGCCGGCGAC
>JAVKLA010000054.1:19691077-19712575 GCA_034782735.1 Sagittarius serpentarius | reverse complement strand
GCCGCTGCCGCCGCCGCCGCCGCCGCCTCTTCATATAGCCCGGGGCGGAGCCGCGGCCGCCTCACGCCGCCGGCGACACACCCCCGCCCTCCCGGCGGCCCCCGCGCGGGCCCGGTGCCCGCCCCCTCGGGGCGGCGGCCATGTTGGGTGAGGGCAGGGTGCGCCTTGCCTTCATCCAAGATGGTAGCGTAATGTTTGGCGGTGTCCCCCCCCCCCTTTTTTCCTTGCTTTTAAAGATTTGGGTTGTTCTCTTTAGAGGTTTACAAAGAAGGCTCAAAAAAAGCGAAACAGAGAAGGAGCGCTCCCCCGCTCACCGCCGCTCTCCGGGGCTCCAGCGCCGAGCTACCCGTAGCCTCAGCGCGGAGGCGGGGCCGGGGCTAGCCGAGGAGGAGAACGACCAATCCCGGGTGGCCACCGCCCCCGCGCGTGCGCGGTGAGAGCGCTTGGCAGTGGCCAGAGCGCGCCTGCGCACTGGTGGCCGTGGCGGTGGCGGGAAGCGTGGCACTGAGGTAACGGTCGCTCTGGGTTTCTCTCTCTGCGGCTGCTCTTCGTGAGGGGGCTGGGGCCGGGCCGGCGGAGGCGGTGACCGCCTCGGTGGGCTCCTGCAGCGCTCCGCAGCGTGGGGAGGGGAAGGGAAGGCGGACTGGGGCTGTCCGGCCGCTGCTAGTTGTGGTGGTGAGGCGAAAGAGTGCTCCCTCAATTCTGGCCTCTCCGCTAGGCCTGGGTTAGCTGAGGGAGAGCAGCAGCCTGCCCCGGCTGCTGGGCCTGCAGCTCACTCCTCCAGTAGCCTACTCCTGCACCCCAACCACACGCCTGGCAAACATGTGCCCACCCCTGCCCCGGGGTCTGTAACCGAGCGGGCCTTATGGTGGGGCTGCCCAGGGCTGGGTGGGCATGGCCGCTGAGGCAGTGGGGCAGGCCGGCGTCGAGCAGGGCTTTTTGTCCAGAATGACTTATCCCTGAGGGAGTGAGAGGGAAGCCCTGCACAAGCATAGGCTATCCAGCGTTATCTAGGATTTTCAGGCACCTGGTGCCTCTGCAGAAAAGTCATCTGTCTGCTGGAGGGCACTTGCTGGTTACCAGTATTAGGCCAGCTCTTTCACAGATTGCTTTGCCAAAAGTGCTGACTTTGTGTTACAACCCTGTTTCCCACTAATTCTCTTCCCAGTGCCGAAGCGTGTTGTTGCTTTGGTCCAGTGTAGCTCTGTGGGCTTGTGCTTTAAACTGGGTTGCTAAATTTAAATCTCCTTTTTCTCCTCGTGCTCTTAATTTCCCAAAAGAGGGAGGTGTGTTTTTAACCTGGATAGGTTCAATGATTTAGCTTACAAACTGCAAGGAACCAAGGAAGAGAGGTTCTGGGCAGGGAATGGGCAAGTGTGCAAAGTCCTAAAGGTGATATAGCTGTCAAAGCCCTGCACTATTAAGCTGTAACCAGAAAAAAGAGAAAGTGGTCATTCCAACCAAGAAGATAGGTTACTGTTGCCTTTCTATATCAAATAGTAATACTTCTTCCCAGGGAAAAGCCTGTGATGCTAACTTAAAACTATACCTTCACCAGGGGATTTGCTCCCCTCAAATTAGGGACGCAGGCCAACAGATCTGTAACTATGTTTAGTAGTGTTCTTTCTTACTATCTCTGAAGTAAACTAGTGCTTTTATTTGCTTGATAGGTGACCGTGGAGAAGGAGCTATACTGATTATTGTCTGAAACCTTAGTTGGAGGAAGGTTTTTATGGATGTGAATATTTTCTTAAGGAACCCTTTTTGTTTCCCTCACATAGGCCACGCGTTTCTATCCTGGAAAAACTTCCTCAGTTGTGTTAGCGCAGTTGTTGTTGGAGCTGCAAAGCCAACTAGCCTCAGAAACATAAGAGAAGTCATCCTCCTTTTTGTTTGGTTTTTTTTTTTTTTCCTCCAGGTTATTTATTTGTGTTCCGTTCTCCAGTGTGGCTCATCATGCAATACTTGAAGCAGTTCTACCAGTCTTCGAGCACAGACCGTTTCAGAGAGAAGGGAGACACTTCCCCAGGGAGAAATAGCAATTAAATTCTGCTCTTTATGTACGAGAGTAGATCCAGACCACTCCGACTCCGTTTCTTTCTTATAAATGTAAGTTATTTGCACAGAAATGCCACTATGATTTATTGCAAAACACGTGATTCTTTATTCTGCTAGATACAAGCGTTCTTTAGTTCTCAGCAGTCCTAGAACCTCTTTCCTTTTGTAGAACAGCACAGCAGCTCACAAACTCTCCCTTTCGTGGTGGTTCAATTCACAGAGTGCACAAACATTTCCACAGATACTACTCCAAACAATATAGGCTGTTAATTTAAAATTTAAATTAGACATTACTGAAACCCTGCATCAGTGTTATAGTAAATTAGTTCTAGGGCTTGTAATATCGCCTATTTTAATAGCCCCACGGATCTGATATAAATTTATTCCTTAAAAAATATTGAGGGGGCAGCTTACTACAAGTGAACTTTATGCTGAATCTTGCTTCCTGCAGCTGACATAAAGCCAGAATAAACTTTTTCTTTTGTGCTCTGGCTAATGTTACAAAATATACAGTCACTGACCCAGCGTTTATTCTGTTCTGATTAATACACTTGGGTAAGCATATTAGTAGTCATCAAACAATAGCCTGAGAAACTACAAGCTTGGATACTGTTACATTGGAATAAGAGTGTTTTCTTCCTGTGTTGTGTTAAATCACAGCTTCAGCAGCTCTATTTAGAGGTAAACCCCAAGAGAGAAAAGATTAATTTTTCTGCAGAGCTTTTTATGATGAAAAAATACGGTGAAGCAATTTGCGTATGGTACTAAAGCCTGACTTTCACACATCCCTTTGCTGCTTTTACTGTTTTTTGATACCTCCTGCAGCAAACTGACACCTGTTGTAATGCACTAACAGTGTTCATTATTTCTTTTTCAGCAAGGGGCATATTCTGTCAGGTAAAACCGATCCCATTCCAACACTGAAAAATCTGTTTAAAAATGTGATAGTCTACTCAGAAGAATGAGTTGCTGTAAATCCTGGCATAGCAGCTTTGCAGAAGTGAGCTGCTTTATGACAGTCAAATGACAAAACATGGGGAGCTTCTTAAAAATAAATTTATTAGAACAATTGGTAGTAATAGTGAAGACATACAAAATTCACTGACTGAAAACCCAAGGAGAACTGAAAAATTGAAACATGTATACTTCATGAAAAGTACATCTTTATGCTGTTACAAATTTCTAGCAAGCTGTAGAAACAGCTTTTTGACATCATATAGGAAATGAGAGGTAACATAAAATTTGCTTATGTTTCACCTAAATTTGTAAACCTTCCTCACATGTCCATGAAATGAAGCAGGGCAGAACCCAAGTTGCAGGGCAGAACCTAAGTTACAAGACAAAGTCCAATTTCTTGCTGCTGCGTAACCTGCCTAAAGCAGGTTGTTCTATTTTTTAGCAGAACTTGCATGCTTTTGTGGCAATAAAATGGTTGAAATTGTCTGGTTTGTCCTTCCGTAACGCAACTGACTGTGCTTTTCTCATGTGCAGGCAGGAGAGTAGTTTTGACAGGAATCTGAAGGTCAGAGGATGCGCAGAGGGTCACATCCATTCTTGCTGTTGAATACTGGAAAATGGGAAAACAGATGCAACTCCACCTAGCCCAGTTCTGCTGGATAAGGAAGGCAGATTCAGATTTGCTTTGATATTCAGTATAATGTAATGATTAAAAAAGGGAAGTGACACATTCCAAGTGTCTTAAACAGTAAGGTTTCCCTTGTAAGGTAGCTTGCTTTATATCCACTCAGACTGTAAAAAGTCAGTAGCAGAATTAACCGGTTGGTACTTCCATTATTTTCCTCTGTTACTCTCGTATGGACCATGAAGCAGTTTTAAAATCATTAACTATTTTGATTGATATGCATTGTAATTATAGGAAACCCTTACTAAAGACTGAGTGAGACCATCTAACAACAGTGTGGCAAATCTGGCTGTAGGGCACTTGGTACTGGGGTCAGAAATGCCACTGCTACATGATACACAATTCTGATCCAACCTAATTGTGCTTTCCTGGTTCAGATTTACTTTTGACGGGTTAATTTTGTGTCAGGTTACAGAACAGTTATTATTTGTCCCAACCATACAAAGTCAGTGTGAAAATGCAGAGCCAGTAAAGAAAAAAGCAGTGTATCTGCCTACTCCCGATTAAACCTCTACATCTGGATGGTTTTGTCCTTCACAGATGACCAACAGTATGTATGGAATTCAAGTCCAAGGTCTCAGCCTCTTGTTACAAGATGCCTTGATCTAATCAGCTGCAGCTGATACAGCCCCATTTTTGCAAACTGTTCTGTGCGACAGATGCCTGCACCCACATGTTGGTGTCACTGCAGGAGCGCAGGATCTGTCCGTACAAAATAACTCCTCCTACTATGTTTTTCTTTTCTGTGGTGCCTACGGCTTGGGCAGTGTATGAAGTGCTGTGTAAGAAGCGTGGGGAAAGAAAAGAGTAATGTTAAAGTATCGTCAGGAACAAAATGCTGATGTTAGTTGGCAATGTGCATTGCCTGTATTCTTTCTTTGCGGTGGATGGAAGGGAACTTTGTAATGGTCTCCGTAGGAGAACAGGGCCTCAATTCTGCAAGTATTTAGTGTTGATTTAAATGCCGCTGTTCAAGTATTTACATTTTATCCATGTGCATTAACTTTCCTAGGCCTTAGCACTGCAGTTACAATGCAGTTTCAAAAGCTACATTGTGAACAGTATTTCTGCTATACTGTTTTCGCTTTTAAACTTCCTGAGCTTCTTAGAACACAACTATGTTAGAAGCTCAGTTTAGAAAAGTACATTTATATTTTACTCTGATCTTTAAAAGATTTATTTGGATCTGAAGGTACTTGCAGTACATCTGGTTTCTCTTTGGCTTCCCCAGTCTTGGGTCTCCGAATTTCAGAATGCATATACTGCTGCTATCTGCTATCTCCTAGGTATACAAAAGAAAAACGTGTTTTTATTCTCCAAAAGGTACTTTGTCCCCACAAACCCCTTAAGTTGGGTGTCCACTATAAACTTGCATGTTTTTAGTACCTCAACAACAACGGATTTGCTTCATTCTCTCCTGCATAGCGCTTTTTTTTTTTTTTTCCTTTTATTTCCCCCTCCCTCTTTCGGGGGGTTGTTTGTTGAAGATCAGTGTTTTGTGTCTACTTTCATGACCGTTCTAATACTGTTGCTGTAAGAGCATCCTCTGCTGCGGCTTTTGCTACTTGCCACACCTTTATGTGTTTGCCCTGTTTCAGATTTTGCGGAACCGCACTGGTTCTTTTCGGGATCGTTTCCTCTTCTCATTGCTTATTGGTTCTTTCTCTTACTGTATTACTTATCTAAAGGAATTTTGGTGGCAAAAACTGCATGAAGACGCTTTATGACCATAGCAGTTCTTCATTTGGCAAAGGGCAAAAATAGGTTGGTGTTAGATTTTTGTGGCTTTGGAAATGATGAATTTCTTTTTCCACAGGGGAAGAATATGATAACATACAGACTGTTCCTAACAGAAGAAAGAAAACTCTTAACTACTCACAAATGCTTCTTGTCAGAATGAAATTCCTACAGCTACTGTCCAGGAAACCAGGGAAACTGGAAATGCTTTTTCAAATACCTGTTTGCCAAAAGGAATTCCCATATATGTGTCTGGCTACCTCTGCGTGTCTCTACAGTAAGAAGAAAAAAGTGAACAGTTATGAACATGTTGACCAAGAAAAATACAAGAACTTGGTCTCCTCTGTTACATCTTACAAAACCAGCGCCCAAACACCAGAGACAATATTTGAAGAAGACAATTTGTTATATGGGCCACCGGATAAACACAGACCTCCAGTTAAAGCTGAAACAAAAACTCCCAAGAACTGGGTTCCTTTAATAAACCCCAACAAGAGAATTCCCCTTCTCAACAGTGATTCAAACCTCCCCATGAAAATCGCTTTGCAAAAAACGAAAATGCCCAGTGTTACCCATATTCTTCAACAGACTGTTTCTCCGCAGCAAGCCTTTTACCTAGAAAGATGGAAGCAGAAAATGATACTGGAACTTGGAAAAGATGGTTTTGCAGAGTATACTAAAAGTAAGTCTAACTACAGTGTGATTGCAAAGTAGAAGCAATAGTCTGGGTAGCTGGCTGGGACGTGCTAGCGTAACTGCAGTCTCTGGCCCTACAAGTCAAGCGTTTTGGAAATCCGTTAAATTGTTTCCATTTCAAGGGGCGAGAGCCTATCATGAGCGTACCTGTTATCAATAAATCTAAACCCTGATCTTTGCTGTAGGACCACTAAAATGGAAACAAGAATTAGACTGTAGATATTCTTTGCTCTATCCTACCTGCCTCTCCTTTATTTCTCCATTTGCTAGTATCCATTTACAAATAGGTATTTTCCAGCTGATGTTATTGAGCCTGTTTGCAGATACAAAGCTACTTTGTAACGAGATGTAAATAAGCATTCTGAAAGAGTATCATCTCGAGTGTTTAAAAACATACGTTGCTGTTTATGTTGAAGCCCTTCAGTAACTATTTAGTTTACCCACTATATGTAGCCTTTTCTGTGAAATTGCCATGCATTTAGAGGTTTTCATTTTGTAAGACCTACAAAGGTGATCTGGGAGGACCCGGGGGATAGTAGGTAGCCTCTTGTAGCAAGGCTGATAAATACCCGAGTGCTCCTTACGTGAATTATTACACTTTTTAAAACTGAATATCCTGTGTTTATGCTTTTTGAGTTACTGAGCCCTTCAGTGAATAAGGTGGCATAACATACCTTACGTAACTATTTAAAATTTATCTTTCTTGGAATAATTTCTGAGATAAGCCATTACTCCTAGAACTATGCCCACCCATTTCAGGAGGAGATTAGTTCCATTCACATGAACCAGTACAGCAGAAGAACCAAATGCAGCAAAAGCAGCCTAGAATAACATTTTTAATTCACAGAAATTCACGAATGCTATTGAATAAACAATAAATTAGAAATCATATTTTCTTTCTGAGTAATTGGTAAAACCAAAAAAGTACAGTAAGCATTAATATAAGAGATACTAATTTCACTGTTAACGCTTATTTTATTTTTCTGCCTCATTCCCTTCTCCTCCCTACCTCTTGCAAGCTTTCAGTACAAAAAAGAGGACTGGTTTAAGAGCTGTGTTGTGTAATATCTGGAATACAAGTCCATCGGGTATTATGAGCAGTGTCTAAACTGTGTGGGTTTTTTCACATTTTTCTTAGATATTTTCCTCCAAGGAGAGCTCTTTCATGCAGCTTTGGAAGCTATATGCCTGTCTGAAGACTTAGCAACTAAGGAGCAGAGAGATGATGTTGCTATTTCCGGCTACTTATCAAGTGTGCAGCATGTCTTAAAAGATATCAGCGAAGTGAAAGCTCTGGAAAGTGCAGTTCAGCACGAGACTCTTCAGTATCTGGGCCTGGTAGACTGCGTGGCTAAGTATCGGTGAGGTACTGGTTCTCTGAGAAACCCGGTAATGCCAGTGTTGCGTGGTGCTCTGTGGCGCGTGGGAGGCTGTGTCCCAGGCTGGAGCAGGTGTGTTGGCGAGCTGCTGGGGGGAAGCTGGACACATCTTTAAGAGTGGTGAAATGGATGAGCTCCCCTGGATGAACCTGGTGACAGAAGTGCTGTTGTTTCTGGTGGAGAATTCCTTACTGGAGCAGGGTATGAGTGGGGCAGGGTTAAGCGATCCTCAGCAGTTGCCGGGAACTGCAGCAGGTATTATTAAGTCTTGATTTTTGAGATCTAAACTACTAGTGTGGAAAAGACTTGCGTAAACATCATAACGAGCAACGTGACATCAGGGTGAAACATGCTGAGAGTGATACGGCTTTCTTTGCTGTCTCATCCCTTACTTCTTACTTACGACTAAACTTAAGTTTAAAACATTGCCCTATCTTGTTCTCTTATGCAGAGGCCAGTTGTGTGTGATTGACTGGAAGACTTCAGAGAAACTAAAGCCATCTCTGAAGAATACTTTTGACAACCCATTACAGGTTGCAGCATATATTGGAGCCATAAATCATGATGCCAATTACGACTTCCAGGTCAGTAGACCTGCTACCTGCCAAGACAAGCGGCTGCACCCACGTTGTTTTCATTTCTCCCCACCTCCTGCCTTTAGCACCTGCTGTCCGTCATGGAACTGTCAGTAGGATTTGTAACAAAGCAGCCCAGTCTTAGATCAGGTTAAGCTGGCATACTGTGAAATACCTCCCACTCCTCTTGCTAATCCTGCGGCCTTTGCCTGTCAGCAGTGTATTTTCAGTGGGTTTAAGGAACTGCTGAGTGGGGCCGAGGGATGCTCAACGTCTTAGGAGGTCAGATTAACTCAGTGGCTTGGCATCTGGGCAACCCCCAGCGCTTTGTTCTGTGTGGTTTTTGCTTGTACCAAGAGTAGGAAGCGGGAGGAGAAGTAAAGCAAAAGAGCCTGCAAAGAGGAAGATGGGGTGGGAGGGCGTTGCCCGTATCATGTGTTGCCGTATCCCACTAGCAAATGAGGGACTAAGTGATTTACTTAGAGTGTGTGGAAGCTGTATAGTGTCTCCTCAGAGGAAAGCGGTGTGTAAAGACTCCAGATGCAATTCTAGCCAGGCCTGCTTGGCCTGAAGGATTGTTATTTCAATACAAAGCACTGAAGGGGGAAAATATAAAGCAGAAGAGAGAAGGGTAATTCATAGGTTGTGCAAAGGACTTTCTAGAATGCTACAGAGGTCAGCAAACAGGAGCATTTAACAGGCATGATCCTTACAGAGTGAAATATAGGCCGTAATTCTAGAATTCTGCTATTAGCCTCCTGTCGCCCACCGCTTTCTCTTCATGCCGGTGGCTGGTTTGGATTTGGATTAGATGTTTGTCAAGCATGAAAGATGTCAGAACATACCTGAATAACCATTTCCATTCAGACTGATGCCAGAGAATGGCATCAGTCTGGTGGTGTGACCCCAGGCAAAACCTCATCAGTCACTGGGAACTTTACCAGCATCTGCAAGGTTTAAATAGACCCTATTGCTCTCATACTCAGAGTTCGAGTCCTCTGGTTTTCACCAAAGTCAGTCAAAGCTTTGGACTCTGACTGAGTCTTTGGAGCGTTTGGATGTTAGTCGCCAAGTATTTCATGGTGAATTATTGCTCTTTTTTGTTCCCCATTTCTTATTTAAGATACTTACATGTTAAGATGACGTTTTGCAGTGAGGTTTAGTTTTTATAATTGCTGACTGAAGTTGCATATTAACGTTGGATTTCTGACAGCCTTCTGTTTTTAACTTGTAGGTTAGCTGTGGACTCATTGTGGTTGCCTATAAGAACGGCTTCCCTGCACATCCGCATTTCATGGATCCTCATCTGTGCTCTCAGTACTGGAATAAGTGGCTTTTGCGCCTTGAAGAGTACATGGACAAAAACTGACCTGAACTAAGCTACGCAGAGGCAAGTGGTCTGAGCACAGAGCCAAAGCAAGAATCCTTTGTTTAAATCTGCCATTTTAATACATACTGTTTTTTGACTAACTTTGGCTAATTTCTTAATACCAGGGGTTTTTTGCCCCCTTAAAAAAAAAAAAAAACCACAACGCAAGGAAATTTGGAATAGGGAATGTGTATTTGCCTTCGTTGTAGGTGACTTAAGTGGACCGGGCAGGACAAAGTCAACTTAATTAAATCTCAGTTTTCCCCCACACAGTTTATACAACCTGAGGTTGATAGGAAAGTTTCTATTATCAAGTAAAATGATTCAAATCAGATCATCCTTCTTTTGTCACTTTTGAGAGAAAAGAACTGTTGCAGAACTGATGCTTTGCAAATGAAATTGGTGAACTAAAGCAAAATGACGTCTGCATTGTCTGAGCTGAGAGAAATGCAAACAATAAACAAATGAATATAGTAGACTGGGTTTCTGTCAGCTTAGTTCTTGCTCATCCCAAAGGTATCTATTAACAGGCTTGTTACTATTTGCGGTTTTTCTTCCAGCAACAACTGGAAAAACTGCGTTAAGAATTATAACCAAAGTTTTCATAAGCCCTTATTTAAAATATTAAGGCAAAGTGATCATTTAACAGAAGAGGCTTAGGAAAAGAGGAGCAGAATTATAACCGATACACTTAGAAATTTCCAGCAAGGGTTCTGAAAGGTAGGAAGTTTGACTACTAGCGGCTTTTCCTGTGGGTTTCTTAACAGGCTGTGCAGCCCACATAAAAACTGAGAGAGTGTAAACGTAGCTTAGGTTGTGAGGCTCTGCCCAGGCCAAGTCTGCAACTGCCTTGAGTTCTCCTGACTTTGCTGTGGGTCTGAGACGACAAGGAGCCTGCCCATGTGGAACGATCGCCAGTGTCAAGATATAGCATTTTTGCCAGTGCGAGCACGTTGCTTTATAAAAGCAGGCTTCTGACTTTGAAGCTGGGCCTTCTGAGGAACGAATTGCTGCTGATTGGTTTGGGGGGGGGGGGTGTTTTTTTGTGGGTTGGTTTGGTTTTGTTGTTGGTTGTGGTTTGTTTTTTTTTTTCAGATAAGCTTGTGAATAATTGTTCTAAAGCAGAAGTTACTTTTGAAGCTTGTTTCATAAAACCAAGTCCATAAGACACAGAATAAGCCTTGATGATGTCAGGCAGTATTGCTTTATGTCTTGTACACCTGGAGAGCTTTTTTCCTCATTCTCTTTGTTTTCTCTGAATTGTATGTATGAGTTTTCAGAATACCACTGCAGATTACAAATAAAAATACAACCAATCCATAAGCTTCAAGAAAATCGGCCAGAAGCATACCTAAGAAAAACAGTGGGCAGGCTTGCTGCTGAAGAAACTTTAACCTCTATAGTGCTTAATCTTCTGTTCCTCCGGAGTACCGAACTGTGGAAACTTGTGCAGTGAAACTTAGTTATAGTGGTACTTGCTTATTCAAACCTAGTCTGGTGATGTTATGATTACTCTGTGCTTAGATTTCTATCTAAAAAGACAAACCATGGAGACTGAGAAACTGGGTTCAGAGATGACTAACCACGACGACGCTGCATGAGCGCTCAGAAGTTCTACCCGTTTTACAAGTATCTTCCCACATCACAGAATTCTGGCAAGTGGGTGGTTCAACATCACTGAACAGGGTCAATTTTCTGTGAAAGATAGCTCTGTGGATACAAAGGAGGTGGGCATAAGCAAGAGGTAAGATGCCCTGGGCAGAAGCAGGAGGTGATAAAACATGATGAATCCCCTGGGTTGATTGGGATTGGATAGATCGAGGGAGTGTGGAACAGTTGGGCAATGTTTGGGTGGGATTGTCTTCTTCATCATTTCCATCATACAGCCATTAGATGCCTGAACTGTGTAAGATTTCAGCTTCATCCTGCCTCCTAGTAAATATGGACAAGTCTGGAGCCTGGACACTGTGGGCACCTGTTGGCTTCATCTGTGTTTGTTTAACAAAAGCCTTATGTCTGAGGAAGGCTGCCAGCTTCACTGGCAATGTCAGTTTGTAAACCTGTCTTTAGGTCTCGGATGAGTCTGTACCATCAGAGAGCCGGGAGAAGGCATACAGCCTTCAAAGACAGTAGCGGTAGAAGTTACTCATGTCTAGGACTTCTGAAAGTCTGGCTGCCTGGGGCATCCCTGTGTGAGCTCTGGAACATTTCTGTAGAAGCACGAGCTAGTGCCAGTTTTGTCCCATAACAGAACTGGCAGATGGCTGTCGCCAGTGTCATGCAAACTCAAAACCACTTTATGACCAGTTTAAACTAACTTGCCAGACTGTTAAATTGATGTGCCCAAGGCTTCTGCTACAGGCAGTATCTGTCCTTTTCAGCCAAACCAGCCAGACAAGCAGGGCACTTACTCCAGCTACAACGTCCAGCTTGTCAGTTTTGCTGTCTGTCCAGAGTGTTTTTTTTTCCTCTGTGTGCTGTTACCTGCTTCTTTTCTCTGTTGCTGTGAATGCTTTCTTTGACTGAGATCACACGGATGGACCACCTCCATGTGTCTGTAGTTCTTTCAGCAGGGACATGCTTTGGCAGTGATGCTGGAGGGAAATGACAAGCAATGGGTACTACGGGAGGGGGCAGGGGGGGAACTCACAACACGTGCCCACACGCATACAGACACATACAAAATGTGTCTCCAGCTAGATCGGGAGGGTTTCAGACACACCCTCGCTGCTCCAGTGTAAGGGCTGAGGTTTCAGCAGAGCTAAGCACACAAATCCTTTGCAGTTAGGTGAACGCTAGTCGCTTTGCTCGGATGGACTGTACTGGACAGTCCCACCTAGGAGCTGAACGTGACAGTTAAGTTTCATGGCTGAGACCTCACTGAGCAGGTTACAGGGGAGTGTTGCCGGCACAATTGGCTGAACCAGCTGTTAACACTTGTCTTAGCCAGGCAATTTTGTCAATGTATTTATCTGCAAGCACGCTAGCTTTGCTCGCAGTGAGCAATCTTCCATTTATACTATTCGGTTGTAATGGCATGATCTCAGAAGAACAGGGCATCAGTGCATAAGCTTTAGCTCTTTTTTGCAAAGTAAGGATCTTTTCATTTACCTCAGATGCTTTTCTTTCCCTGGAGTGCCCATTTATTAAAGTATTCTGCAAACTTCGCTGTTACATAGGATGACAAGTTTGTTCTTTACACAGTAGCATCACTTTATTATCCTTGTTTTCAAGGTCCCAAGCACCAACAGTTGTGCTGAATAGAGCATTAGTATCATTAGAAATGCTTCAAAACCCCTAGAAGCTTTTCCCCACAAAATCCCAAGCAGATGCCTGTACAAAACTGAGGGAAATTGAGGAGATTTTTACAATCCTTGCAGAGATGCTCAGAATCTATTATTTTAGTAGTAATGACTATGAAGGTCCTGGCTATGACTCTGCATTTCAGGTGGGTTACTTTTCAGCTGTTGTTTCAACATATGTAGAATACAGCATATCCTCCCCACATGTACAGCTTTATTTTGAGCTCAAAATGAATTTCTGGAATTTAGAAAGGAAATCCATTAATTGTTATATGTTTAAATCGACGTAAAACCTGTTTAGCAGCTGTATCACTCAAGAGACAGACGAATAACATGTGCTTGGACCAGAGTGCCTTGTGGTTGCTGAGGAAATTACCACCCCACCCTGTCGCTCCTCATACAGACACCCAAGTGCCCAGTAAAGGTTGCAGAGTCTTAAAGTGTCAGGTGGTTTCAGCAACATGACTTATATGGGTATCCCTCTCCCCTGTTTTTTTAAAACCCTAAATTCACACTCGGTAGTCCCTGCAGGCTGCCCTCTCGGTTGTCCTGGGTCAACAGGAGCTGGAACAGGACTGTAGGGGAAGTCCAGAAGCGCAGAGATGTAGTACCAGTCCCTCCTCGTCATCACCACCTCCTTCCCTTGTGGCATCAGTCTCACTAGGAGCCTTCTGAACTGACTGGTTACAGATGAGAGGCCAGATTCCTGCCTACAGCTTTGCACTGTTCTCACGAGGCAGCGACAGGCAAAGTTTCCCTTTTCACTGCATTGCACTGCTCTGTTGTATAAGTGAGCAGGGACCTGGTCGTTGGGAAAAAAAAAAAATCCCCCGCCCCCCACACACACATACACACCATAAAATACACACACAATTGCATTTTGTTGTGACAGAAAATACATATCTTCAAGTCATTAAAGTGGTTTCTTTGGGCTTCTGGGTTGATATCGATGTATGTTAAAAGGATGTGGTAATAATTCCCAAAGCGAGCGTGACAAGTCCAGGAACATCAGAGTTAAGGTTACACTTAAATCTAAACATGATAAAAGTAAGTTCACAGCTTAAAGTACCTAAAGCACGACCGCCAGTCTGCCCTGGAGTAATGTCATTCGCTAGTAGAGAAAGTTGGGGAGGAAAAAGTTCTGCACCCTTTAAAAAAAGGTTTCGGCTCACCTTGGATCACGCTTCCATAAAGTGTTAGTGTACTGCACAAGCAGCAGAGTGAAGGTGATTTGCACATTTTTAACTTATTTACCAATACAGTGTTCTCCTGTTCTTAAAAGCATTTTAATTCATTTTGCATAGAACAACGTACTAGTAGCTGCTCTTACACGCCACTTTTCACCCAAAAAAAAAGTAGTTTGTACGGGAGGCAATGGTTATTACCTTTACAAAATACACTGGGGAAAGGTGAACTTATTTGTCGGTGGCCACTCGGACGTGTGGTAGAGCTGAAACAGAAAACAGGTTGCCTGAATGTGAGTTCAGTAAACGCTCCGAGAGGTGACAGCCTCTTCCAAGCTTTCCATTTTTTTTTTTTGGCCAGATAAAAAAGTCTGATGTTTGCATCGTATATGGGAATGTTTCTTTCAAGCTGAGGTTCTACCAACATCAAGAGAGTCCCGTTAACAAAAGCGTCCCTTTCATTTCAGGGATTTATTTCAAAATTGTTTTTAAAAAAATAATATATATATATATAGTCCTACATGTAAACTTCATTCCTTTAGACCACTGTAATCCACCGTGTTACTCATCTTTGTCATCATCTTTGGAGTTCCTCTGCAGAACAGGGCTCAGTTTGTTTTGCAAGACCGCTGCAAGTTTTTTTGAGGTTTTTTTCAGGAAAGCGCTTCCGGGGTGAACGTTACTAACGTGCAGGTACAGGTCCTCCTGCGTGGGGCCTGTGTAGCCGCAGTCTTCACACACATAAAGTTTGTCTCGCCTCTGTTTGTAGGCGTATTGCTGCTGCACTCCGTGAATCTTCTTAAGGTGGGACTCCAGGGAACAGCGCTGGGTGAAGGCTTTGTTGCAAACCTCGCATTTGTAAGGACGAATTCCTGCAACAGTAAAAGACAGTGATTACCATTCGGGTTTACCTTTCTTACAGCTGACTAAGGAACGGGCTAAGAGCAAGGCTTTGGCATATCAACTGTTGAGCAAATACCTAGCAGCAGGGAGCTACTAGCCTGAGTCTAAATAAAACACCTTACTTTCAGGCTAAAATTTTCAGGAATGGGCTGATATATTTAGGCATAGAAAACCCAGAAATGGTTCCAGAAGACTTAGGCAGATGCCGAGGAGAACGGGTGCCCAACGGCACTTTGGTCCTAAAGAAGAAGCCATTGTCAACTCTTCCAAAACTTACTCCCTTAGACCCCTGACTTTTTGAAGTCCTGTGATTAGGTAACACTATCGGTTGCAGCTAAGCTTTCATCTTGGCTTTTATACGGAATGAAATCTTGTATCTCGGTAAGATGTTAATTTTTCTCCTTTAGTGAGCAAAGCTTAATGAGGCTTCAGTGAACGGGAGCCCAATGTGAACATACAGCGATCACAGTACTTCAAAGGAGTGAGAGCATTTTCATAGAATATAGATTTGATGATTGAGATTACAAGCTCACGTTCTAGAAGAGAAGTGCATTAAGATGAAAGAAATATGTATGTGTGTCTCCAGAGGAGGGAGAAGGGGCTGGCCTGTAATTTGAATGCCTGAGCAGTTTCATTCAGTACAGACAACCAACACTGGAAAAACACTGAGCAGTAAAGAGCATCCATTTTAGCCCCAATCAACACCAATTTAACAACAAACACACACACACCCCCAGCACGTGAATGGCAAATAGCTGAGGGTTTAGCAACACTTGAAAAAAAAACTAAACCAGTTGTGGTTTTACTAACTAGGCTAGCTCAGTAAGTTTTCAAGCAAAGACCAGCCTTAAAACTGATGCAAGGAGCTACCTCAACCTCTCTCTTCTTCCCGATGAAGGGTGAAACGCGAGCATGTGGAAGATCAGACCAATGGTGAGCCAGGCAAAACAGGGCAAAGCCCACACCTCCCTACGGACAGTTGTAATTTTGTAATCGCATTGTGCTAAGTTCAGCACTTGGTGGCTGATCTTTCTACCAGAAAGACAAACTAATTAGAAGTTCCAATAAGCAGCAGATTGACTGCATTTTTGCAAGTCGTGTAAAAGGAGGTTATCCCAGTGCACTGGCTTAAACTATGAAGAGTAACTTTTCCTCACGCCTGCTGCCGTGAGACTGCCTTGGTTACACTAAACTGCAATTGGAGAGAAACTCCAAATCTTTGTTAGAATTCACACACAAAAACGTATCCTTTACAAACAGTATTTTGGGTGCAGTTTCACGCTCATCTGAAGGCAATTTAAACCTTCACCGTCCTTGGTTCCTGCTGCCAGCAGTGCTGCACAGACACGAAGACAAGCACGAGAGGAGTAGTGCTGGGGTGGCACAGCCCATCAGGGCTGCAGCAACCTCTTCATTGCTTAGGAATCACTTTAAAATTTTATTTTACTGCGTATATTAGTTACTTTTTAATGTTCATGTCTGCTTATACCATGAAGCTAGACTGGGACAGTTGGCTTTCCCTCTCTGACACTACCCTACTGTGGCACAGTCTGGTTACAAACGCTGCGCCGCAGTTTCCACTGGACCACCGACATTCGGTAAAGCACATGTAGGTGAGCACCCGTAGCTACAAAATAAAGCCCACGCTACCACTTCCAGCCAGTTTGTCTTCTTATTAACATTCAAATATAGTCCAGCTTTCCTGAACAGCCAGCAACTTAGACGTAAAAAAGGCCACCGCTTTCAGAGGTGCCATATTTCCGCCTGGAAAAAAGATACACGCCAAGACAATACTGGTACCGCTGCTGCAGCTGGCCTTCACCCCCCCCCGCCACGACCCAAGGTGCCAGACAAATACAATGTATGTGAGCGTTCATCCTGGCTTTACGCTGGCGAGGAGAGATAGCGATGCCAGATTTCTTCTAGTAAACTTGGGGACAACCTAACCATACGATTCACATTTCCAGGACAGGGGGGTTTCACTCCTGTCCAGTACAAAGCGCCTTCTTCCCTTCCAGAGTTTTGCAAAATTGGCTCCACTCCTGCATAGCGAGTTCAACCCTACCTGCCACAGCATAGATGTATTTTTAGCTTCTGAACACAGACACTCGGATTTAGTTTCTGTATCTCAAAAGGATGAGGGGACAGGTTGAAAAATTGCTTCTTTCAGAAGCACCGACTCCACGCTTCAGCCATACTGCAGCGGCAGCTCCCTGCTCGCAGCCAGCAGCTTTCCTTTCCGCACGAAATCTTTGCAAACAAACCAAAACAACCCAAAACGTTGGCTCTGGCCAACGCTTTCCCATCGAAATGGGCGGCATGGTTTTCTTGAGCAATACTGCTAAGAAACAGCTCCTGCCTACCAACGTACTTGCATCACCTCTAGCAGTTTGCCTGGTTAATGGTGCCGAAGCCAAAACAGGGGCATTGCAGAGTGAGCCCAAATAATCGGCAGCTCCTGAAGGTAACCGCAGATCTGGAAAGTTGGAACGTGCCCGGGAGATGTGGTGGATGCGTCATCTGGGTGCCCGACAGCGCAAAGTCCAAGCCTCCTGACCAAAGCCAGCTTGGCCTGCTGGAAAGCATCTTGCTTGGTGAGGATGGGGTTGGTACATATTTAAGCTGCCGCTTCCGCTGAGAAGAAGAAAGAGAAATGAAAAGGCGGCCTTCTCCCTGCTCCAGGCTAGGATAAGCACTTCTGTGACCAGTGAGCTGGATTTGAGGCAACCGATCCGGTTCAAAGGAACACAACCACCGCTGTTTGGGGTGGGCTCAGGGGCTGAGCCCACTGCAGAGCAGCCACGGCAAGTGCATCCCTCCAGCCCGGGGGGAGTGATATGGGAGCAAGAGTGAGCGGAGCCAGGAAAGGGACGATTTTTATTTCTTCTGGTGCCGTCATGGGCTTAAATCGCAGCACCCTCGGTTGTGTCTGTACACCTGGTGTAGATGCAAGCAGGCAGGAGGGAACTAGCCCAGATTAAAGGCAACTTTTTTACACACACACACCCCGCCCAATCCAGAGCAGGAACCGCTGCCAGGAGATTTTCCAATCCATGCTGTGGCCCGCACGACAAGTGAGTAGAGACGGTTTGGGCCGGTGGCCAAACTGATCTAGATGGCCGGATGCGTAGAGCGAAACAACTCCAAAAGCGGATCGGAGGAGCTGGTAGCCCGAAGCAGGCAGGGGTGCAGCACCCAGGGTTAGCAGAAGTCAGATGTGTTGCCTCGTTTCCCTAAAGAAGCTGAAGGCACAGCATGAACCACACTCTGGTTTCTCCAGACGGTGCCAAAATCAAGCCGTAACCCCATCCCGCGGGACAGCCAGCGGGGAAGGTTTGCAACAGCTAAAAACCAAGAAACTGCTGCTCATCGCCTCTAGAGGGCAAAGCATTTTCATCCACCGCCTGCCTCCGCTCACCGGTACACGCCAGACTCGCAATAACCCCGGGTGGGTTATTCCGGGTGGGTTATCCCGGTCTCACTGCCCCAGGCACGGCAGCACATGGCTGCGTCTACACCAAGTCTGGATGGCTCATGCACCCGCACTGCTTCACACGGGTTTCCCTAGCTCTCCTCAGCTTTCGTTAGCCCCAGGACTTTTATCTGTTCGCCCTCAGGTCTTTCCCTTTCCTGCACCGCATCCCCGCTATTTTTTGCAAATGTTGTTTTACCTGGGGTTTGTATTATTGTCCTGCCGGGTTACTCTCACCCTCTCCTCATCCTTGTCCCATCTCACCCCTTCTCCAGTCTCCCGCTACCCAGAGCCACCCGCCAGCCCCTGGGGAACGCGTTCTCACCGGTATGGGTCCGGACATGTCTTTTCAGATCGAAGGTGTCGTTGAAGCCTTTTCCGCAGAAGGTGCACAAATGTCTCTTCACCTGGCTGTGACACTTGATGTGACGGTTGAGCATCCGCTGCAGGCGAAAGCCTTTGCCACACAGCTCGCAGCTATGCACCGTAGCATCGTTACAGGTGCCAGTGGTGAACTAAGGAATGGAAGAGGACTGGGTGAGTAGGCATCGAGGTGACAAAGACCAACAGAAAACAAAATAAGGAGGGATGGCTTATTGTGGCGTTAAAAAATTCCTGGGACATATTCAAAATGAAAAGTGAAAGCATTCGGGAGATTCTCGCTGGGTGAAACCTTCACGCTTCCCTTGCAATATCAAGTGGGTGACTTAACGTGCACAGCTTGGGACTGATGCAACGCTGGCCAGCTTGGCTTCGGGGAGTAAAACAAAGCCTGCGTGGCGGACACCTTCCAGAGGCAGGGACTCTCGTCCAGCTACACGGGCTTAGGCTACGGGCACCTCTCCGTGCGGCCGCCTGTGTACTTTGCTCCTGCACTTGGCTAATATCCTGGATGGAGACGGGAGACCCTCCCTGGCGTGAGAAAGTCGTACCCATGCGGTGCCTTCGCTAATCACGCTTCCAGCTGCTATGGGTCCCTCAAAAACCAGCCAGCGGGGAAACAAAAAGGTAGATTTGGCAAGATAAACCAAAAGGCACTTTGTGCTGACTCAGCAGAGACTGAAACAATGGCACTAATCTCCTCCCGGTGGTCTCCCTGGCTCGTTAGTTAACGGCAGAGTGTCATTAGGGGTTAATCTCCTCATTCTCGCTCCTGACACCAAAAATATTGCGCCAACACCATGACCTAACTCGACGAAGGGAGACACTGATGATTCAGCTCTTGGGAAGAGCGTTCCTCAGCGGGAAGGCTCAGTGTCTGGAAGATGCAAATACTTCGCTATTAGTTTAATTATTCGCGGGGGAGCGGGGGAGCTCGCCGCTAGCTTCTCGGGATGGGGCAAAGCCAGCGGAGCAGGCGGCACTGCGCACACACGTCCGTCGGCTCTCATGGCGCTTTTGAGGAGTTTCTGTGGCACGCCGAGAAAACCCGACTCTGCCGAAATGAGGTTTCTCTGTGACAGTTGCTAATAGCCCATGTTCAATTATACAAAGTAGGTTAAAGTCAAACAGCAGCGGAGCAAGCTCTTCACAAAGACAAGAATACGTCTGGGGTTTCTTTTTCCTGAAGAGCCAGTTATTTTTCCCAGTCCTCCTCCTTTGCTTACTACTGAAGCAATGCTACCTGAAATTGTGAAGAAAGATAAAAAAAAAAAAAAAAAAGGCAGCTGTGAAACCACGAGGTGTGAAACCAGAGGGGGAACCGGCTGGGAAGTATCTGTTGGGCAACAAGTCGGACTCCACCTCACGCGGCCGCGTATAACCAGGGTGAAAACCTAGTGTTAATCACGAGATTAATAACATGGTGGCCGAAAGGCTGTCAATCCCAGCAGAGACAGTGGGAATTTTTACAGCTCCATCCAGGGAAGCAACAGCCCGGGTTTAACGAGGTGTTAACTAGCCGCTGGTAAACACATCTCCTCCTTCCCAGCGCCGGGGTGGCCTGCCTCCACCTCTGCTGAGGGGATCCCTGGGTGTTCAGAGACGGACAGTGGTCCTCCCACCCCGCCCGAATCACCACCCTGCTTTGGGAGCTGGGTCTCGGGTACCACGAGGGGCCCCTCAGCGCTTTGCCTTCTCAGCCTTGGCGGGGAAACCACCGCTCACGGGCTCTGCCGGGGGGGGGGGGACGGACGGACGCCCAGACAGCAAGAGCTCCTGCCCATGCAGCAGAGAGGCTCTTCAGCGAAGTTAATGGACAAATAATTGCTTCATTTCACCCAAGCCTGCGGGTCCACCTCAAGGTGGCAACGGCCTTTCACAGCTTCGGAGGAGGACCTTTTGCTGGCTGCTGTCTTGATAAGTCAAGAGGGTGGGGGGCAGCGGGAAGATTCCCCGCACAGCCCCCCCCTTGGCGAAGGCTTGACTACAACCTAGAAGGCGGTCTTTTAAGGAGGCCCCACGTTAAGGAACAAGATCCACCTACGCACGGTGGGGCATGACTCCTAGCTGCCAGGGCTGGTCCTTCCTGGCTGGGTGCAGAGCTCCTGCGGGACCCGAGCCAAGCAGGTCAGGGGCAGCACGTCCCAGGCGGGGGTAAGGGAAGGCAAAGGGCACTGGAAGATTACGGTACGTGGCTTACGAGGCTTGCCCTGCCGCCGCCATCCTACGGCCAGCCGCTCTCGCGGGCCCTCCATCTCGGTGTGTGGGACGGGTGCTGCCACCTCTAGCAGAGAGAGCCCAAGGGACTGTTGTCACCCGGCGGCCCCGGCCGGCGGCCAGGCCCTGCCCTTGAAGCGGGGTCACCCCATCACCGGGGAAGAGATGGCGGGGGGCGGTGGGGGGACGGGCCGTTACCTTGATTTTCGACCGGACCACGGGGCGCTTGACGGCCAGGTCCAGCAGCATCCCCCCAGCCGTGCCCATGTCCCCGGGGAGGGGCTGGGGCGTCGGGGGGTCGCTGGGCTCGGCCTCCCGGGTCCCGCTGCTCCCGCTGCTCTCCAGGCTGCAGCTGTCCTCGTAGCCCAGCAGCACGGAGCCGATCCCGCCTGCAGCGAGGGGAAGGGGAAGCGGGGGGACGCGATGAAGAGGGGCGGGGGGGAGCAGGGACCCGCGGCCGGGGGAGCGGGAGCCGCCGGGCCCCGGCGGCTAACCGGCCGGCGGGCGGGCGGGCGGCGGGGGAGGCTGCGCGGCCGGGGCTGCCCTCGGCACCGCAAACACGCACGGTCCCAAAGTGCAAACA
>JAVKLA010000054.1:19619931-19675676 GCA_034782735.1 Sagittarius serpentarius | reverse complement strand
CCGCCCCTCCTCGCCTGGCGCCCCGCCCCTTGCCCCACGCCCGCCCCCCCCTGCCTGCCCCTGCCCGCACCCACAGACAGGCCTCTTGTGCCCGGCAGAGAGCCCCGTTCCCCGCCTCTTGCCACCTTCAGTGCCCCTGCCCGAAACTGGGGGCCTGAAAACTGGGTTTCCTCACCCTCTGCAGCCCCTGAGGGGGTTAGGATGCAGGAAGGATGAACTCCCGCACCCTCCAGGCCCAAGGGCACCATCCTGGCAGCAGTCCCAGGGCTTTGCCCTGTCCGGCCCCGCTGTCCCGCCGGTGCGTCGCGCTCTGGCAGCGTGTGCTCTGCTTTTCCTGTGCTCCGCAGGTGCCTCCCGCTAAAGGGCAGACATCGCTGGTCTGTGCCCTGCAGCCTGGCCTGGCTCCCTTCTCCTTCCGACAGGACAGGCAGAGGGCAAGCTAACAGAAATACCGTGTGGTAATTAAACAGGGAAGTTTTCTGTGCTACATTTACAAGAATGAGGCGATTCCTGGCAGGTACCCTTTGTGGAAGAGAGCCCCCACAGCCAAAAGTGTCAGGTCAGAGGATGGTGAGTCCCTATACAAAGAAATCCTGCCCAGGACTAAAAGTCATCTGGTTGCAGAATGGATGTGTTGGGTGTGACAGAAGTTTGGGCAATGAGTGTGCAGGTTTAGATCCTGCTGATGAGCCAAATGGGTACTGATAATGAGGGCACACATCTGATTCCCCCCCCTCCTTCTTTACAAACAAATCTAGAAAATGCACACAAAAAATATTAAATGACTCTTGTTAAAGTTCTGAAGCAGTCAGAAGTTAAAAAAGAGTTCAAGTTGCTAGTCCGTACCCCAACTCAGTTACCTGTTGCACGGGCTTTACGATGCAGTCGGTAATTACAGGATTACATTTTTTTTCCCCTCCAGAGATTGTCTCTGTCAGTGCTTGAGAATGATGGAGCATGGAGGATGAGACTGATCTGGGTAAGGGAAGAGGCAGGTCAATTTGCTGCAGAAGTTGGAAACCACTCCGAATGGCACAGGCGGTAGCAAGAAGAGGAAGGCTGCTCCCTTGGAGCGGCAATGGGGAACGGCTCTGCATTTGCCAGAGCTGACATACGTGCTGGGTAGATCGCTTAAGCTCAGTTTTTTGTAGGTGGTTGCTAGCTAATTCAGTGTGCCTGCCTTGAGCCACTGAAGGCCTGGCAGGAATATGTGCTAAATGCTCCTAAACTACAGCTGAAATAAAGGGGAGCTACACTTTGAACATGTGCTCCAGGACAAGCCATGCTCTGAAGAAAGTCACCCTTGGGTGTTTCGGTGGGACACCTAAACTTAACGGATGTTTTTGACCTTAATCTTTGGCTAATACCTCTCCTTCATCTCATAGACTGTGAAAATAAATTAGCGTTTACAAAACGTTCGTACTCTATAGGGGTAACAGGCATAAACCAGTCTACAGGTAAATGAGTGATGCCACCATCAGAGCGGGATCTGTGCATCTCGAAGTAAGTAACACCTCGGGCAACAGGCTGACCAAGGAATGTGAAACTAAACACTGAGTACCCAGCCAGGATCGATGCTGAGCACTGAGCAAGACAGCGGTCCCCTGGTATGTAGGGACCACATTGTAACTTGTGCGCAAAACGCAGATAAATTAAGGGCACAACTGCAAGTTCATGGTGTGCGCTCTACCAGCGTATGAAATACGTCTCTAGTAACAGGAGTGGTGGATCAGCCAATGAGTTGATATGGTTAGTGCCCTCTGGTTGCTTCATATATTTCTAAGGATACTGGGAAGAAAGCAGAGACTTGCTGCCCTTTGCCTGTTCCGGTTGCTCGAGGCCGTAGCTGGTGCTTGGTTTGGGAAATAACGTTAAATTGCTTTGGTTGTTACACCCGCGGTCGCTGCTGCAAGCTTCTGCCTGGGGAGATCCCGGGTTTCCCAAATGAGACAACGGTGGGCAGCTTTCTCCCCGCGGGTCTGTTTTAAGTTACTTTTCCACAGCTGGAAGCAACCGTTGGCTGTGGAGGGTGTTGGTGTCAGTGCTGTCAGGCTGCCGGCAGACAGGCAGTTTTGCTGAGTGTCCTAGAGATGGAGGGGTTAAAGGATCCACTTGGTCATCCACAAAACCTTTTGGGGGACAGATCCAGAGTCTATTCTTTGCTGTCCTTCCTAACACCCAGGCGTGGGCACAGCCGCTGAACTCTGCGTAGGCAACTCCTGGCTTCAGAGGTGCCTGACCTGTACGTATGGGGATGGGTTGGCAAACCAGTCCTCCAGAATTAGAAGTGATCTCCCCAAAAGCTGAATTTGATGCCAATCTGTATATGTTTGCAGGGATGTTATCATTCCTCAAGATGCTGCTGCTGCAGAAGTGAAGCCAAAATGCTCAATTCCATTTTTTTTCCAGCAATCAGTTTAACTTAATTTTAAATCGCTATTCAAAAGTGCTAAGGCTTAAAGCTTGTCTTTTATAAATGAAGTCTGAGATTTTCTCTTTATAATTCTTCATGTTCAAGTCGGGGTATAATGGCTTCAGGTTTAAGGGACCCAGTTATTTAGATAATATAATGGAAATAAGTAACGTGGATATGCTGCAGTCCCGGTGTAGGTATTATTTCAGGTTTATCTTTATGCAGATTAATAAACTTTTGACTTTTATAAATCGATATGCCAGGCACAGAGTGATTTGAGCTTGTACACGTTTATCTAAACTGATGCAAGAAGACAAGCAGGCCTAACTTCTGAGAATAGAGGAAGGTGACAAAATTATAGCTCTTTGTCACTCGTGATGCTCAAATTATAAAGGTGTCTTTTGCAAACTGTGTATGTTCAAAGTGAATGCGTTCACCATCTGAAAGACTGCAGAATACCTGTGTTTTGTGAAGGAAAAAGAATTACATTCTTGATGTAATTGTTCCATTACATTGTATCTCCCCACATCTTTATTGTTATTAACAAATAGTAATGAAATAATGAGTTTATGAACTTTGTCTTTAGTGATTACAAATTTGTAGCCTGAGTTCAGTTGATGGAAGCTGATGGGAAGGAACTGTTTTTATTAGATTAATTTCCAGAGAGAGTTTTGATTATCGGCTGACATATGTGTCTGTGCATTTTCTTGACAAGATAAAATATTTCTTAAACAAAACTTTTTAATCTTGACGGGAGAAATAATTGCCCTTGAAATGTGCAGTTATTGGCATTCTAGATGAGGAGTAAAACCCTGTGAGAACTTGTCAAATAATAATCACAAACGTCTTCTAAAATGACTTCAGGGTCAGCTTCCAATAAATAATTTGCAGGTGCATTTTGGCATCATTCAGACAGGTCAAATAAATTATTCTCTTTTTTTTTGCCATTAGGCTAAATAACTTATTCATATCTCCAGTATCCAGTGGCTAACCTTGCTACCTATGAAACTTTCTCATTCCTGAGTCCAAGCTGAGCATGAGCTGGTAAATTAGGCAGGTGGATAATGCTTTAACTCAACTTAACTTCAACTAAAGATTCTCATCTGTAGCTGGGCTAAAACACGACTGCGATCACACGGCTGGATTGAGGTGCGAGCCAGGGTTGGCTCTCAACAATCATTTCATGTTTTTACTCATTTATAATACTTCTGTCCTATCATATTTTCTGATAAGCTTATGACTATTGCTTTGAAATCTATTAAGTGTCTAAATATCTAAAAGCATATCGCCCGCCTGGGAAGTCCAAGCCAAACCACCAAAGCGGACTGGGCATCCCACGTCCTCCTTTGTGCTGGCACTCGGCTTTGGTTAGCCAGCTCAGGGAGGTAAATCAGCAGAGCGCGACTTGTTTCACGAAGGCAAAAAAAAGAGAATTGTTTTCTGCTGGCTGAGCTGGCTGACCCTGGGGTGGGACAAGCAGCGCGGGGAGCCCGGGGCTGGAAGGATGGCAGCAGCACTGGCGTCTTTTCCTTCCGGAGTTATAGTGACAGCCTTGCCACCTCCTCCGTCCCATGTCTGATCTCATCAGCCCTTCGCTTGCATCGCTCTGCTGCCTCACCTGTCCCCAGGGGTGCACATCTGGAGTAGAGCAGCTGGTTCCCAGTTAGTCCCTCCCTTCCTTTTCCCAGCCCCAATCCATGTCACCAGTTTTGGTTTTACTAATTTTGCATTCCCCTGGTGAGAGGTAAAGGTTAAACGTTTCACATGATTATCAGAGTGAAAAAACCCTTCCAGGTAGCAGAGAGAGAGAGAGGAGCGTATGGAGGAAACAAAGAGCAGCTGGGATTTTCTGAGGGCTTTTTACACCCATTGCAGGGGCTTACCCACCAGTTGGAAAACTGCTGGTCTGTGTTGCGTGTGTTATTTATAATTAACATTTTGGGTAAAGGGGGTATTTTTTGAATGAAGTGCCTTGCTTTTTCCAGAGCTTGGCATAAGCAGGCTGTGGGATTTTTATCAGCCTTGCAGCAAGAGTTTACAAGGTATTTTTTCAACAGTAGGACAAGCACAGAAAGAAGTAGATGAAGACACGTGGTAGTTTTTCTTAAAATAGTTTCCAGTTTGCCACCAGATTCTCTCCAAGCAGAGGAGAAGTTCTGGGGAGGTTAGTTTGATTTGGTACAGATTTAGGGCAGAGTTAACGGGATTTTATAGATCATGTCCATCCTGCATGGCATGGGAATTTCGGGTGCATAGCATTTATTTGCTCAATAGCTTTACCACTTAGTAAACCCACCCATCTGAAGTGAGTACAAATAAAGCACTTTTTGGTGTAGTACCATTAGCTTATCGATACTGGATATCAGCTCCTGTAGTTTTAGGTTCAAACCACGGTAAGTGGCTGTGGCTACAGGCGGTGGCGAAGGACTTGCAAAGGCAGGCTGGTGAACAGCCTTGGAGGAGGGATTAGAGCCCGGGGCGGGGGCGTTAATCGCATTCAGCATCCAACAGGCTGTGATAAACCCTGTCCCTTGTGTTTTCAGAGGCTGCACAGTGGAGTTCTCAGAGATCTTGAGCGTCAAAGTCAGAAAAAGGAGAATGTTCGCCTGCTAGAAGAACAGATTGCTTTGACAAAGCAGCTTATGGAAGAAAGAGACAAAGCGCTAATGGAAAAAGGGTCCCAGCAGTCCTAGGCACAAACCGGAGGCAGAGGTTTGATTAAAGACGTTTGGAGATCGTTGGTATCTAACTACTTGCAAGTGTTTCAGCAAGCAGAGGTAATCTGTGAAAGACTGTTTCTTTTGTATAGGTTGTAATCCAGTCCCAAAAGCTATAGGGCGGACACAAAACATTTCCTCTGTCGTTGGTACTTTGACTGTGGAGACTTGGCTGGCCCATCCCCTGTGGACAGAATTGTCGGTGTGGGGAGGAATAGCTCCTTGTTATGCAAACACCATCTAGGATGGCTAATAACGTCCACATGAGTGGGCTGCTGAGCCGCCATGATGACGAAGCCACCAGGACCTCCACCTCAGAGGGCCTGGAGGAGGGTGAGGTGGAAGGGGAGACCCTCCTGATTGTCGAGTCCGAGGACCAGGCTTCAGTGGATTTATCGCACGACCAGAGCGGGGACTCTCTGAACAGCGACGAAGGTGACGCGTCCTGGATGGAGGAGATGTCCTATTACTGCGAGAAGTGCCAGAAGTGGATTCCAGCAAGTAAGCGTGCCGGTTGTGTCGTGTCTGGCTTGCGTTGCTGTGGTGGTTGTTTGCAAGGTGGTTACGCTGTCCTGCATACCTGTTTTACCCCTCGTTTAGCTGTATCCCATCCTGCGTTGGAGGAGAAAAGCTGTCTTGGCCTTGCTCGGCGCCCCGCGGCCCGATGCCAGAAGTGTGTGTTAGGCACTTGGATCCATGAGCTGTATGGGTGGCCGAAGCTGGCATTCCCTGTAAAGAAACGGGACTGTCTTCTTTAATCAGTAGAGAACAAGGGTATGACTTCAGAAACACGCACACCCTCCCGAGTCTTGCCGCTGGCATGTTTAGGGGACTTTGGCCAAGCGACTTGGCCTCGGTGCTCACTCAGATAAAGATAATGGCCCTTGCTGTAAAGCTCTGTGGAGGAAAAGGGGCTTTGGGACGGTGTTACTTTTTCTTTCTTTTTTTTTTCTGGTCAGTTTGTCACATCTGTGGAGCGTATGGCTAAATCTCAACCTTAATGGTTTCCCGATAATGTGAAGTTAAGTTAGCTTTCACAAGAGCGTGTCCAGCCTGTAGCAGCTAGCTTTGGCAGGCGTTTGGAGCAAGCAGTGGAACTTGATCCCTCTGCTACCGCTGCTTGACGTAAGATATATGCTGTTAGCAACATAACAGACTAGACTTTACTTTCTAAATTCTGGATTATCAGATCTATTATTAGATCCAAAAGCTAGGTACTGCTAAGCACTGGTTGGTTTTTTGTTTTTTGGTTTTTTTGGTTTTGTTGTTTTGTTTTGGTTTGGTTTTTTGGTGGGGATTTTTTTGTCTTGGTGACTCTTCAGGTGGCACCTGCCTTGCAGATATGTCACAGCTGCCCTTTTTGCCATCTTAGAATTTGCTGAAAGTCACAGTGTAGAAATCTCCTCTCAAGACGTGTTAGTGAGTGTTTTGATGTTAATGTAATGGAACCAGCTTCGTAATATTAAGGTGGTATGCGGTTAAAGGGAGATATTAATTTGAAATGCATTAATATAAAAAAATGGAGCAGAGTTAAAGGTAGCAGGAGATACCTCATCTTGGAGCCCTTGATTTAACACTCAATTTGTTTTATTTTACAAAGATGTTCCTCTCCTCTCTCCTCTGTCTCTCGTTGCTGTGGAACAAATCCAAAGAGCAGAAAAAGCCAATCACAGATCAACGGTAACTAGATACAAATGTGCAAAGTAAATGAGCCGGAAAAGGGAAATACTGTTCTCTTTGCTAATTGTTCAGTTATATGGGTATCAGTTGTCACTTGTGAAAATCACCAACATGCTCAGACAAATAATCCCTTTTTACATTGAATTGCCATGTAGAAATTCTGTTAATCTGCTAAGTGTGGGTTTTTTTCCCCCATCAGACACAGGTGCAACTTTAACAGCTAGATTCTGCAATTCACTATGGAAGCAGAACATCCATATATTACAAATGCTTGATCTGGTGTCATTATACAGTAAAAGAGATGTCATACTTTTAGAGAAAGACCTTTTGTGTGTGAATTTTCAGAAATGCTGTAGTCTTAACTGTTTCCCTGTCCTGTGATTTTATTTTTTAATTGTTCACATTTGTGTAAATTAACCCCTGGTGACTTTAGAAGTCGTGATTCATCTGATGTTTTTTTTTCTCTGCTGCAGAAACATAGAATTAGAGCCTGTAACTTTGGATGTGTGGGGTTTTACAGGTGGCTCCATCCCAGCAGATCGCTTTTGTTCAGACAAACTTTTATGAAGGGTTAGGTTTACACAGCAAAGCATATACAGAAGTGCTTTGCTGATTTGGGATCTAATGCATCAGCTGCAGTAAAGAAAAAGTGTTTGCTGATAATGTTGGGCCATTCTTTTGGCTCTCAGTCTCAAGGAAAGAAGATCTTCCCCTGACCAGAGAAATAAATACCTTAAAGCTTCACAGCATGTCTGCTGCTGTGAACAGGGACGGGCAACCTTACTTTAGTAACAGTTTGTGGACAGGGAAAGGGAGCGCTCTAAAGACATGTAGCAATGAGTGGAAAGAGGACATGGAAGAGAATGCTTGTATATCCTGATAGCCTTTGCAGTAGCATACCTTTTTTTAACAGGTCAGCTTTTTTTTTTAAGCAGAGTGGGAAAACAGGTATTTATTGAAGTATAGAGGTTATCCTGGGGAAGCAAGAAGGAATGAGAAATGCAGCGGAAACAAGGAAACCCTTGGCTTGGTACCTGCATTCAGATGTTAAGTAGAACGCCCCTTTTTTATGTCTGTGCTTTTCAGCTGGTCACTGCTGGCTGCTGCAACTGTGAAGTGAACCTGCACCTTCCATCGCAGCGAGTTCTGACCCTTCCTGGGAACTGTCTGGGTCTCTGGACTCTGGGAAAAAGGCAAAAAGTACTTTTCTGCCTGATGTAGGAAATCCAAATCTCCTTTGCAGCACTTTTTCCTATAAGAGGACTAAGAAATTGATTTTTGCCTATTCTTTTTAGGTCAACTGAGAGAACAGCTCAGCTACCTCAAAGGAGATAACTTTTTCAGATTCACTTGCTCTGATTGCTCAGAAGATGGGAAGGAGCAATTTGAACGGCTGAGATTAACATGGCAACAAGTAAGTAAAACATTTGTGCCAGCAGAACAACCACAGGACATTCTGAAATTGTTGTTTGCTGTGCGTGTGCTACCTAGAAAAGGAGGATCAGGTATAGGTAACAAAGAAACATATGCATGAACTTCAGAAATTAATTATCTAAGGATTGCCTGCATATTAGAACTTGGGCATTTGGCAGGTAAATTGACAGATAATCATACAAACCACATTCCTTTTTTTTTTTCTTTTTTTTTTTTTCCCTTCCCCTTATGTTGCTGATGAATTCATGGCTTCAGGCAGGTTTGGAAAAGCAACATGAATGCAATTTGGCTGTTAGGCATGAACAGTTTTTTGTGTATATGAACAAATGTAAAACTAGTGAGGTGGCAACATACAAACAGAAAGCTTGCCAGCTCCCGGAACGCAAAGCTCCAACCTGGCTGCTTACTCATTAGCAACAGTCGTTGCTGGAATTTGCTATTTCAGTCACTTGCACACCTGAGCAGTCAAAATAATTTCTATTATACAGCAACCACCGTATGGGTAGACTGATGCACATCGTCTTGCTCTAAGCAGGGTGCTGGCTGCCTCTGTGTAAAATGCATTTGACCAGGCAGTAGCTGTTGCTCAGCATTAAGTGTTTCCACATGCTGAGCATCGGGCAGTACGTGCGAGACATCTGTTTGCACCCTTTGGGACAGTAGTGGTGTGTTGTCCCATAACAGATCATTTAAAACATCGGTTGTAACTCCTGCGGTGCTCTCTCGCGGTGCCCAGTGCAGGGCTGCGCAGGCGAAAAGGCAGAGGTTCAGCGAGGAGCAGATCTGGAGAGCAAAGGCTGCTAGCGTTACGCCCAGGTCTCTTCAGAGCGGTGTAGGGAAGGGACAGACAAATTCAGAACGGGTGAGGAAGAAAGTTGGCTAGTGAAGAGACTGTCTCCCTAGGCTTACAGCAGCCAGAGCTGCTGCTGCTGCTGCTGTTTCTGGGTAAGTTGAATTGAGGGCAGTGGTCAAAACAACTTATCTGACGTAGGAAAAACAGGGACAGTGATTTCTGGATTTTTTTCAGGGTATGTGGCCTCAACACATCCTTATCTTTAGCCAGTTGAAAAGAGAATTGTTTTTGAAGTCCTGAGACACTGTCCCACCTGACTTGAAAAGCACAAAATCCTAGATAAATAGTTATCAAACTAAGAGGGGTTGCGAGGCAGAAATAGGGTAGAGAGGACACCAAAGCTGTCTGTATTTCCTCGTTTTGGCATCTTCAGCAATGCATTCCAGAAAGCTATGGCCCACTGCAAGGAGACACATCTCCCTAAGAGAAACACATTTCAAACTTCTCTGACAGTGAAGAAGTCGTCCCTGTTGGAAGTAGTATCCAGCCGAGGCTGTGTGGTTTTTGAAAAATCGTCCCAGCCCAGCTGATTTTAGTTGTATTCAAATAAATTGGGTAACTGTAATTAACAGTTGGTCACCTAGGATTTACTTACAAAGAGGTGTGATATTTTTCAAACCTGCCCTTTAGTTTAGGTATGTAATAGGGCAGGCTGAATTTGGTTGTGAAACACATGAAGGAGCTCTAAATGGATTGTGTTTAATGAAAATCACCTGGAGACAAACTTAATTCTTGTACCCAGAACAATTAGTAGATACGTAATTTTACAGAGTTACAGCCTGTTCAGTTTGAAATCTAACAATAAGTATCTGGAAGGACCGTTGTCACTACATTTCTGATGGATTAGATAGTGGGATTACTTGTGACCGTTTTTTTGGAAGACTTTTTCCCTACCTCCACACTGCATTTGGACCCCAGTTGTGATATAATTCATTTCTACAACCACTGCAAAAGCTTGTATCTCAGCATAAACCTGCATAACTAGGCAGCTTGTTATTCCCCTGGGATGGAGAAATCTCTGGGAGAATGTGCATCTAACAATAGAAAGACGAGAATGGGTAGCATGAAAGCCGGAAGAAGATGAATTGCAGAAGTTGCCTATGGGACGTTGCAAAAAGAAGATATTTATGAGGGAGCAAAAATTTGTGTGTGTGTGGCGGCTGTGGGGGGCAGTTCAGCAGATGAAGCAGGAAAAGTTCACTTGTATCCAACACTTTCTGTTCCAGGTCGTCATGCTGGCAATGTACAATTTGTCTCTGGAAGGAACGGGCCGTCAGGGGTACTTCAGATGGAAAGAAGATATTTGTGCTTTTATTGAGAAACACTGGACTTTCTTATTAGGGAACAGGTAAAGACACGATGCTTCCCTGGAGGTCTGGTTGGTGAGCCAAAGGAATTAAAACCTGTTATACAGATGGACAAGAATCCTGGTTAATTTGGTGATGTCTCTGTTGAGCCTCACTGGTGAGAAAATTGGAGGACATAATATTGAGAACCTGAATGTAGGCATGAGGGGTACCCTTGAGAAAGAATAAGCATTTCTTAGTGGGGGAAAAAAACCAAACCAAGAATGTCACACAAAAGCAATGTAAATGCATATATTTTGGATTATTTCTTATCTTCCTTTAGGTAATGTACAAACCTGCAAAGCCTTTGGGTCTTTCTAAATAGTCACAACAGATGGGCTAGTCCTGATGACATGGGCCTTAAAGAAAAAAAAGAGGTCCAGCAAAGTGCCATGTAACTTGGCTATAAAGCTTGCATGGACCAAGTTCCCCAAAAAGGAAAATTTGGCCTCATCTTTTAGATTGTTTTGGATCTTAATAAAATAGCTTTTACATAGCAGGCATTGCAAATGGCTGAAATGTTTGTCAGTGTGTGCAAAGAAAGACGGTGTCAGAAGAAGAACCCTTCTCGTAAAGGGCAGCCTTCGCCCCACGATGAGTTGTGTGCTGTGTAGGCGAACGGCACGTTTTTTCTGAGCGTGCTGAAGCTGTGTCAAACCCAAGTCTCACTGTTAATGCACGTGCTACAGAGGCCGGAAAGGAACTGAGCAAGCCTTCGAAGTTGTAGATTTGATTAACTTCACAGCTTCATTTCTTCCCCGGGGATTTCTCTGTTGTAAGATCTGGCCTTTCTCCCTAACCAGATGTGCTCTTTGGCTTTGCTTTCATTGCTTGGCTGTGCCTCCTTGCTCTGTTCTTAGAAATGTTAGTATTTGTCCCCTCTGGAAACCACGGGGACTCTGACAGGAAGGCAGCTGATGGCCCATTGTCCCTCGCTCAGGCAGCCATCACCTCCCAGGGTTTGCTGCTGCCTTTTGAGACCTGCCCTGGGAACTGGGCACTCCTTACTCCGGCTAGAATCCAGACAAAATGATCACTGGCCTCAGACAGAGTCTCCCCACTTGCCTGGACAAGCCACCGATGGGGCAGGGACAGCTGAACCATATGCGTAGCAGTTCAAGGCATGCAATGCTTTACTTCCTTGGCATACTGAAGTACAACTTATCCAGACTTACTGTAACGCTCTGCACTCTGATCTGGGGCACCTGAGTTTAATCCCCCACATTTGAGGGTCAGTACCCCAAGGTCCGTAATTGCAACACTCAGACAGTAGCAAATACCTGCTTGGCCAAGCCCAGCCCGAGTACTGAAGTTTTTGCTAGTGGAGTTGTGCAAAGGCAAGAGGAAATCCCGAGATCCTGTGCAAATACAGCTTTAGACTCTACACCATGAGCCTAATTCTCCAGCATCCAAGGGAGTACCTCAGTTACTGGCTACAGGAGCAATTTTTTAATATTTCTTCTCACCTCTTCCCTAACTGACATGTTTGTTAACCCTGTGACCAGCAACAAGAAGTGCTCAGATGCCCAGTACCCTGCCCTACAGAGCGAAAGGCTTAAATGCAGCTTCCTGCCTCCAGGTGGCCAGAAATGTGCTTCAAAAATAGTTCAGTGAGTGTGGCTGACAGGTATGTTGACTAGTGGGGATCCTCTTCCCTGTGCCACCGGAGAGGTTTTTATGGGAGAAAACCCCAAGCAGAGATAGGGCTGCAGTATGTATCGCGTGCATGTGTCTGTGGGACAAGCATATGTACTCTCTTACCTTGCCACTTCCTGCAGCTCTGTTGTCCTCAGTGATTTTTTTCTCAGACCCCTGACACTGCTTCTCTGCGGTGGCTGACAAGGCTGCAGCTAGGGAGGGCAGCGTAGTCAGATCCCAACCCTCTTTGTGAATTCAGCCTTAGGGATCCTGTCCTGCAGCTCTGGGAGTGTGCTTTGCTAAATGAAATCTCAAAGTAGCCAAGGCAGGCATTTAAATTAAGTTTGTCTTTCCTTCTGTGTGAAGTGACGCCTTTATCACTGCCTTTCCCTTGCCTCTCCCATCCTATACACCCAGAGTCCTGTTTGCTGTGTTCAGTAATGGAATATGGCTCAGCAATGTCAGGTCAACACAGCTATCACTAGGATCCTGTTCCCGTTCTTGTATCGTCAAATTGTTAATGAAGGCAGCAACGTCAGCATTTGAAAGCTGGAGGTTCCAGTGGCAGGGTCGACCTCTCCTCTGTAGGCTCAGCGTGTGGCAGCTCATCGACAAAAGAAAAACTGCGTCTCCCCATGCTGCGTTTGCATGGCATGTACGGAGCATGTGTACGCAGCGCTTTGTGCATCACAGCCCACCAGTACATTGTAGCTTGCCCTTCAGAGTGGTTCTCGTGTTTGAGAAGAAATCAATTAATCTTTCGCCTCTTTGAGGGTGGGGGTGTCGGGAGTACGTCATGCCCCTGCATCAGTGCCAGTGGCAGAAGCACGCTCTCCTTTCCATCTTGGCAGAGGGAGGAGGCTTCAGGATGAAAGCACCGCTGGCGAGTGGGACCCTAACACTCATTTTCCCCTCTCCCACCGTAGGAAAAAGACCTCAACGTGGTGGAGCACAGTTGCTGGCTGTCTCTCTGTGGGGAGCCCCTTGTTTTTCCGCTCAGGGGCACAGGAATTTGGAGAACCGGGATGGTGGAAACTGGTTCATAATAAACCCCCAACAATGAAACCTGAAGGAGAAAAGCTGTCTGCGTCTGCCCTAAAGGCAAAAGGTAACTCTTTCCCCGATGGAGTGTAGGTTCCTAGCTAGGCCAGAGCTGACAGAGCTGGAAGACGTGAGAAAAGTTTACATAAAACGATGCGTTCGTGTGCATGGACAGTTTCTTAGCTTTGCTCTGCTGTAATGGTTGACCTAAGAGGACTATGGTGCATATACTGCAGTGTGAGAAGCCTGTTACTTTTTATTACTTTCTTGCGTTGTGCTAACTGATTGAAAGGCTTTTGAGATTTGTAGACAGTTTTTTTTTTAAGCTGAAATCTACAGTTTTGCTGCTCCTCTTTACCCTGGGGAGGGTTTTTTATCTTTTGTCACTAGATGCAAATTCCCTTCTGTGCAGAGGAGCAAGACTGGGGCTTTAATGAGGCTTTAGTGGTGCATTGGCTTTATGCTACATGGCCCAGAGTGCATTTCTTGTATATATTGAAAATACATCATCTTCCAAGATTTGTAGTCAGTGTGTTTTTCTGACCGTATAGTGTGTATCCAGTGACTGCAGGAGCTCAGTGTCTGTTACAATAAGCAAACTACTTCTTTAGCAGCTTCAAAGCCGCCTCTGGATCCCATCATTACCGTGGAAGGGCTCAGGAAGCGGGTAAGCCGCAACCCCGTTGAATCGGCCATGGAGCTGAAGGAGAAGAGATCTCGCACTCAGGAAGCCAAGGATATTCGGAGAGCCCAGAAGGAGGCAGCCGGCTTCCTGGACCGCAGTACTTCCTCCACTCCCGTTAAATTCACCAGTCGAGGCCGTCGTCCCGATATCGTCCTTGAGAAAGGAGAGGTGATCGACTTCTCCTCCTTGAGCTCTTCAGATCGCACTCCTCTGACAAGCCCTTCTCCTTCCCCTTCTCTGGACTTCTCTGCTCCTGGCACTCCAGCCTCGCATTCAGCTACTCCCAGCCTCCTCTCAGAAGCAGATCTCATCCCAGATGTCATGCCACCACAGGCTCTGTTTCATGGTAAGAGATGCCATGTTTTTTGTTTAATAATGAGCCACACGTAGTTGTCTAGGAAGGTGTTAAAAAAAACAGCTCCCAATGAGCTGCAGGATCTTTTCAAGATCAGATGGAAAGTAACCAGTAATACTCTGTTTGTCTTAGTTGCATGCAAGTCTTGATTAGTTTTCCATAGTTGTATAGCCAGCTTCTAAGGGCAGAAGAAACCACCATTATTGTCTTCTGAGGGATGCTGAATAAACAGTGGGTAGAAGGTTTCACCTAGCAACTGCTGCACCACTCAGCATAAGCATTTCACTGCAACACAGATTACACAGTTCGATAGCAACTCTAATTTTGTCTCGAATGGTTGTGAGTGGGAGAAATTTTATTCTTATGGTAATGTTCCTGTAGTTTTGTAAGTTTGAACATGCCGATTAACACATGCTAAATTCCGGTCAGGTGGCAAAGCAGTGATGCAGGCTGAATGCAGGCTAATGTTCCTTAGGGAGGGAGACCTCAATCTAATCGGCGAAGTAGAGAATAAAGCACTTCTTGATGGAAGGAAGAATAGTGAGGTTCTGTAAAGGGACATCCTATGCTTCTGTTACTCCTAATTGCTCCCTCAGATTAAACAGAACTTCTCCAGGGTATGCTAGCTGAAGATATAGCTCAGCAGCTTGACCATTTGACCCCCAGTCTTCAGGAATTTTCAACAATTTAACATATGTCAAAGAGCATGAGCTTGCAGCTCAGGAGTGCTATGTTTTTAGATGCCAACCTGCAAGACACCTTAGAAGCAGGATTGATTCTGTGTCCTGAAATTGGGCTCCTTACGGTTTCTCCTGTCCAAAATCAGGAGGTCCAGACGTATATAGAAAATGGAGTGTGTTGGGTAAACCCACATGATTTCTCCTTAGCAGAAAAGTCCTGTGACAACCCTTTTTGAAATGGGGCTTTGATGTTGAAATTTTTTTCCTGGATTCTTTTGATCTCTTGAACAGATGATGAGGAGATGGAAGGAGATGGAGTCATAGACCCAGGAATAGAGTACGTGCCCCCTCCCAGTGGGACAGCCGGTGCTGGCACTGTGATAGCAAGTAGAAAAAAAGTGAAGACAGCTGAGCAGATCAAGCAAGAGGTGGAGAGTGAAGAAGAAAAAACAGAAAGGATGGAAGGTGACAGTGAAGATCCTGAAGAGTCAAACACATCACTGCAGGTGAGGGGGCGAGAGAAGAGGAAGCCACAGCTGGAGAAGGATGCTAAACCCAGGGCTCCCAAGCATACCTCTGTTAGCATCTATGAGGAAAAGCTGCTGCTGAAGAGACTGGAAGCCTGTCCCAATGCCATGAGCATGACCCCAGAGGCCCGGAGACTGAGGCGCAAGCTGATAGTCAGGCAGGCCAAGAGGGAAAGAGGACTGCCGCTCTTTGACTTGGACCAAGTTGTGAACGCTGCATTGCTCTTGGTTGATGGGATTTACGGAGCCAAAGAAGGAGGTGTTTCCAGGTCCCCAGTAGGGCAAGCAACATACAGAACTACTAGCCAGGACTTCAGGATCTTGGACAGATACCAGGTGAGCGTTTGCACATAGAAGTGAGCTTTTGGCACTGGTTATTTTAGAGCTTTTGCTGCAGACAGCGGTGTCACCTTGAGATTATCTGACTCCCAAAGTGAAAAGGATTACGTGAACTAGACTCATTTTGACTTGGGGCTGTGTCCCCACCAATGCTGTCACAAGCCCCTTTCTTCTCGGGACATGCTCGTACAGCGCAGCTGTTTGTCAGTGTCAGCACCACAAACGTCTACATATTTGTACTCCAGCCCTGCCCAAACACTGATGGTGGGTGGACGCCTGGTAGTACCCAAATAGGCGGTTGCTCTTTCGTGCTATGTAGGAGGGAGATCACCTGCAGCGCTTTTCTGAGTAATGTGTGCGGCTCATAGGTTTGGGTGCTAAATCTGAGAGCATACAGCAGAGTCCCCTGAGGTGGGACTGTCATGCTGTGGGTGCAGTCCATCCTGTCACATTGAAAGGCCTTTTTTCTCCCTCTGTTGATATGATTCCCCTGTGTGAAGTCATTGACTAGTCTTCCTAAAATGTTCTGCATTTTTTTGTACATATAGACAATGCTGCCTGCCATGAAGGGATATCGACAGCAGACAACGAAGTTTCTGTATCGCCTGGTAGGCTCAGAAGACCTGCTGACAGACCACAGTATTGTCAGTCCTTATACATCCCGTGTCCTGAAACCTTACATCAGGTACAGATGGTCAGAGGTTGAATTTGCTCTTGGCTTGTGAACCGACAGCCCACGGAGAGGACACCTTTCTTGGGCAGTGCTCCTCGCTCATCCTTGAAGTACAACCCGGTAGACTATGGTAACCCTGAAAGGATAGTGTTTTATTTAGCTGAGTAGTTAAACTGGCTCTGCATTGGGAAGGGGAATCTCCAAGAAAGGACAGGGCAGAGAGGGAATCGTCGTAGTCAGTCAGTGCAAGTTGCACCTGCTCTTGGGTCAGAGACCTGCTTTCCTTGCTCCTGCTGTAGGGAGAGGCTGGCTTGGTGTGCTGCGGCTCCGGGAAGTGTCCTGGCCTCTGACACAAGGGTGGTTTTGCTGAGCTGGGTGCTGTTTTCCCACATGAATGGAAGACTCTGTTCTTTTGTTCCAAGTTGAGCATGTCAGAAAATATTTCATGGGCAGTACCCATTCAGCAGCAGTGGCAGTTATTGTTGCTCACTTGCTTTTTGTGTTTGCTTTTCATGTTACTGGCAGGCGCGATTATGAGACAAAGCCCCCAAAACTCAGGCTGCTGGCAGAAATCCGGGCGTATCCACACAGGAATGATCTCAACTGGAAGGCTGAGCCAGAAGCACCCGTTGATTACTGCTATGTTCGCCCTAATCACATCCCCACTATAAACTCCATGTGCCACGAATTCTTCTGGCCAGGTAAGATTCCTTCAATGCTTGGTTTTCTAAGAAGGAAGTGGTTTTGTTCAGAAAAAATATTCTTGGGCCAAATTTTTCTTCAGTTGGTGTCTGGCTGTGTTCTTAGAAAACCATTACCTGATGTCATAGGAATGCAGCTGAGATGGTGACATGGTTTTGGTGTCTTTGTCTTTTGAGATCATTTAGAACTGGGCAATTAGGCCCTAATTAGCACAGCACTTAAAGAAATAGGTTGTTTTGGGTGACACCATTGATGCCAATAGGAGTAGTCAGTTACTAAACTTAAGCATCCAGTGAAACGTTTTTGCAGAATCAGGGGCTGAAGTAAACAGTTTTATACCAGAGATCTACTGCTCGTTAGCTTCATGAGAAAGTTTCTTTCTAGCAGCCATAAGCTGGGTACGTTGGAGTGAAATTTGGGAATTGCACTTACAACTCCAAGCTTCACTGCGATGTCCTTTATTTCTTGAAGCCTCAGTATTTGCAAGGTTTGGAAAAGCTTGGGTATCGATTTTTATGTGTCATTTCCTGCATTGTAGGCTCTGTGGGAACAGTGGCTGCCCTTTATGGGGACAGTTATGAGGCTGTAGTCTTTAGTTCTTCTGAAATAATAATAGTGATGTTCATCTACTGCATGGATCAGCTTCTGATCAGCAAACAACGCGGCAGACAAATTTAGAAAAGCCCAGTACAAACAGTACACGCCTTAATTCCAAGTAACTGTTTGCTTTACGTTTTGATTTGCAGATAGTGATTCAACGGAGTTTGTAGTTCAGCAGTGCTTATATGCTGCAGTCAGGATCGGAGCTCTTTGTGCTACTCACTGTCTGAATTGTACAGTTTAGGGGGAGATAACGTGGCATACCTTCCCTTTCACAAGCTGTTTTGGAGCTCAGGAGAGACACTTGCAATCCCAACAGGGCCTGAACCCCTTTGTCATAGTCATTCCTCTTCTGATAATGCATTTGAAGTTCTGGCCAAGTTGGGTTGCACCTTCATTAAGTTCTTCAGGACTCACCCTGTTTTATTTAACATAAGGAGTGTGGGTGTGTTCCACCCGACTGTGAACTGTTCATCATTAAATCAGAAAGCTGACACTCCCATCAGTCTCCAAACAGGAATCAAAATCTCTTCTGTGGTGTAAACTTTCTGAGGCTGGGATTATATGATGTATTGCACCTTGGTTCTGTTTAGCAGGAGAGGCAAGCGAGGAGGTGATACTTCAGGAGATAAAGCACAGTGCCTTTGTGGACACGAAGGGTTTAGCTTCACAGCGGGCTGGTACAACTGAGGAGGGGGTGGGAGGGCATCATTAAGCTAGCACCGTTGTTCAGAGAAATAGCTGTAATTCTGCCTAAGTTTAGGCGTCCGAAGCACGTGTGCTTGGGGAATGCTATCGTCAGTAAAGGACATCTTAGGTGTGCTCAGTTGCCTTCGAATAGCGATGCTCTCACTGACTGAATTCGTAAGTTTTAGGCACTTCACCAGGTGGGGTGAGCCCAGGCCTTAGTTCTTCCGCCTCTCTAAATCCTTCCCGTCAGAGCTCTTCTTGTTTCTCACAAGGCAGAAACAAGTTTGCAGGTAGTTACCGCAAATGAGCTGATGTGAAGCAAGATTCCCCCTTGTTGTCTCTCACGGTATCTTGTGTCTTCATGCCCTAACGGGAAACATCTCCCGAGCAGACGAGTAGTAAAACCATACTGAGCTAAGCATCTTCCTACAGGAATAACTGCGTGCCGAGGGGACGGCACCATTTCGTAGACACCAGTGTGCTCAGGGCAATGTAGCGTTCCTGTACAGACATGCTGTATGGCACTTCACAGTCAACTGCAGCCTTGAGATAATTAACGTGGCTCCCTATTTCCAATCGATTCCTCCCACGTTCTTACTCCACCCAGCTTACTCTCAAGCAAGAAAATAATTCACCCGCTTATTTGTGCCTGCTGCCTTATGAAGTCTTGCATCTCATCATGAGTGATAAACATGACTGGAAAACATACTCTGCTATTTTGTTATGCCATGTTCCAAATATATCTGCGATTGCCAATTTGAGGCTGAAACTAACATTTATGGCACAGCTCCGCTATGTCTTGCAGCTCATTTAGGGCCTGTCCACACAAATTACCAAGCACTCTTCTGTGCCTTGAATTGCACTGCTTGGCCCTAACATGCTGCGTGGGTGCTCTTAGGCTGCAGCAGCAATGCGATGAGGCAAGGTAACAAACTCCACTCACAAGTCACCAGCCTCAGGTGTTTCTGTCCAGCCTCTGACTCACAGAAGCACCGCTGCCTGAGAGGCTGCTTCACACCCCAAAATGAGGGAATTTGCACGCTAAAAGCAAATGTTTTGATAGTGTTGAAAGCTGTGGTCGGGTTCACAGTGCAACTCCTCAAAGAGCTGAGTATGCACAAGAGGAAGCAGCGGGAGCTCAAGGCCCGGCAGAGAAAAGAGATAGGAACCTTAGGCAGGTAATGCTCCCAAAGCTGAAGCCCCGTTTCGTGTCTGCTGTGTCTGGAGAGAGTTTGCGGGAAGAACAGGATGGTTCACCAAGTGTATCATGCTGATACATTCCAAAACACCCCCTTTGCTTGTCTGCAGGCAGGTCCTCGGCATTTGCTGACTGGAATAGGAATGGTGTACACCAACCTGGTGCTGGCCCAGCCCTGGTGAAATGAAGAAGCAAACCCTTACCCGTGCACATCACTGCAGCCCTTAGGAGCCCCGGACAAGGGGCACAAACTTACTAGGACCTGATCCAGCAAACATTTGCACATGCATATTTAGAACTGAGTCCTTAGCAGAGTCTGCTGATATGGCTCAGAATACAAACCAAGGAAAGATTAGCTGAGTGCTGAGATCATGTGATTTATTTTTTTTTTAAAAACCGTCCTGTTGTAGGGAACGTGCTTTTTGAGTTTTAGTTTCGTCCTCGAGTCATTTGGGAGGAAATCAGCTTTGTTCATTTCTCCATGCAAGGATGCCCACTAGTCAGCAGGTCTTGTTTTGTCTGTGTGTTTTGCTTAAGCATCTCTCGATATCAGAGCTTTGAAATAAAGGTAAAAGGAAGGGATCAAGTGAGTGTTTCTAAAAGGCCTTAAACCCCCAAATTTCCATGCAAGTGTGACACTTTTCTGTTGGTTTGCAATGCTTTCAACTGCTGTTTCTCTTTCTCCGTAGGAATTGATTTGTCAGAATGCCTGCAGTATCCAGACTTCAGCGTTGTCGTCCTTTACAAGAAAGTTATCATTGCCTTTGGCTTTATGGTGCCAGACGTGAAATACAACGAAGCTTACATCTCTTTTCTGTTAGTTCACCCTGAGTGGAGAAGAGCTGGGATTGCAACCTTCATGATTTACCACCTTATCCAGGTAATGAAAAAGTCCCGTGTCTCTGCTAAAGAACTAGCTCTCTCTTCTTCCTTGTGTGCATGCATGCAAATACTAGAGAGTTAAGTAGTGCTGTGTTCTTCCCTTCTGGCTCTTTCCCCTTGCCCCTTCTTTGTTTACACACCTGCACAGATTGTCAGCAGCCCGTGTGAACATTTATGGGGGGAAATAACTTCAAAAGCAGAAACTAAAATGTATTTAGAAGAATAACCATCCTGGTCAGGTCCTCAGAATTAGTGAGATGCTGTAGACTTCGACTGTCGTAGGAGTAACTTTGTGTTCTTCAGTGGTCAACAGTTCACATAACAGTAATACTGTAAATTTGGGGTTTAAAGGAGAAAATGAGAGAATAGTGAGGAGGCTCAGTCAGAATCTATTGCAGCTTTCTTGGATACACCTGGAGGTTTATTCTGTGACCAGGGCTGTTGCATTAAATCACTTACTGATCTTAATCGTTCTCTTTCACTTTTAATACTCTGGTTCAAATCCAGCCGAATTGAAGATAAAGAGTAAGTGTTTGCACCCACATTCAAATTTGTTCGAACTAGCTTGTACTGGGCTTTGTTCCACAGGGACACTTGGGAAAATTAATCTGAGCTAACTAAACAGGTGGTATTAAAGTAGTTAAACTTCATTAAATCTCTGAATGAATACTGTTATTTAGGTGCCCTTAATTCCATTCACTTTCTTGAATTACACTGCAGGAAAGCCAGCTTAATTTTGAGTAAGGATGCAGACAGATGTCCTTTTCAGAGCCCAACTGTGCCTCTTCAGGGCCCACAGTTTTACCACTCTCTGAACTCTCTTGGCAGAGCAGCTGATGTGAAACATTCCTTAACTTGTTTTAGTTGAGATGAGCTGCACTAGCAGAAACTCGCCATTGAGGCTGTTTTTCCTCACACTCGTTTGGCTGAAGAGAGGTGGGGAGCGCTGGCAGAGCCTTGGGAACAGCGATCTGTACCTTGGAAAAGCCGTTTCCACTGTGGGTAGCTCTTCTGGGCCACCCGAGGGTAACTCTGCTCCCTACACAGCTCTCTGCAGTGTCCACCTCTTTTTGCTCTAGGTTTTGATGCAGGCCACTAACCAATCTACTTTAAATTCACCCCTTACACTTCCCGAGCATCTCTGTGTAAAGTGTTTAAGTAAATTGCCCTCAACTGTAGTCTGTTGATGTGAGATGTCGACACCTAGTGAGAACAGGCACGAGCGATGTGCCAAGGTTTGCAAGGATCCAGCAGCTGGACTCATATCGTCTCTTCAGTGGAGTTGGGATGCGTTGGGAAGTCAGCTGTAGAAAATGATCACAGCGTTTTGTAGGATGTATCACAGCTAATTAACCTCATTCTGCTTGCTGGTAGACTAGCGTAAAATTAGCATGTTGAGAAAAGCCAGGCAGGTTTCAAGCTGATTAGGCTCGCTAGCAATGAGAGATCACCATTGTACGTTCGGCTCACATTAGATTGATTTTTCCATTGCTGACTGTTTGTCAGTGGTAGGAGCCATTTAGTTATGTAGGAGAAGAAATGGTGGTTGTGACCTTTTGTTCCTCAATGGCCAGATTGTATGTGCTGCTTCGCAGCCTGCTTGGGCTGGCACCAGGGTCTGCTCTCCGTAGCTACAGCCACTTTCATACACTGTTTGGATTAAGGGTAATTCTCTCTCTCTTGGAGTAGCGTGCTGAGTTTGGGGATGACTTCTTGGGAACAGCATAATCTAACAGAAAACGCGTTGATGCAAATGGTGCCTCAATGATGAGTTTGTTGTCAGAAGTTACCCTGCAATGCGTCTGGCCCAGAGGACCAAACTGCATCTTCTTAGTGATCTCATTCCAACTTCTTTTTCCCAAAAATGGCTCCTGATTATATTTTTTGCCTTTTTTCCCCCCGGCCTTAAATCCCTGTGAGAGCTTTCCCTTTGAATGATCTACCTTGGAAATTTCCTAAAGGGTGTTACTGTTCCCACTTAGAGTTACAATGCATTCAACATACATAGAATGCTATTAAAACACTAGGTGAAAGCAGGAAAAAATTCTTATATCGGCACCTTTATCAGAGCGCTGCTGGTTAGAATAATCTGGGATCTTTAAGGTAACTTCAGCCGTGCCATTTGCTGTCTGAACTGAATTCCCTGCCTTCTCAGGAAGCGAGTGTTGTGCCCTGAAGGATGGGAGAGGAGCTGGGTGGGATAGACAGGAATTCCAGCGTGACAGCCCAGAGGTGCACTGGGGCTGCTTGCGCGGTCCCAGAGAGCTCAGCTCTGTTTGCTGATGGGGAGGAGCACGGCGCCTGATCCTCTGGCATGTTTTGTCTTTTCTTCAGGCCATTGTTAATAAGTATTTGAGATCAGTGCTGTATGCCGAGATTATTTTTAATTAACAATTACTTAGCAATTGACAATGGAAAGCTGACAAATTATAATCCAAAACCTGCTTTCATTGTCAGAGTCCACATTTCCCAGAAACAAAGGCTCAGAGGAACAGCAGCATTCCCTTCGCCTTTCAGCTGTTGCTATGTGTGGTAACTTCTGTGCTGAGGCCTGCGATTTTCTCACATTTCCTCAGTGTCTTGAATACTTGAACTGATGAATCTCTTCACCTCCGCATTCCCCCAGCGGCTGTCTCATTCTCTTGCTCTGATTCTCTTCCCCCGCCCCCCTTCGCTTGGAAGACCTGCATGGGCAAAGATGTAACTCTTCACGTCTCTGCAAGCAACCCTGCTATGCTGCTCTACCAAAAATTTGGATTTAAGACTGAAGAATACATTTTGGATTTTTATGACAAATACTATCCCTTGGACAGCAAGGAGTGCAAGCACGCGTTCTTTCTCAGGCTGCGGCGCTGATCCGTCAGAGCTCTCTGGGGGTCTGCGAAAAGCCCAATCAGTCAAGCAAAGAACTACCAGAGCTTTCAGCGGAGGACGTTGGCTGCCACGTGAGAGCTGGAACACACCGACACCTTTATCTCTAGGACTTCGAATATCAACAGTGCTATGCTGTGTGCTGAAAGTGCAATCCAAGAGGATTGATTCCTACCCTCCTAGGTGAGAGGCCTGGAAATGCCAACTGGGACATGCTGAAACCACTGGAAGATTGAAATTCTTTATGGGGAGTTTTCCTGCCACTATTACTTTGGAGAGCCTCGTATAAAATAACAAATAAAAAAAACACACCCCCCCCACAATACTTGTCACTTCAGAGGAGGCCCACGGATTTCAGATTTTGAAACCTATCCAAAAAAAGTCGCGGGTTTTTGTTTCTGCTTTTGTTTATGGGAAATGAATGTCTAAACTTAAATCATCCACAGTGTTTCTGTGATTTGATTGCTTTGTTAGGAACCATGTCTTGAATCTGTGAAGGGAAATAAGATATTGGTGCATCTGGCTGGATGCTAACTTCAGGAAAGCTCTACACATGCCGGAACAGCAATACTGGAACCATGTTTTAGGAATAATGAAGAACATGTGAACTCATGTGATCCCGACTGCAAGGCTGAGAGGAGATGTCTTTCTTCAGCGCCTTCCCTACTGCCTTCCTTTCCCCTCGTTGACCCTGTGCTCAGTGTGAAGTTTTTGTAGTGCACAGTGTTTTGTGTTCAGGAGCAAGATGTCAAGCGGGTTTGTAGCTAGGCGAGGTAGGACACAACAGCTGCCAAATCAGCTCTTTGAAACCTTACAACCTATCTGCCAGTTGTTGATGCTGCAGATCAGCCCTTTGGGCACGCCTGTAACCACAGAGCCAGCCTCGCAGGCTCCAGCATCCACCTCCTCCTGCTACAGATGCTCTGGCTAGAAGAAACCCAGAACAAAAGTCAGTGGTGACGTTTGAAATGCACTCTCTGGTTTATAGAAGCAATCTGTTTGGAGCTTGGAGGGAGGAGAGGGTAGAGGTGGGCCAGTTCCAGTTCTGGGAAGCATCTAGGCTGTGATTTCATGGCTCTACAAACAAGTAAAGAGGAGAGCAAGGAATAAATAGAAATAACCAAGAATTAAAAAAATAGAAACCCCAAACAGTTTCTCTGGTAGTGGGGTCTAGTCCCTTTACACAGTTTCGCAGCTTCGCTCTCTGCCTGACTTTTATTGCAGATGAGCAGTAAGTTGGCACTTTGCTCTGCTGCCTGACCAAAGGTCAGTCCGTGCATTTTAAATACGAATCACATCCACTGTGCTGTTCCTTTCACATCAAGCCCCACAGAGAGCTACACAACAAACGTGACTTCTTTGTTCTTAATCCACTGTGTATACCTCTTGGGTACCTGGCTGTAGTAGTAGTTACGGTAATGGAGTCTTCGTTTTGGTAACAGCAGAGAGATGGACACAAAGTATGTTTTTGTGTAGCCAATGTATATCCTCACCAAAACAATAAAGGTGTGAGCGGGAGGGAAAAAGAACCCATCCAAGCGTTGTGTGCCCTAACATCCGTGCACATTTCCACCTGCTTTACGACTACGTGAAAATTTTCGATGTTACTGCTGTTATGAGTTAGCTGTACTTGGAAGGGAAAAGTATCTGTCTTTATGAATGGAATTAAAGCCCTTCCCTTGGAAAAGCCTGTGTGTAGTCATACTGTTTGTTAAGCTGTCTCTCCATCATCTTATTTCATTGAAATCTAGCAAACTCAAGTATGGCTGATAGAGGATGCAAAGCGTGTGTGTGGGCAGCGGAGCAAGGCAAGAAACTCCTTATTTCTCTACTGGGCATCCATGCAGAAGCTGCACACGTGCAGGCCCCAGCAGGCTCTTTCCTTGCCAGCCTAAATTAGGAGATAAAAGATAGTCTGAGGAAGATGACCAGTTCTGTATCATGTTCTCGAAGGTGACTGTGAAGATTTGGAGGCGCTGCTTGTTCTGTGCTTACACCTCTGTGGCTTTGCCCCTCAGAGGGAGGATGCCAGGTGAAGAAGGTGTTAGAACCGCCCTGGGATTCCTGCTGTGCTGCAGACAGGTTTTTTTATCCCAGCAGTTCATTTACCCCCAGATCCTTGAAGGCAATGAAGTGCCTTTGAGCCTTTGCACCTCAGCCATTTTGGATCTGTCTGTCACCTGGAAAAGTACAAATGCCAACATTTGCCTTCTTCAGGGAGACTGGCAAGAATGAGCTCATTAAAGGTTACAGGGGATGGAGATCAATATTGCTGTTCTGCAGGCTGCAGAAACACGAAATTGCTTTGCAACTGCACGGGTCCACCAGCATTTATGTGGACATGGCTTGTTTCTTGCTAATTTGCCCAATTTCTTGGAAAATCAGCCAGTTAACTGCTAGACCCGTTATATCTCACACTCCAGGACTGTAGGCTTGTGTTTTGATCCTTTGGTGTTATTTTACGCGGAGGACACTCCACACCCTATTCCTTAGTGCTGCCTGTGAAAATCTGTCATGGCTTTGAACTGCTTTCTGTGAGATCCTTCCCTGTTGATCCTAATGGCTTTGGTGAGGACAGGGTGCAAGCGTGGCTGGCTCAAGGATCACTTTGTTGATGGTCTGGGCAAAGATGAATAGCTGTGACTCAAGAAGACCTTCGTGACTTGCAAAGGGGTCCCAGCAAACCAGATCTGAAGGACACTGGTGAAGCCTGCAGTATCTGTGCATTATTTCCTCTTGGCAACTCAAGCTGTCTGTCAGAGACAGTTTCTTTTACTCTGCTGGCTGCATGGGTGAGCACAGAGCACTGTTTGGTGAGCAGGAATTCACCTCCCACTTTCAGCAAGAGTCTTCTGAGGACAGGAGGTTGAGGCCAGCCTTGTAACAGGCACTGTGTGAAGTCAGGTGTGCAATCTGATAGGGACTGGCAGGCCTGGGGAAACGTGCCAGGGTTGCCAGGGAGCTCTACCTGCCCTCACTAGGTCAGCACCGGAATTAGGCAGCCTTTGAAGTGGCTATAAAATAGCTGCTGCAGCTCCATCTCTCTTTTGTGGCTGCACAGGGACCACTTCCAGCCTCCTCTCAGGAGAACATTTCCTCCCCAAAATGTTGAACAATGAGAAGCCTGAATGGCTCGTAGCAGCTTAAGGCCATTGCTTGAATTGTCACACGTGGCTGCTTTCTCTGGAATGGATGAGGCTCTTCCAAGGCATGTGATGAAACAACCTGTGTACTCTTAGCCCTCTGCTTCCCTCCTCTTGGTGCCTTGGAGACCAGTGTGATGAGTTACGTTAGCTGCGATTAAAAAGCCAGCATCCACCCTGCTTATGACACGGTTACTCCACGCTTCCCTGAGCTGTGCAGTGACTGTAGCAGTAATTGCGGTTGCCAAACACAGCTCAGTTTAACAGAACAAAGTTATCCTTGAGAATAAAGGTGGAACCTCACCCTTTCCTAATAGGGCAGCAAAGCCCAAACCTTTCCACATGCTGGATACTTCACAACCAGGAAGCTGCCCACTGTGGTCAGCTTATCATGCCCTTTGATCTACAGTAGCTGAGCTGGGTAAATACTGGGATCATTCTGCATAGTAGTCAGTAATTTTGTAGAAGTAATACTTTGCAGTTTACTTTGAAAGAGGAGTCTCTTTCCTGAGAGTCCTGATGTTGCACACGTATGTGCCGAATGCTTCTTTTCAGGTTTCAGATCCAGCCTGGGGGAGGAAGCAAAAGTCTGCTTGGTCCATTGGTTGCCACCTGTGGTGTGAGGATGTGCTGCTTTGCAGACCCACCTGCTTCGTGATGATAAGCTCTTAGCAAGTGGCTGAGCTAAGCCACCTTTATCCCTTGTCTCTGACTACTTTGCTTGCATAAGTTTGCTCCAGGAGGTAACCTGGTCCACAGGGTTGCTTCCCTCTAGCCCTTGCGTTTTTTCTGGAGGAGACTCTCTCTCCCAGCAAACACTGCCTGCCGCATCAGACAGTGCGGGAGACCGAGCCCCGTGCTGCTGTGATGGATGAGTAGCCGGTTCTTCTCCACAAAACCAGCTGCCTCCTGCCCCTGTGGCAGCAAGCCAGATTGCTGGGTCCCGCTTCCTTCTCCAGGCAGGCAGGCAGGGCTCATCAGGCAGAGACGGCGCTCCTGCGGCCTGCGGGAAGGGAAGGGCAGCTGCCTGTGGCAAGAACAGGCGGCCACTGCCACGGAGCAGCGGGAGCGTATCTGTGCAGGTCCTGCCTCAACAGGACCCTTCCTGCTGTACTTCTGTACCGGGTCTCAACACAGAAACCCACGGCACCTTCTTACGGGTGTAATTTAAAAAGAAAAAAAAGTCAAGCTGGCAAACGTGTCCTCCTTCCCCTTGGGTTTGTGCTGGAGGCTTTTAAAAAAAGCACCCTTTTTCCGGCCGGCTCAGACCGTACACCACACTCCTCAGCAATTACAAGGGTGCTCCTTGCCTGCCCTTGCCAGCGCTGCTGCGGGGGCTGCACCCCGGCCAAAGCCGCTTCGTGCGGGGCGGCGTGGGGCGGCGGGGCTCGGCCCCCCCCTTTCGACAGGGAGGGAAGGGGAGCCCGGGTCTGGCGGAGGCGTAGATGCCCAGAGGGAGGTCTCACGGGCTGCGAGAACCTGCGGCCCCGGGGATAGCTGACACCCCGCCAGCTGTGCCCTCCCCCGGCCGCGGCACCGACCGCCGGGGCCTTCCCGAAGCCCCGGGACACCGGTGAGGAGAGGGCAGAACCGGTCCCTCAGGCGGCGGCAGCGGGACTACAGCTCCCGCCGGCCCGCGCGCCCGCCCCGCTCCCGCCCTGCCCCGCGCGCCCAACCGCCGCCGTTTGAACCGAGCCATGGCGGCCGGCGCGGAGGAGGCGGCGGCGGCGGCGCTTCCCGAAGAATGGCGGCTCTACCTCGTCCCCACCCGCGCCGCCACCTTCCGCAACTGGCCCTTCACCGAAGGCTGCGCCTGTACGCCTGAGCGGGTGAGCCCGGGGGAGCGGGGCTGGGGCCTGGCGGGGCGCGGTGCGGTGGGCGCTGACGGGCCCCGCCGCCCTCCCTCTGCCCGCAGATGGCGGCGGCGGGTTTCGTGCACTGCCCCAGCGAGAACGGCCCCGACGTGGCGCAATGCTTCTTCTGCTTCAAGGAGCTGGAGGGCTGGGAGCCCGAGGACGACCCCCTGTGAGTAGCGGGGCGGGGGGGGGGGAGTCCCCCCCCCCCCCCCCCCCCGACCGGCGCCCAGGCCCTTCTCCAGGCTGTGGGGGGGTGAACGGGGCTGGGCCGTAGCGGCAGAGGTGGAACCGCTGCTAGCGACCGAGGTGGTTGGCAGGGAAGCACAGCTGCCTGTGTCGTTTTGTGAGCCTATTTTCTTTCTTGTTTTGTTTTTTGTTTTGTTTTGTTTTTCCTTCTTTTCCCTCTTTTCAGGGAGGAACACAAAAAACACTCCGCAGGCTGTGCTTTTCTTTCCCTTCAGAAAGATCCCACTAACCTGACACTGCAGGAGTTCCTGAAGCTGGACAAGGAACGAATGAAAAATGCAATTGTACGTACACGTTGGCATCGTGATGTTTTCCTGCACCCCCGTGATGCTGGAAGAGTTATTTAGTTTCTAGTCCTGGGGTTGTCTAGCTGGCCCCTTGGTTCCTTACCACAATGCTGCCAAAGTGCTTTGTTGCTTCCCGACTGGTGCTGGATAAGATGGCATGTCCTTTCCTGGTTATCAGCCTTTGCCTCACGGGAGACCCCGCTTTCCCCTTGAGGCTGAACGATGCTCAATTTAGTGGCAGACAGTAATGTATTATTTTTATTCTTTGCAGAAAAAAGAAATTTCTCAGAAGGTGACCGAGGTTGAAGATGCAGCCAAGAGCGTGCGTTGTGAAATAGAGAATCTGGTCTCCTAGGCTGCTGTAGCTTCTCACTTGCCGGTGACATCTGTCTTGTATGTGTGTTCTGTGTTTCCTGAGACTGCTTTCAATGAATGCCCGTCTCAGTGAGAAGCAGACCGAATTCTCCTTCACTCACCTGAGTCTGTCCGGGAAGTACCTGGGGTTTGATGCACTGCGTATGTAATCTTTTTCTGCAGGGATTCTCCTGTTCTTCCTGTTGGTTTAATTAAGGATTTCTACTTGTGGTTTTATTTGTTGGGGTTTTTTTTGTTTTGTTTATTTTTTTAAACCCAGCTGTTTGCATTTTAGAGATGCTGGTGGCTCTGGTGCAAAAACATGTTTCTTGCAAGAGCTGGCAGGCACTTCCATTTTTATACTGAATATACCAGTGCTTTTGGATACTTTTGGAAATAAAGAGGGGAAGGAGTTTTAAAACTCCTTCAGGGATATAGGATTGTGGCTAATAATGTCTAATTACACCAAATCTTAGTGTGCCTGGTATCACTGTAAACTTCTGTTTTTAGTTGGCTACTGCCTCATGTTGATGCATTTATAAATAAAAGTTGAAGGCAAAAAACCCAAGTAATTTTACTCAGTTCTCTGGAGGAAAAGAATCTGACCTTTAATGCAATGAGCTGCACTGAATGCAGTTTTAACTTCAAAATGGAAAATAAGCTGATCAAAGTACAGCTTGCAGTGCTATTGCTCAAGTGTCAAACGGTCTTAAGCAGTGTTCATCAGGTCTCCTTAACATGTCCTTGTGCCTTGGAAGGTTTCGTCGGTCCCTCTCCTTGCACAGGTTTGGAAAGGAAAAGAAATCTTGCAGAACAGAGCACAGTTAGTGAAGAATTGTGAATTCTTCTTCCCACCTCTGAACGGCTGGGAAGGAATGGGGGAAATCTCGTACAAAATAGTTGGCTGTTACGGGGCCTGAGTTGATCGTGCAGGGCTGTGAAATCTGCAGACAGAACTGGACGCGTGCACTTAGGTGTTCCCAAACTCAAAGAACTTCCATCTTGGGGAAAAGGCAGTCGCAGTCACACACTGACGAGACCAATGTTCCTGGGTTTCGTAAGTTTGTCCAGTGTTCCCTGTCCAAGCTCACTTGCGAACAATGAAATAACTTCATTATTTCCAGCTGTAACAGCCAAATCATATGCTGATCGCCCTTTTGCATTCTTCTTTTTTATGCTTGCATTGCAGCTGTAAATAAAGAACAGATTGTTTTAAGCTACTTAAATTCATTCCAAGTTACTGGAATTAGCGAAGTGGCTTGTAGGTAAATGTTGATGCAGAGTAACTTGAGAATTTCTGGTTGCCTCTTCCTGCAGGAACGCAACTGTGAGAAGAGAGCACTGAGCCTTGGGCAGGCTCTGGCCCTTCAGTACTGCCAACTAGATCTGTGCAAGCAGACTGTGGGTAGCCTGCAGCTGAGCGAGAGGCCCAGCTACAGTACTTACCGTAACAGGACTCGGATGCACTCCTCTCCATCCAATCCAAGCAGGACTGCCTCATGGAGAGCGGTGTTGCTGTGCCTGCATAGGAGGAATGAGCAATGTACTTATTACCTAAGGAAACTGTCCTGGTACATGGAGAAGTGGTCCAGCAAATTAAACTGAGGAAAATGAATAGGAGGATAGAGAATACACGAGGAGCCGCGGTGACTTTTTTTTGGTAGGCTTTAGTGTGGTTTATCATATTAAGTTGAAGTGGATGGGGGAAGGAGTTGAATAGAACAGCAGCTTTCCTAACAGAAATTCTGAGAAGTCTTCAAAGCTGGCAACTGAAAGAAGGACTGTGATCTTTGCTCATTTGCAGGTTGTTTGTTTTTTTGTTTTTGTGTTTTTTTAAGTTTGGCCTCGAAAGGAGTTCCTCGACTACAGATTTGTGGAGGAGGGGTGGGAGGTTAATCCCCTTTAAAACTGGAGCACAAGTGCTTTTTTGGTAAAACTTCAAAAGACCCGAGGCAGAGAATCAGTGCTCACTTACAGTCCTGACTGCTGGTCAACGTCAGCACCTTTCTGCACGAGGATGGAGATTGCTTCCGCGTGCTTGTTAAGGACAGCAACTGTGAGAGCAGGACGGTCCTCGTTGCTGATGCAGTTTGGGTCAGCTCCCTAGAATTCACAGGAGAGGGCAGGTGAGCTGTTAAAAGCCATAAAGATTCTTCGGCTTCCACCTTGCTTTAATATCACGCCAATTTAAGTTGGCAAATGGACTTTATGTTCAAATTGTGTGGTATTGTTTCTTCATGTTTCTTCTGAAAATGTTTGTCGTCTCCTAGCTCAAAGCCAGAGTAAATGTATATAACAAGAGCAGTCAAACTAGATCCCGCAGTCAGAATGCACCTTGCCACACAGCAAAAAGGTAGAGGTTATGCTTGCTTTTGCTTTACAGGGGACTTGACCCTAAACTACAAAATTAATATATTTTTCTTTCTGTACAGCCTTGACAAACCCAGAGGAGAACGCCTTACGCACCGGCCAAATAGAAATTTGGGGAGAACGTATATAAATGTAAAATAGGTTGTTTCTTTTCTAAAATGTTCTTTCAATTTGAAGGCAGTCAGTTGTCTTGCAAGGACGGTGTCTCCTAAGCATGAAGAAGTCGCATACCAGGCTAATATTCATGCAGTAAATGGTCAAAGAGTTGGAAAGGGAAACTTGAGCAAGCAATAACTTACTTCCTCGAGCAACTGTTCTACCAAGGTGATTCTTCCTTTCCCATTTGGACCCAGTTCGTCCAGTAGTTGCCTGGACTCTGGCTGTGGAAACACAGAAAATGGCCAGTAACATTTCACATAGTGAAAATACAAGTAGGTGGGCCATATTCTGCCCTTGAGTAAAGGTAGAAAATGCACACAGTGGCATGAAAGCAGCGTAGCTGAGCCTCAGTATTACTAATTCATGACCCTTGGTTGGGAATGTGTTCCTGAATCTGAGCAAGTGTTGGATAACTGAGGATAATATCTCACTATTGAGGTCTTGATTCATTAAACGTATCTGCAAATGATTAGCTTTACGTCAACGCAGCTCTCTGGGGCTGTACAAAGATCTGTTCACCACAGTAGAATTAAACATGGCTACAAGTTCTTTGCCATAGGATTAAAGTTTGAAGCTTCTAGAACTTGTGGAAGTATTTTATTTAAAAAATGAATATGTTTTGCCTCACAGAAGTTAGTTTACTAAATCTTAAAACAAACAACAAAACCTAAAACCTTTTCCTTTTATTTCTTCCCAGCCTTTCACTTCCTTCCTCTCCCCTTTTGAAAGCCCAGTCACTTGACCAAGCATTTTTACCTCTGGACTCATATCACAAAGCTCTGTATCTTCCACCTGTTGAGCTGGCAAACTGTTCCAAGCTTTGATTAATGTGTGATTCCCTTTTGAAATTTTCCATGCCATTACTGACAATCCATTTAGTAGGCAGCGCTTCCAGGGTATTTGGTCTCTAGTGGCAGTAAAGCCTTGCTTCTTGCATCAAACTAGCCCTCAGCTGTGCTGACATCTCAGCTTGGTGGGAAAACTGAGTTGACTTAAAAGCTTGTTGCATAGATGATCTTCTCCTGTCTAGTTCACAGTCTGTGTGAACAGTAGTTCTAGCACAGCCAAGGGTATGTCCTACGGAGTTAAACTAAGTAGTAAGGTCAAGGGAGGATGAAAATGCCTCCATCTGATGTTGCTTCTGAGAAAAAACAGTCTGCAACAGTCTTTAGGCCTAATGCTGTGTCAGTAAAAGAGAATGGGTCTGAAAAACAGAGCAACAATCTAATTAAGCTCTTAGTAGGAACAAAGTTTGGTTATTTCCAGTTCTGTAATAAATGTCAGTAACCAATGTTCAGGTTTTATATTAAGTTGGACTTTTGTCCCCTTCCCCCACCCCCAATCAGTGTTAAAAGCTTTCTATTTTTACCCTCGGATGCCCTCCTTCATATTAGTGCTGCTCTATAGGTAGTTTTTCCTGTACTGGCAGAAGATACGTACAGGGAGCTTATCTTCTTTTTCTGTAAGTGTTCTTGACTTTGTTCTCTTTATTTTGCCTCTTGAGTGGAAAAGATTATGATCATCTTTGCCTACCAGAAAGGGAAACAAGTGTTAATTCAAAGCAAAGTCAGTATCGTAACAAGAACTTGGGGGAGAGATCTGGAAATAATTTATCCACAAAAATATTTTATTTTGTGTTGAAATGAAAACAATATTTATCAGTTTTCTACAGGAGAAAGTGATGAAATATTTGTTGCAGATCAGACTGGTTTTAACAAAAGTTTTTATGCTCAGGCAGCCTTAAAAACTTGCTATTTTGAAATGAAGGTTCAATGAAATGTGGAGGTTGGGGGGGACTGAGTCTTTTTTTAACTAGTTGCAGCTATTCAACAAGTTTGACTCAGACTCATGAATAGTTTTGACCAAAAACCTAACAAATTTTCAACGCTGTTTGGCTCCCAAATACTTAAGAACATGACTAGAGGACCTTGAGTAGATATGTATGTCCATTATTTTTAAAAGACATAATCTACCAATGTGCAGGAGGGTTGATGAGGAAATTACACAGCAAGTGGGGACCCTTTGAGCTGGTGCTACAAGAGTGCCCGGGATCGCAGTCATATTATTGACACCCCAGAAAACCAGCTCTTAGTGCCGTGGCTGCCTCTTGCCAAGTCTCAGACTGGAAGCACAAAGTGGATGAAACTTGTACGTGAATTCAAGTATGTCAAATTACATTACAGGAATTTCTGAGTTCTAATGCTGACTTTACAGCTAGTTGATTCAATGAAAACCGAAGTCCAATACGAGATGCCTAAAATGCTGAGCTGTTACTGACACCAACGGAAGATGCAGTTTAAGCATCTTTGAAAACTAGGTCTAGAATGAATGTATTTCATCATTTCTTATCTCTGCTAAATGTGCCAAAGCGTAGTCCCTGGCACAGCTCAAAAGCAGAGATAATATTGACAGTTATGGCTCCTATTGTAAAAGAATGTGCAAAGCATCTGAAGATTTATCACTATAATAAAAACACTGCTATGAGCTGTGGCTGCCGTTTACTGGCCTCTCCAGCTGTCCTCTAGGGATGAAGCATTCCCCTGAGTTTTTGACAGAGTCTGTACATTGCTTAAATCTCAGCTCAGCCACGTTTTGAGACTTAAAGATCAACTGTAGTAGGTGCAGAATGTGCCAAAATATTAGTTTCCATGTCTCAGTGTCTAACCTTCCACGCACTACTTCCATATCCTTGACTACTACATTTATGGTCTAGTGTAAAGATGGGGGGGGTGGGGTGGGGGGTGGGGTGTGGTAGGAAATCTCACCAAAACTAGTCTGACTGCCATCCTGTCCATCTCTGACTTCTGTTACAGTGTTCAGGTAATGACTGCTGAACTTCATTGGTTTATTAGTATGAATATCCTGTAGAATCATCAAATGCAGGCAGTTAATAAGATTATCATGCAATGCTCTTATAATCTTAGTAACACAAAACAGTGGTGTTGCATATGAAAAAATATATAGGCTTTTAATATCAGTCTCAAGTTAGCCCAAGGTAAATTATTATATCCAATTGAACTCTGTTTTGAGGCAAAATAATGTAGCATTTTTTTCTTAACCTTGTGTTAGGTATTTGTTTTGATTTAGAAAACAAAAAAAGTGACACAATCTCACTTATTTGGATGAGAATCTTCATTTCATTGAAAGTGTTTCTACCACTTGAGAGATCTGATTAACTCCTCGCTTGTGAAATGATGTGATATACCTTTTCAGGCACCACATGGCAAGGTGAGCTTGTTAAGATTGTACACAAGAGATACAGTCGGAATTTTGGATGTCTGAAATGGTAGATTTTCATCTTTGAAAAGCTGGCAATGAATATGTGGGTGGTTTTTGGAACATGGTAATTCTGGATGGAGGGATTTCAAGTGTTCGGATACAGTTAACAGGAGCTCTGGCAAACGTTATCTCCAAACTATTGAAAATTACTAAGCTTGTTTCTTAAGAGCACAATTTGCAGACTGAAGAAAAGGAGGATCTGAAATCAAGAGCTAAGGGGTGCTAGAATCATCAAACAACATCAGCTGGAAGAAGAATGTTAATATTAATAGCAAACTAATGAAATGTAAGACGATAGCAACGTAACCGTGAAATCTGGCTTAATCAGATAAAGATACCTGTTCAGCCAGCTCCAACAGAAAAAGAAAAAGATTCCTTTCTCTGAAGGGATGAGTTAACACCCTCTGAACAAAAGAATTTCTTGTTTAGACCTGAATTTAAAATATATCAGCGTTACACTGACTGCTTACGTTAAAGTGACAGCTTTAGACCAGCTGCCTAACAATGGGCCTCCTCCCCCGAACTGACCTTGTTAATAGCAAGAGCGTAATTCAATGTAATAGTGACTTCACAGTCGTCCTCACAGATGGCAGCAGAATTAATCTAGAGGGACAGAGCAGCCGTTAGTTTCACCTCTTACAAAAAGTACGCAGAAATAGTTTTAGGAATAATTCTTGCTGATTATGTTTATTACGGAGCCAATACACAAAATCACACGGGTGGCCGTGGCCTACTTGTGATATTGTAGCAACAGCTCCCACCTAACTGAGAAAGGGGCAGGTGGTATTTTGAGTAACTGAAAATACCAGAATGACTGAAACGCCAGACGAATCCAAAAGATGTAGTAATGCTACATTTCATGAAAGTTCAGTCATTCTCCACCCAGATTTTGCAGCTGCGTGAAAGGCTGTGTTGTTCTTAGGACTCCCTACTCCAGGAGAACTGGTTGCTGCTTTAGCTGTAGCAGTCTGTAGTAAAATGCGGGCAACTTTCTATATCAATTCATTGAGACAGTACTGCTGGCAAGAATACTGTTGAAGTTACACAAAAATGAGTGAGAAGTGGAATGAAGCCAACACGGTTATATCGCAGCAGGCTGAGAATTTTGAGATAAGGTTGGTTATATTTCTAATCCACGTGAAAACTGAAAAAGCAGCATTAAACCCAGACAGCTGGCATCTACTTTGAACCACTTCTGTTACTTTTGGGGGTCAGTGGTTTCAAGACAATAGGATGACAAAAGGCCAAGAAGCAGCAGGAATAGCCTTCTCTAGGCAATTGAATATTTTTCAGGCAAATCCTTTTGAATCCTCTAGCAAAGGAAACAAGTTGCAGTGGACCTATACCTCAACACCTCCAAGCAGGTATCTCTTATATTTATACTTGTACTGCAGCTTCTGAACATACCGGTGGTCCCAATAGGTCTCAGTGGGTATAGCATTCGGGTGCAAAGTACCTGATGGAGTGTCATACCTCCAAAAAAGTGTAATCTGCCAAATGACGATCAGCTTTCTCACCCCCAGTATTCACCAACTTTTTTGTAGTTGTTTCTATGTGCTAAAATTGTTGGGGTTTTTTTTTTGACTGGTGTGCCACATCAGTCAGGACAGGCTAAGAAATAGTGAGCTTTAACTATAACAAGGGAGACTTACGTCAGACACTGGGATAAAGCTTCCCAGTAGCTATTCCAGTTCAAGGAGTTCCCAACCCTACATCTGCCTGCATCCCACTTCCAGCTGCTGGCTGCCAACCTACTTTTGTATTAGCACTGATGCCCTTTTTTTCCCTCCAGAGCTATTTTTAGCCTGATCCAGGCCACAGGACCTATTGCCACAAGCAGTTGTGCTGGCAGCACCAACGAAGCAGTGTGAGGGGATGCAACTCCTTAACCCAGCAGGGCTGCCAAAGCAAGCAATACAGTACTGCAGCTGGACAGCAAGGGTAACTGAGGGCAGAAATGGACTGCCTGGGGCAATTGCGAAATCTCCATTGTTGGCGAGTTTGAAAAGCTTAAAGACGAACATCTGTCAGGAACAGTTTAGGCAGAGTTGATCCTCCCTCAGGACAGGGACCAAACGATCTCTCAGTCATACCAGCCCTATCTTCTAAGACTCTTTAGGAAGAACCTCCAGTTTCCGTCTGCTTGCTATTGCCCTTTTAATCATTTTCATGCAGTTTGGTGAAATCCTGAAGACTGCATCTCCAGTAAGAAAAGCAACACCCTGTTCCTGCAATACTGGTACAGTTTACACTAGAAGTAGACTATATAGCCAAAGAGAATTGCTGCTATCTGCTGGTACCATCCAGCACGGAGCAGAGGCAAGCATATCATCTACATCCCATTGCTAGCAGGGCTTATTTAACTGACCAACTACATAGATGTCAGTGATCTCTTCTTTTTCTTGATTGTCTGCTGTGGGATACTATAAAAGCAGCTGAGCAAGGGCCTTCTTGCTTCTATTGCTTCTCTTATAGCTGTGAGGTGAGAGAAGAATAGAAACTGCCATAGGACAGAAAGCAGAAAAAAAATCTTCAGTAAAAGTCTGAGCAAAAAATGAAACAAAATAAGACAAATTATACATATAGACAGGTCAAGGTCTAAAGAAAAGGGAGGCATTTATTTTTCTAGTGTTTATCTAGCAGCCACAATAATCTTTTCATGACACTCCACAGGAAGATACTGGTTACAAGCTCCTTCCTACCTTTCCCATTCGAGGTTCTCCGATCAGTGCTCTGAATTCAAGGTTGTTCTGAGCATAGCTTCTAAGGTGAGCACAAACGTGATCCAACTGTTTTCTCCAGTAACCTGATGAGAGAGAGTTAAGCAGGAGAAAAATCCCTAAATTTGTGATTAACATTTCTTCTACTCATGTGATGGATGATTCGAAAGATAACATGTTTTCACAGAGACAAAAAAAATTCTGAATTTTTCTTTAGAAAATTCATCTGATCAAGAAAATGAGAAGCAAGTTATACGCTAAAAAAAGGTGAAATACTGTCTAATCCAAAGGTTATACTTCATTCCTAGGGCAATTCTATTCACAACAAAACCATGTCTCAGAATCATCCTTGGGAATCAAAGCTGGCCCTGTCTGAAGGAGAATCTCACACTATCCCAGATCATTTAAAAAAAAAGTACAATATTACAACAAAGCAGTTGTGCATTATTCAACTGATTTTCAGTTGATTTGAGATCACTGACAGGTAACAATAAGCCAAATCTGAAAACTGGAGACATAATAACTCAACCTATGCAGCATTCTGGTCTGTGTAAATTGCTCCCCAAATAAATGCCTTTCAATTATATATCGGAGAGCATAGTGAAAGCTTAAGCATTCCCGCTCTTTTGCCTGTCAGGATCTCTGGGAGAGAGTCAGCATTCCTTTATGCTGGTACAGGGCATGAAACATGAGGGGCTGAATGCGTCTGGATTAAAAACTCATCTTAAGCCATACAGAGATTTCGCAGCTCCCGTCCAAGTATTTCCGAAGCAATGTTCTATTTTCATCAGAGAAGAAACAAAAGGACTTGTTCTCATTCTTAAGTGATTGTTATCAGGATCTGGCTAATTTTATTTTTGAGCATACTTACAGAAAGTACAGAGTATGATTTATTTTGTTGTAAATAAATTGTGTAGGCTTGGTAACCTCGATTAACTTACATAATGAAGTTGCTCTGACGTTATCCTTCCCTTCATGTTAAGTGAAGCTCAAAACAGTGAAAAAAAGCCAAGTCAGAAGAAAAGTGCTGTTGTCTTTTATAAGAGAAGGCAAGTGCACAAGGATTTTTGTGCTTGGAGGACTTTTCCAAGATCGAACTAGTAGAAACTATGACAAACTAAACCAGCAAAACAGTCTTATTTGTCAGGCAGCTTTAAAGGAGTATAAACAGAAGGAGCCACAGAGCAACACAAATTGTTCCTTGCCATGGTCTCACATGCAAAAAATAATACAAGTTGAAAATAGTGATTAAAAAATCTAAGCTAGACTACTACTTGGTGAGTGATCCCTCCAGAGAAGTCAGTGGTATTTGCAATAAACTGGTTTATAACTAGCCTAGATACCCAGATTTTATTTCAAAAAATCCAGATAGCCAGGAACATATTCCTGCATGTTTGATGTTTTATTACATCTAAAAGGATTTTTGGCAACACTAATGGAATACCTTAATTCTTGCTGTCAATAGTTGGTTACACCTATCTCATACTGATTTACTGTTTGTTATACTAGAAAAGGGGAGGCTTCTTTGTAAAGTTTACCTGGTAAATGACTTGGCTCCTGTTCAAAACAGACTGAAAGTACAGAAAAAAGTGAAATACAGTACCTCAGAGGATTAGAGTTTTGGTATTGCTGTTATTTCCCTATGTCCTCACTTTTTTTTTTTTTAATCTTCACAGAAGAAAAAAGGTGGTTAGTTAATGGCTGATATGATCAAGAAATAATTAAAAAAACCCACCTTATTTAATCACTTGTATTTAAAAACTTTAATATCCAATGTCTGATACTATTTGAATTGAAGAAATAATGGACATATTTGGCATACAGAAACAAGATTTTCCTGGATGATAGCATATGCTCCTGTTGATACATGTACTTTCAAGCCATATATACAGCTCAGCATCAAGCAAAGGGAACAGCATGAAAGACCTGACTGTAACAGACATTTGTTGATTTATAGAATGAAATATGTTCCTCAGTCCTTGGCAGGGTCTAAAGGAGAATACATTACACAGTGCAACTTCAATGATGTTACTTCTGCTAAATGGATAAAAATTAACATAGTTCAAAAGCAATACAGAATTTCTTCCCAACCCTTCCCAGGGAAAGGAGTTCTTGGTCACAAGTCAAGAGCTGTACTTCTGATAGAGATATATGAATGTTGTGTTACTTTTTTTTTTCTCTCAGCGCTATTATGGGGCAATCCTTTATTATCTCTGACTAAATTAAGCTCCCTGACATGTTGAGTCAAGTGTTGTATTTCCTACAGCGCTGTCGAAGAGAACACGCCACATTTCAGAGCAAGGGAGTAGGAAAACAGATTTCCCTAGTGAGAATTTAAAAAATAAGAGTGCTTCATCTGGATATGTAGACACAGAGTAAAACCAGGAATTTCTAACATTCATTAGCAACGTTTTCTACTCAACAGATAAATAATTCTGGTCATGGCCTTAGGAGTTGACCCTCTGATCGTAGAAAAGAGCTAGAGATGGGAAAATGGATCAAAAAAAAGTAACTGCTCCTCCAAACCATGGTTTGATGCTGTAGTGATTTAAATTAACTTATTCTCTGGAGTGCACAACTGGACCGCCCTCTGAGATTAAAGACAATTTTGCAAATCAGGCCATTTATTAGTTCCCTAATTAATAAAAGTTTCCCCAGGATAGTAAAAGTAAAATCTCTAAAAATTGCAAACTTTTTAATGACAGCAAACAGTCAAGCGATCCCACAGAGAACTAAGTGACTAAACCAGGGACTGTGAAACAAAGTTGTCCGCAGTACCGGTGCAGTAGTCTGTGCATGGACAGTCTCTGCAATGAGTGATGTAGATGTACTGATACCTTTGGGAGGCTGGAAGATGGGGCCTACAAGAGCTCTGAAGGTTTCTGCCAACCCTATTTTTTGTAATCCTGTTAAGAATCCCTTTCTTTAGTTTAGTTTCCTTTGCTTCTGAAACTTCTATAATTTATTCCACAACAGCACCCCAAAGAAGATCTTGACACAGACAAGCCTCATCATATTTTTCAAGAGTTACGATCCCCTGTGTCTCACAGTTTTGTTTAACAATACTCCCAGCCGGCGCTATTGCAGTTCTAACTGAACTTCACGTTGCCCCGGGGGGTGGGGAGGGTGCTGGGAGGTGGGGTGGTTGGTTAGTGGTTTCCAATTCAAATACAGGACACCTGCCTCTGATCTTGTAGGATCTGAGGAAATCAAACTACCAGCAAACCAGTAAGGCTGCACAGGGGTCAGTAACCAAAACGGTGATATTGCTGACAGGCTTTCTTTTAGCTATTGATGCGAGACCAGTGATTGACTTCTAAGGCACCGCATTTACAAGTGACTGGCGGGAAGACAGACTTGTAAAGATGTAGATCAGTGTTCTACTGATGGCACATTCCATAGACTATAATCTTTTCAGGAAAAAGCAAGGTCATACATTGCAGCTTTGTTTAGAAAACATAAAATCAAAACTCCTTCTAACCTTTTCCAGGACTAATGGCTGTCAGGAGAGGCTTATGATCACTCATCTTTTCCAGCTTTTTCTTTTGTGAAATCAGCTCAAGCTCCTTCTTTTCCAACAGTGTGCTAGATGGGTAAAAAAGTCCAATGGTTTGGGTTCCTTTATCTTCTCTTTCTTTTAGTTCTGCCCTTGATTTGGGCAAGGAAATAGGAAAAGGCTGCCAGGCAACTTGAGCTTGAAATTGTTTAGCCTGTGGGGGGCGGAGGGGAAGGAAAAGTGTAAGTAATATAATTAGATATAATTAAATGGCTTACAAGCAGAAATTAACTAGAACAGTACACAGAAACTGTAAAAGGAATGAAAAAGTTAGCAGGAAGAATCATTAACAATTCTTATTTTAATTACCAGTCTGTAACAATGATGCAACTTATCACGAATAGTCAAGCAAAAGCAAAACTCTTCATGACTGCCCGCAGAATGACATGTATGCTTTTGTAGGATAAAAGCTGGCCTTGCTAAGTATCATGGTCTTTCTTAAAGCAGAGTTTTAAAAACACTGTTACATATGCATGAAAGAATACCTTGTATCAGCGGGACACAAATAATTCACAAGTAGTAAGATAAAAGTACTTAAAGACCTAAAACTTTTGAAAAGCTGATTGGTCCTTACTTTGCTATTTAGAATAAGGCTGGATTAAGGCCTTTGGCTAAGGCTACTTTTCAGCAGAAAGCAGTTCTGAGAACAAACGTACCCTCGGTTTTGCCCTCAGCGTGCTCACAGACCACAGCGTTATCTCAACGAGGAAATGAATGGAGCTCTGCCGATCTATACTCGCAGCGGACTAGCCTTTTAGCTGTGTTCAAACCTGGCTTTGTAATACCGTGTGTCTTACCTCAGAAAACCCCGGTGAGTCCCCAGCACCCATGAGACTGCTGTTCCGAGAACCCACCCTTGATGGGGGCTCTATGTAAACGCCACAGGACCCACAGAAGCGAGCATATGGATTGTTGCTTTTACCACACTTGAAGCAAGTAAAGTAGGATGGAGGAGGTCCAGGCTGGAAAGGTCAATGAAACACCTGTCACTACAGAAACATACGGCGCATGGTTCAGGAATGATAAAAGCAGTGGCATGGATTAAAAGGAAGTAAAGTAGCACTACCTAAAGCTATTAGATTAGAAATATTAGACTGTTAACACACTGGCAGATGAAAGACAGTAAATCTTTAGAGATCTCAGCACTATGCTATGGAGGCAAACATTTTTTCAGACAGATCTAGCATTATGGTATGCTATTTTTTCAACATATACTTTCAAAAATACTTATTTTCTTTGGCAAAGCCCTGTAATCACTAGTCTGGTGCTCTGATACTGAATATTGACTGCAATTCTTTCCAGTTCAATTCTAACAGCACCCTCCCCACCCCTCCACCCCCCACCCCCGAGTCCCCTGGTACAGTACAGGACCAATGGTTATGTATGTATATAGGCGAGTGTTTAAAATTTTATGTAGACCCAGCTCCCAGGAAAAAAAAAAAGAAATATTCTCCTTGTGATCTTAGATTGAAACACTATACCTATAAAAATATATGCCAGGGGAAAATGTTTACACTGATTGTGCCATGCAAAAGCTCTACTGAGCAGCAGTTAAGTACTTGTCTTTGCTGAAGTTAATGAGGCCTTCAGCCAAAAAAATTGCATGCATCATCTCATCTTTGGTAATTGCCTGTATAGGTGATCATAGCCCAGAGTAGATATGGGAAAACTTGCATTAGGTTAGCCTATACTTTAACTTTTGATGGATTAAGTTACTTTGGCAGAGTATACAGCTATTGCATCCCAACTGATGCAATGAGCTGGTGCTCACGACCCATGGTAATTTGTTTACATCTCTAAACCCTTAAGTCACTGACTGATGTGGGGTAGGGATGTCATCTAAGCCTTTCATTTTTCTTTACTTAATCCTATGCGCTCTAAGCAAGTATTTTGATAATAATAAGCTGTGTACTAACTGACAATAGTTTTGCAAAGAGAAGTTTGAAATTGCTGCAGGCCACAGATGAGGGAAAACAGATTTGTCAACACAAACACCGAGAGCACGTGCCTTGGCTCCACACCAGTCACAGAAACGGGCATCACATTGGTTAACACGATTGCATTTTGAGCACGAAACTGTCTTCCTTTGCTGGCTGTGGTAAGATGGGGGGGTGTCTCCTCCAAACATGGGCTAATAAAACAAAAGAAGCATTAGGGAGAAAATACTTCTTAGGAAGAAAAGTTTACAAGCCAAATAAGGGGAAAGAGGAAAGCAAGCTACTTTGATAACATAAGGTAATATTCAGTCTAAAATAATTATTTCAACTTAGAATAAGCAACAGACTGACTTGGATCTAACCTGTAATTTTTTCATTACAAATCACAGTAAAATATGGCATTAATTAATTTTTAAATATTTTTAGTAGAACTGACTGAGCACAAAAAAAAATTATTTCTTTATCAATCATGTCCTTTTACACTATTTATTAATATGTCCCCATGTATAAGTACACTTGAAGTTAAGAGGAAGGTTTCTTTGCTGATAAACGTATCTTTTCAAATCCAAAACACAACAGCTATTTTACTCTGTACCTTTCTTTGTAGCAGTATGGCAGGGAGAGTGTGTTCAGACGATGAGTTTTCTCTCAGTCTGATGTTTGATACATAAATATTTTTTTGCACTCTTTTACCTCATACAAGTTATATATTACCTAGCTTTCCCACTACAATTAACTTACACAGATATGCAAAAGAAAACATTTTTTAGCTGAAACTTCTACAGGTTGATTACAGATCCTAGTTAGGACAAATAGGTCGTAAAATGTTTCATTAGGTTTTTGCCTCAGGGCTTATGCAGTTTGTTTTCTCTGCAAGTTAGGAATATGGAAAAGGAACAGAACCCAAGGAAAATTATTTTGATTACAGACGCCACAACAGCAAGTAAGCAAACACGAAATAGCCCTATTTTCATCTGTGGCCTGCATTGCAATTTGAACAATGTAACTTGGGGGTTTGTTTGGGAGATAAAATTTAAAAAAGCACAAGTCTAAACATGTTCTAAGTCTAAATTATTTAATAACCATTAATAATAGTATCAGCATTATTACCAATTATTAATTACTCAGGAACAACTTGTTATCACTAGTTAATCACTATTATTAGTAAAACTTCTGATTACTAATAAGAAATTCATAATAATAAGATAATTGAGTAAGCATTTAACATTCTCTCTTAGCTACTACAGGTCTTACCATTCAAGTCATATGCCTAACTACATATGCAGCTACATATTAATACCAACATTCAGTGAAGCAGTTAAGGATATGTTTATCTTAGGTAAGTACAGATTCCTACCAAAATTCACTTTGAAATGCCACCTCAGGGGCTATACAAGAGACCTTTGCCTCTAGCTACTGACAGTTTTAGAACTCAGAATGTTGCCAATATAATCAGAAGATTTTAACTTGCAAATCATCATTGTTCTCTCATTTCTCTATTTATCACAACCTGGAGAAGTGAAACGTACCATACGGTTTTCATACAAGAATTTTGTCTTCAGAAGTGAAAGTAAAATTCTTCTAAGGAACCAAATGGGCAAGCTAAATGGGGAGTTGAAACAGACAGCAATTTTAGGGGCAACACTTGGTGTTGCTTTTCTCACCTCTGTGCAGAGTCACAGCCAAATACAAGCATAGTAGCTGTATGCACGTAGGGGAAGCAGCAAATGGAGATAAGAAAAATAATGTAAAAGAACATTCTATTTCCACAAAACAATTGAAATCAACAAGAATGATCTTCCTGACGTATATACTCAAGTTTTCTATTGCAGTTAAAAATAATCTGAACACAAACAAGACTCCCTTAGAACCAAGACTACCCGTTTTCTAAGAGCTGCCTGAGCTTTCACAACAGCATTTGTAATGCTGACCTCCACAGGAGAAACCTGAAGGTATACGATACACTTACGTTTAGCTGGACGTTTGTGATGGAGCAGCTGTGGGAGTACTGAGCTTGAATATGGCATGGGGGAGGGATTCTCTGCTTTTGTAACATAGGCACCAGGGATATGGCTTCAGTTTTCCAAAGAAAAAGAATGTTATGCTTTGATGTGATTCACCCTAGTGCAATTGATGCAAGAAGCCTTACCGTCTGTATTTCAGGCAGTTTGCTTTCACAGGTCACACAGTGTTTATGGTGAAGAGGATTTCCTGTGCCACACGCCTGACAAATTACTTTACCCTTTTAAATAGAGAAAGAATATATTTCACATGGTATTTGAAAACTGTGAACAACAATAAGAAGAGGGCTTGATCTTACAAAGTGCTGTGGTTATTCGGCCCTGAAGATAGAAGAGATCCTTCAAGTCTGTGCTGTGGCCTTCAGACTATAGTTAGACCATATTGCCTGGTCATCACAAATCTACATATCTTGGTGACAATTACTTTTTAAACTATGGTACAGTTCCCTCAGGAGATCCAGCATCAATACCTCCAGATCTTTTTATGTATTAGTGTCAGTTTGCTTAGTCACTGCACTCACACAAAACAGAAAGTCCAGTATCTGCAAGGAAAATTAATAACAACAATATACGATGAGGGTGCCCTAAAAGATTTTAGCACGGTCACTATCAACAAGTGAGTTTCCACCAGGGCTAAGAATAATGAGTCTGATATTTTGATTGTTGGCACCCATTAGTTCAGGTTTGTCTTTGCACCTACATGAACGCTGTCCTAAACCAATAAATTTCTCATACTGGGGAGCCCAAAACTGTACACTACTCCAGGTAAAGCCTCACTAGTGCTGAGTAGAGGGGAATGATCACCTCCCTTCACCAGCTGGCACCACACTTCCTAAATGCAGCCCAGGATATCATTAGACTTTTTCAAGCAGATCCGTGAAGAGGCCAGCATCTGCTTTTCTAAAGTCCAGGGCCATTATCTTGCTCTTTGCCCCTGTTCCTTCCTCTCAGGGTCCTGAACTCCACCATCTCGTGGTCGCTGCAGCCGAGGGCTTCATATCCCCATGAAGCCCTTCCTTCTCTGTAAGTATGAGACCGAGCAGAGCATCTTTCCTCACTGGCTCCCCTACCACTTGTATCAAGCAGTTGTCATCAGTGCTTTCCAGGAACTTCTGGACTGCTTACACCCTGCTGTGTTGTTCCTCCAGCAGATATTGGGGTGCTTAAAGTCCCCCATGAGGACCAGGGTCTGCAACGTGAGCCCACTTCTAGCTGTCTGTAGAAGGCCTCATCCACTGGTTCTTCCTGGTCAGGCAGTCTACAGCAGACACCCACTACAACGTCACCCCTACAGTCATGCCAGCCATCCCTCCACGTCTCTGTGGTCCCAACAAGATCATAGCCCTGCAACTGCACACAGATCTCTAATTCCTTGTGTTTACTCCCCATACTGCTTGCGTTAGTGTACAGATGCTTCAGAGAGGCACCCCAGCATGCCGATTTCACAGAAAGGGTCTGGGGGGGGTGTTTCCCCATCATGCTGCCTTATAGACACTTCCTTGCCTACATGCAAATACTTGAGGTGACCTCACTGAAGCCCTGTTTTGTTGATTGTGTTCCCTTTTGTCCACAGCAATCAACTCTTTGCTGGTCAGCCCTATCCATCTCTCCCTCACAGGGCTGCTGGTAACCCTCCCTTCCCCCGTTGTTTCTCCTTTAAAACCCTTCTTACTAGCCCAGCTCTCCTGCTGACAAAGATAACTTTGCCCTGTGAGGTGGACCCCATCTCTCCTAAGGAGCTGTTGCCCTTCAGACAGGGTACCACTGGCATAGAAACCAAAACCTTGCTGCTGACACCAGCTCTGCAACCGCTTGTGGACATGCACTATCAGCCCTCTAGTCCTCACACCCTTTCCCCTGACGAGGTGGATTGAGGAAGGGCCCTATCTGGGTCCTCGTACCCCTGGATAGGGCGTATTTTGTAGGGCAAATTTTGTCTAGTTAAGACTACCAGCACTTTTGGATCACTGCATAAGGCTGTGCTCTAACGTTGTGGGCATATACCCACTGCCCCAGTCCTGCCAGCCCATCTGTGCGAAGCACTCACAGTCAAATGAGGCACACAGAGTAATGAGGACATATTTAATAAACTTCAAATGTTTAGTAATACTAAGGCCATAAATTATAGAATATCTCTCTACTGAACACAAGTGCATGCATTCCTGTCGTTCACACTGCTACTTCATGTGCTCTTCAGCACGCCTTTCTGATCTTACGTGGTTTACCTTTAATGATTATTTCTATTCAAGGTGTTTTTAATCCTACTAGCTCTTAAAGCTGTCATAATGTAATTGCATAAACCCAAGTTGGATCAAAATATCTGTAATGAAGTCATTTGTTAGAAAAATGCACGCCAGGGGGTAAATTGCTATTTTGTTGTATTTACTCTCAATTACCTTTATGCAGACATTAGTTTGGGGCTGCAGCTGCGGAGCTATTGGCGACTCACATATAATACAAGTGGGTGTATTCATTGGCACAAGATGTCTGCATTCAAGACATGGTGCCATCTGAAGAAAAAGCCACATCACAGCATGTTAAGGACCATAATGAGATCATTAAGGTTATCATAAGATTTTCAGTATTTTCCTGATTAGAGTCTACATCAGCAGCAAAGTCACTGGAAACACAGCAACTGACAGCAACAGATGCTGATATTGATCCTTAACGATCAAAGACTATTGAGAAAATATGAAGACAACTGGAAAAAGAATGCTTTACTGGCTACTAAAAATATGCCAGAAAGGTACTAAGTTAATTTTCAGTAGATTTAAAATGCTACTATAAAATGTGTGCAGGTAGTTCAGATTCTCCTAATTACGAACCTAATCCAACGAAGTGCTGAATATTCTCAGTCATCACTTGAAACTACAGCATTGCCCCAGACAGGACAACTTTCTGACCATACAGGAAAAAAAATACACCATTGACTTGTTAGATCAGGTTATTATCTCTTCCCAAGAGCTTAGACAAGGCAGTTACAGGCATCACTGTAAAAACTCGGTGCTTTTACATATGTCCACCACATAGGCCACCGTTTAAGGTTTCAGGCATATTAGACGGACCTTCCACAGCTATGACATAGGCACTAGTTACTAACTAACTAACTGCACTAGTTAGCACTGGAATAAGACGCCTATGCAGGTCGCGAATGAAGATGCCTTGGCTGTTGTTGCAGGATGAGGAGGAATCTGAATTTGGTAATGTTTCCTGGCAGGAGTGAATAAAACACAATTTACTTTTTCATTGTTATTCTTATTAAAATACAGGGCACTTGAAGCAACCTATGGTTAATTTTGCCCATCATTTAAGAATTACATCAGGTCCACTGCTAAAGGTATTGAACAAAAGAAAACAATCAGAACAGAGCTTCCCAAATGAAAGTGTGACTAAATAATGGTTTGGCAGCATTGAATGTGTAACTTGCTGAGGAGGTTGGTTTCTCCAAAGTGGATTTATTGATGGTTAGGATGTTTTGCTGACCTGTGCTCCTTCAGGGGCTGGGAAGCGACGTACTGGCACAGGTGGGATAGGAGATCCACATTCCTGACAGAAGTGAGCCAAGGGGTCAGACAGGCGAGGTGCAGAACAGTTTGCACATCTGAAAATATGAGCAAACTGGCTGAGCTTGTTTTGGTGTTGTACTTCTGCATAGTAACGGTTAATCTGGAACCTGTTGTGACAGGACTTAGGCCGCTGATTTCTCAGTTGTGGTTTCCAAGCTATGGTGGTCCACCAGACCATGCCCCAGCACCCACGACAAGAGGTTCTGGACTCTAAACAGCTTCGCAAGGTAGAAAGCTCTCTGGCTGCTATGGAGTTTCATACTTTCTTCCTCATCATGTGAGCCAAACAAGTCTCCTGACACGCAATCGGTATCAGGCCTCACTGCTGCAACATGGGGAAGCCCTGATGTAGATCACATAACCCTTTCAATACTGATGAGCACTAACGTTCTGTGAGACTACTCCAGTGAGCAGTTTTCACCTACAGCAGTGAGGGCTGTACTCTAATTTGAAAGGACAGCTTCCCCTCTGATCCTACAGGTGTTAGGAATTTTTTTTTAAACGACAATAAGAAAGTTGATAACTGTGTATGGTGACTAATAAAGAAAACTATATGTAAGCAAAAGACCTTTCAAAGCCCTACCTAGATCACATGCTCTAGTTATGAGCCAGTGTCCATCTTTGCTTTCCTCGTTTTTATAGAGCCCCACAGTATTATCAACTTGGTTGCAAAAGGCAATTGCTCAGCTACTTTCCAAGGACATATATGTTAAAAGGAGAAGTCACTTACTTGAGGAAATCTGTTTCCCTCTGGATCCTTGCCACCTGTGTGCTTGCTAAGCTTTTCCGGCTAGTCACTGCTGAAGAACTAGCAAACTGAAATAAAGGTAATGCTTTAGCCTTAGTAAGCAAATGTTTGCAAAATGCAAAATCAGCTAAAGAAGTTATTTGAGACAAACTGCTCTGAAATGCATTGCTTTAAGGAATATCTACTACACTTCATTCCCCTACTAGCTGCATTAAAGACCCACAGCTTCTTCCAATAAAACCAAACCAATGTCTTGCTATTTACTTCCAAGACAGCGTTAACGAGTATTAAGTTTTAAATATCAACTTGCCAACCTATAGCAATAAGTATTTTCTCATTGCAGATTCAGTAACGTATTAGAAGAGAATTAGTAGGAATGCAGGCATTGTTAATTTGCTTTGCTTGGTTTTGTTCTTACTGACAACTGTGTATTGCTTTGGACATTCCTATTACAGTGTGTCAGTAGCAGTAAATTTAAATTAGTACTGTATAATACAGCCAAAGGCATTAATTTCTGAGAGGTTATATGAGAATGATCACAAATCTTCAAATCTGTATTTTTTTTAAGAGCTCAGTTTTGATGACAGCCTTTCACAGTTTTCCTCAACACCCCCTTGCTTACCTGTAACGACTCTATTGGTAGGGCTGAGATGGATTCCTCTCTGTCCTCGGTCGTTTCCAAATGACTGGCAAGGAGCTGTGGTCCTTGCAGGGACCTGCTAGTAGTCTGTCTTTCTGTTTCCAAGTCTAAAATTACAATCCTGTTATTCCACTGTCATTCACTTCATGCAGTTAACATATATCTTAACATGAATATTACTTTCTCTCGCTTTAAATTCTGATAGCTAAGCATATTTTAAAATGTATTTGACACCCAGATTTCAGGTTCAAATAAACTGCATGGAATTACAGGAAATTAAACTAGGAGTAATCTCATTCCTCTCTGAAAGAGCTTACTTTTGTATTTTTTTTCTGTTTATGGTTTTCTTTCTTCCTCCATGCTCAACTCCCCCCCAGCTCCTAAGAGTAAATTAATGAGAAACATTAATACGATTCCCTGCTCTTAAACAGTCCCATCAGTTACCATGGAATAACAGGCTTTATCTATAGAGAAAATCTGGGTCAAGCTTTCATTTCTGCTTTGTGTATTTATTTTGGAATCTTACTGCAAGCAAACATCAGTAAAGAAATCCATAAAGGATTTGCAATCCCATCAATTTAACAGCAGTTTCTGTCACAAAGGGAAATAAAGACTGGGCCTTGTCATGTTGCTGAGAAATTAGTGACATTTTAATATGTTTTTAAGAGGCAATGTGAAATGTATGGAAGGTAATTTTTGTTCTTTATTTGCAGTGCTGAGCAGTCGAAATTGGAATTCCCAGAGGATGTTCTGTCTTCTGAGATGGTTTCAAAATTACCCATATTTTACCAGTCATATAAGAGGAAAACTTTACACTATTTTCAACTTAGACAGAAGTCTATTTCAGTTTTATGACATAATACTATACCTTGAAAATCTTGGGGTGCTTCACTCCAGGCAGGCTTGATTTCCACATTCACTCCATTCTTCTTCGGGTTTGTAGTAAACATTCCAGCTTCCCTCTCCTAAAAAGTAATTCCATTTGAATCCCAAGTGAAATTTTTGGTTTTGCTCTAATCCCCTCTTGCTGTAGTTATTTGTTACGAATTTAAAAGTACATGGTTAAGGTATTTCTTTTTGATGCAAGCATTTGAAAAGCTTAAATTATAAAAGTATTTTTAAAATATTTGACCTGAATTGGTCATAAAAGACCAGTGAAAAAAAGAAAAAAAAATAATGTGCCCCCTTGAAATTTTGTTATTACAAAAAGGACCAAGGCAGCAAAGACGGGCAAACAGAAAAATAAAATATATTAAAAGTACAGGCAGTCAAGGTGTCAACTCTAAGTAATATCATACATACAACATTTTATATTCACACAAGGAGTTACAATTGCTAAAACTTACCTGTGTGGCGGTTTCTTTTAGGAAATTCTTGTCATCGTCTTCAGCAGAGAAGAGGATGTTTGGTTGCTTGTACTCTACCAGAAACACCTTTGTTACAACTGTGCTCTCCCTGCAGTCCCTGAAAATCAGTGTTCACAAAGCTATATACATGCCACAAACCCATGTGCAGCAGCAAGTAAATCACTGATGAACACGACTCGTTTGCTGGAACGTCTCTTCCAAGCTTGTAAGTCGTTATTTCAGTTGATAAGTATAATCCTGGCCAGTACTCTCAGGAACTACTGCTTTGTTTTGTTCTTTTTTTTTTTTTTTTAAGTTTAAAATGTGCACAATAAGAAGTTACCAATAAAATACATGGATACTTTAATCCCTCAACATCTTTTACGTGTAAAACTCTTGATACTCCTGTGTCTGCTTTCTGGGGTAATTAGTGTTTCTCAGCGTTGCAGAAAACAGAGGAGAGTAAGACTTTTCTTCCATTCATAATACCATATTCATTTTCCTAGTCAAACAGCAGGTAGCACGCTATTTATTTGATAAAAGAACTGTCATTCTCTACTATTTATTAAATTACAGCAGTAACATTGAAATTGCTATAAATATCCAAACTATTGATTCAGGATTTATTGTCATTCTAGAGCATCTGTTTAGCACACCTGAAATAAAAAACCCATACTGGAAACAAGTGTTGATCTAGGTAGTGATATCAGCAAATACATATAGGTCTCAGTTTTGCAAGTCCCTGCACAGGGAATATAATGCTGTTAGATTCCAGTGCGGACAGAAGCAAAGGCTACTGCAGGTGCTAACAGCAGGGAACAGCAAGCACAAATCCCCAACTGGAGTGGAAGTTTCTGCTCCCTTGGAAATTAAAGATAATGCAACAGGGTACAGACAGAGAATTTTTGTCCTCTCTCTGTCTCTAAGCATGAAGTTAGTTTGGAGAAAGTCAGTGGCTGTGCAGCAAAATCCAGCTTTCTTTCTATGTGTTGTATTTTTACTTTACCCTTGCACATACAACATTGTACTTAAGCTGTGACGTTTCGCATTCTGTGCTCCTTTGGGAGAAACTAAGCAAATTCCTGGGAAGACCAACTTCTATAAATCTGCCGAATCACTGGATGACCCCAGAAAACACCGTACTAGTTCCTCTGGCATTTCTGATGATCACGCTCAAAAGGATGAGCTCTTAGAATATTTTATTAGTTTCTCACCCACAGCCTCTATGGATCATTGGCCTACATCCAGAAGATGAAGATCCAAGAGATAATCCAACCACGCAAACACTTAATGGTTAAAAAGCCTTATGAGAAAGTGAAGTCAATGCAACCAATGAAGATCACCTCGACTGCAAACTGGCTGGGCAAAGGGGCATCTCTCATTTCCGAGGTATGGAGTGCTTTAAACAACATGGCTCCAAGCCATGACTGCGGTATCTGTCCCTTGCCAAAACACAACCGAAATAAAACAGGGTACTTACTTTGTAACTGCCAGTGCCTTGACCATTATTTTCCCAGCTGGTAATATGATTGGACCCTTATACTTAAAAGTGTTATGCTCTCCATAGCGAGGTTTCCTAATAAGTTCTGGTTTACTTCCATCTAAAGTGTAATAAATAGAGACCTCAGGTGTATCTGAAAAACAGAGAAAGTAATTAGCCAAACTGTATTCAACCTGTGAAAAACAAGCTCTGTGTTTCAAAGTACTCACTACTGTGCTTCAAAGTACTCACTACTGTGCTTGATTTTTCTCACATAAACAAAATAAAGCAGTTCCATAAATGATGGAATGTTTGGGTCCAAAACGGTTTCTCCCATGAAAAATTAGTTACTCAGCAAATGCAACTTCATTATAAGTAATATTTCTTATCCTAAAGTAGCTGTGCAATGGTTTTGTATGAAAACATTGCAGCAGCTTGTCCCTTCTAATGACAGAAAGGATATTTTCTCCCATGGTGAAAGCTGACATTTCAAAAATTGGAAGAACCTTTGAGGTAAGCCTGGCACATGACACTTTCAAGCACTGTTTTTGCAGTCAAAGTGAAATGCAACAGCTTAAGAGATTGACCCTGGAAGCAATTAAGACTGCTAACATATATGAAATAACTCTTATGTCAATAATATTGTTTGAACGCATAAAATTAAGTGCAAGTATATTTGGCATATCAAAACATGTTGGTTAATTTTATAAGTTCCTTAAGGAAGTGGGCACTCATAAAAATCATAATTAAATGAAAAAAAAAGTATAGAGGCTAAAAGTTTCAAATGAACACATAAGAAAAGGTTTTACATAGAGTCAAAGCTCTTATTCATACCTGATCTTATTTCTATGAGAGTATTTGTGTCTATTTCATGTTTAGCCTTCCCTGGAAGAGGGATTCGAAGTGGTATGACCTGAGGAACTGAGACAGAGCCAGCTGTCATTCTTCTCCGCAGTGATCTTTAAAAAAGAAAAACAAAAAGGCAGACAATTTTTCTAAACAGAAGAATGCATTGAGAAAGATGGTCTTTCAGTGTGATTCCTTATCTTCATTTGTTTCTCTTAGAAGAGAGAACAACAGATTCTTTCTTTAGTCCTCATTAATATTTGCATGATTTTCACATTGAAAAAGATCCTAACGACCGTCACACTTCCGACTTATTCTCCTGTTTCAGAACTGTGAACAACGCTTGAGATGAGCACTGTTGCTTTCATTTCACTCCAAGCCCTTCCTTGCTCAAGTCTGATTTCCATGAACTCAAGCGAAACAGCCTTAGCATTGTACATCAGCGATACATGGTAGGAGAGAGCAACAGCGAAGTATCTCCACCCTAATCATGGCAGACATCGAATCAGCCTCTTGTTTCATTGTGGCCACCTAAATAAATACAAGATGTCCTGAAAAGGACTAAAGCAAGACAGCTGTTGCTTAAGCTTATCTCAGCTATTGTATGCATTAAGAATATATCTATAAAACAGGTGCCAAACATGATTTATCATAATTTACATAGTTATTATCATGTCACACAATTAAAGAATGAAAAATTGCATTTGGATATGATAACATTTTACAATACAAAAAGATGTACTCCAGATCTTGGGAATTGATACTCAGGGCCAGGAAACATGTCTGCGCTAGAAGGATTTGGTTTTGTAACCAACCCTTCAATCCTCCAGAAACGTCTCTTACGCTACTCATCAACGCAGACGGTAATGATTCAGCATGGGAGGTGCTCGTTAGTCCACGCTCTCACTAGGGCTACAATGAGGTAAGGCACAGTGCTGCCCGCAGCCACCCATCTCTTTGGCTGGGTTGCCCGAAATAGCTGTGAAGTTCTCAGCCGAACTCTCCTGGGCTGCGCGCAGTGGCAGGGGAGACACAACGATGGGTGGATCAGATCTTTACCTGACACGAGGGGGCAGAGAGTATTTTTCCTCAAGGACCCACCAGCTCTTGGCACACCTGGACCAAAAAAGCAGAGAGCCCTGTTTCAGCCTTCTGGGAGCCCATCACTGGTGGGACACAACCAGTCCGGCCGGTAACCCCAGCGTGCCTGGCCCCTGCCCCGGTGTGGGCTCCGTCCCTGCCTGCACTTGCCCTGCCAGGTCAGGCCCCGCGTCCCGTCCCCTCACGGCACAGCCAACCCCACCTCACCCCACTCCATCCCTGCTCTGCAGCCCCTGCCACCCGGCTCGGTCCCGCTGCACGAGCCTGCTCACCCTGCTCGATCCCGTCCTGCAGCCCTGCCCACCCTGCTCGATCCCACCCACAGCCTTGCCCGCTCCACTCGATCCCACTCCACCCCACAGCCCTGCCCATCCCACTCGACCCCTGCTACTGAGCCCCTTGCCCATCCCACTCGATCCATCGCACAGTCCTGCCCACTCCACTCGATCCCTGCCCTCCCCACTCCATCGCTGCTATAGAGACCTGCTCACCCTGCTCGATCCCAGCCCACAGCCTTGCCCACCCCACTCGATCCCTGCCCACCCCACTCAATCCCTGCTCGATCCCTGCTAATCCTACTCGATCCCTGCTATAGAGCACTGCCCACCCCACTTGATCCCTGCCCTCCCCCCTCCATCCCTGCTATAGAGCCCTGCCATCCCCACTCGATCCCTGCTCGATCCCTGCCCTCCCCACTCCATCCCTGCTCGATCCCTGCCCTAGAGCCCTGCCCTCCCCACTCCATCCCTGCTAGAGCCCACCCCAC
>JAVKLA010000054.1:19578996-19618485 GCA_034782735.1 Sagittarius serpentarius | reverse complement strand
CAGCCTTCTTGCTGGCTGGGCAGGAGAAGCTGAAAAGTCCTTGACTTGGTCTAAACACAACTGAGCAACAACTGAAACCATCAGGGTGTTACCAACATTCTTCTCGTACTGAACCCAAACCACAGCGCTGTACCAGCTGCTGGGAAGACAGTTAATTCTATCCCAGCCGAAACCAGGACATAAGGGGTCTCTCCGCCTTGGGTAAGGAGTCTCAGATCTTGAGAGGTGTCCCTGCTCAAGGGGAGAGTCACCTGGCATGCAGTCCGGTTGCAATTTAGGGAGAACTCAAATTGGACTCGTCCGAAGATCCGTCATCAGTAAAAGGTCTCTCTGCCTTGAAGAGCAACCTTGAGAGGTGTCCCAGCTCAAGAGGAGATCAGTGCCGTGCAGCCACGCTGCCTAGCAGGGAGAGCTCAAAGAATGCTCGCTTAAGATCTCATATTTGTGGAATAAAGTGGTTGGCTGATAGTCAAATTGCATGCAATGGGAAAGGTAACTGTCAGACTCCCTGTACCCACAACTTTCTTTGTTCCTTGATAAATGAGTCTTGGAAAAGCCACCCACTATTCATGTGTTAATCACATGATTGGTGTTCCAAGCTCATGTGCACCACTGCTCACTGTGTCACTCTGCTCCTTTGTGGGTTTCCTGGAGGAGTTCTTGGCCCGGCTGCAGCTCAGGCCTTTACCTCCTTTGGAGGCTGTACCGAACTACTGCCAGTTTGGTTAAGGGGTCGAGTGCATCCGCCACAGGCTGGGAGGTGCTCAGGTGGCAGCGAGGGACAGGGTCTGGTTACCTTCGGCTGCCCTGGTGTCTTTCTGGTTTTGGAAAATTTTACAGAGGGGAATTGCAACTCTTCTGCATTAAGTTCCTGGTTTCTAAATGGTATTTTCAACGGTATTTGCATTCTTTGACTAGGTAGCAATTCCTTCCCATGAGAACCTTTTGTATAATGAAACTGTACAGAGAGCTCTAAATCCATATAGTTAATAATGAGAGCAACAGAAAAGTAAAATGGAGCCCCATGCTCACCGTTGTCAGAAAGAGCAAAGGTAGCTTGTCCAGCAGCTGCAGAGGCATATTTGTCAGCACAGGGAGTAGATGTTAAGTCCCCTCAACAGGTATGACTGAGAAACAGTTCATGGGTACTTTTCCCCTGAATTATTCTTTTCCCTCTCTTCCATTCTGACTCTAATACTGTTTGGATTTGGTTCCAGATGCAACAGAACTTGATTTTAAACTTGCTTTCATCCTCCCTCAGGATTATTGAGCTCTGTCATCAGTTCCCTCATGGCATCACAGACCAGGTGATTCAAAATGATATGCCTCACATGGAAGCCCAGCAGCGAGCCATGGCGATCAACAGGCTGCTCTCGATGGTAGGGTGGTCTCATCTTCCTCATGTCACTTCAGCCAACCTGGAGCGCTCTTTGTACACGCAGTCTGCATGGTAGCAACGTGTTGGGCAGGGCTAGCAAATTAATCCCTTTTGGATTTAGTGGCATTTGCCATAATGTACAGTTACCATAACTTACTTTTGGTTGCCGTAAGCACTTATGATTGCCAAAGCCAATTAAAACATACTCGACTTACTCTTTCCATTCTGTAATACAAAGTTACTGTGAATGTGTATATCCCTGTGGGTTTCTAGGTGAGGAAGCTACCACTGAGAAGTACCACATATTTTTTTTTTAATGTGTCTAAAATTCTTTGGTCTTCTTTTCCCTGTGTATTACTTTGTAAAGCAGAATGTGATACAATGGTCTTACGTAACAGTTGGGTACAAAAGCAGTTGCAGTGGTTCAGCAGGTGGTAAGACAGCCGCAGGTGATAACCACAAGGCCCATTAATGATGGGGAATGAGCTAGAGATAAAAGAATGGATGTTATCCCATGCTCTTATATGTGAAGGCCTTCTCCGAACCCCTTACAAAATCCCAAGGGTGTGGATTGCTCTGATAATAAGTGGGTGAAACATCTCACGGGATTTTTTGCATCTTCTGTAAATTTCCCACACCCCACTGGGCCTTTTCCTTTGCTGTATCGGGAGTCAGCCTAAGATAGGAGCAAGGGTCACTGTCAGCTGCTTCTGCTACATGTTCAGGAACAGACTGTAGTTGTTTAATCTTGTTGGTTCGGTGTGGCATAAACTTGAGTATCAGCTAAATGTTCAAGGTCTTTAAAGATTCCTTTCAGTTCCTTAGCCAGCTGCTTCATGGGCATGTGAAGTCAGGAGTTAAACCAGAGCGGTGCAGTAGAGAGAGCGCTGTTGAAAAGAGAGGCTTTCTCAGAAAGAGGGGTGTCAGAAGTATCCAAACTGAGCGAGGTGCAGTGTTTTTGTTATTTTTTAATAACTGAAACTTCTTAGCTTGGACCATACTAGGTGGCACTGGAAGTAATCTAATCGCTCTTGTTTTGGTCTGTCTGTTATAGATGTGATTTATCAATACACTGGGTGTGAGCTTGTATGTTCAGTAACTTTTGAATGGGTTGGTCAAATTTCACAATGAGGCTTCAACGATAGTTAAGCCTCTAGAATTTGTTTCAAATAGATGCCTTGGGACATGGGGGATGTTTGGGGAGATCTAGGAAGTACCTCAAACATGGGAGAAAAGCTGCAGTGAGAGCTCAGCCTTATTAAGCATCAGGTACTTCACTTGAGATAAGCTGCAAGTACTTCCTCTGTAGAAAAGCATTGAAGGGGATCATCTTCAGGTATGAGCTTCAATCAACCACATGACGCACATCTGTAAGAAACAAGGCTGTAACTGTGGGGAAAGGATTAGCTGGCAAGGAAAGAGTGAATGTTAGTTATGCTGTTGTACACAGCTCTTGGGCTTGTCTAATTGCTTGCCTCTTCAAAATAGGAAGAATTTTCCTGGCCTAGGCACAAGTGTCAAGGGGAGAACAAATGTTTTGTGTGTGACAGATGCTGGTAATTTGCCTCTGAGAGGCACTGTCAATCCTGGCTGGTGGTTTTCCAGTGCTCTCTACTTAATAAAAAATAGAACTTTGCTACTGGAACTCAGAATTGTTCAAAACTTGTGCAGTAGAGCTCCAACGCGATTTCTGGGTAGCCATGCAAATGAGTGTTTTGGTGGACAGGGAGAGCAAAGTATACAAGAGCTTTTGGTGTCCCTCATGCAGTGGTGAAAGTTGAAGAAATAATAGGAATTGCATAGATGTTGTGGGAAGGGATGGGAACTGTGTTTGTTATTTCTGCTAGCTGATGATAAATGGATACTTTTGGGGGAAAACAAATATCCTCAAGGGTATTACTGTACTTGCAAGGAAGAAAATATCCTCAAGGGTATTATTGTTTGCAGTGGTTAGAAATGTTAGTTTTCCCTTTTCTTTATTCAGTTGACATGAAATAAAGTTTTTGATTTAGAATGTTAGAAGATTCTTGCCATGTTCTGAAACAAGCTATTTGAAGGAAATTAAATGCATTCTGCCCATCTCTCCTAGGGGCAACTGGACCTTCTCAGGAGCAATGCAGGTCTCCTATATAGAATCAAAGAGTCTCAAAATGCAAGGTAAGCCTCGTGTTTGCTGGTTAAATATATTTGGAACACAATTCTGCAACTCACATGCAGCATTGTTGAGCATACACTCAGCAATGCAATATGGATTCCGTAACATGGATGATACGGAACATAACTGCTTGTTTCCAGAGGGTACACTTAACTCCCCTGAGCTGGTCCTGAAGACTGTTTTGGGTATAGTGGTTTCTACTGAACAGAGGGTGCCGTGGGACTGCTCTACAGTTCTAACTGGCTAGCAGAGTTCCTGGTCCAGATGACAGCAAAGTGATCTGTGCAAACATATGTATAAACTCAGGTGAAATCCAGCTGAAGCCCAACGACACCATCTGCAAACTGTGGTTCTGTGGTCTTCCTCACTGCTTATGTTACAGGATCAGTGCTTATAGTTACAGCTGTTCCAAGGAGGCCACTTGAACTGCTACTCATGCTCTTTGATTTATTAAAATGTACCTTCAAACCATGTCTTGTGATGCCTATGTAAATTTGAGTAAAAGATGCCTTACACATACTTCTGAAAAGAAATATCCTTCAAAATTATTCTCAGTGGAGGCGTGTCATCCTTTGTGTCAAACACTTTAGAAAAAGATTGCTGAGTTCAGGCTTTCTCAGACCAGTGAAAAGGCATGTTTTAGAGTTGGGAGCATGCTACCATCCCTATGTAGATGTTCCGTCTAGAGACAGATTATCCTAAATTATGCTCCGTGCTGTGTTTGTCCTTCCGCAGTTGTGTTAATACGTGACTCCGAATTCCCCATTGTTATGACAAGTTGAGTGACTCCTGCTTAGTCCCTTTTCTTTCATACTGTGCTCTTTTCTCTTTACTGTGGCTTCTCACTGGCAAGCTTGGCTTGATCCAGAGAGGTTTAGTGTCATGTATTATATTTGCCAATGGCTGGCTTATTGTGTAGGGTTTTTTTCTTTGTGCATTGTTTTTTTTGATAGTGCTTGTTTTCAGTTTAAGACAAATCCAGCTTCTTTCAAATTTTGGATCTTTCAGAAATCCTGACGACTCTCTTATTTTACAGTAAAATGAAAGGTTCTGACAATCAAGAGAAGCTGGTTTACCAAATTATAGAAGATGCAGGCAACAAAGGTAGTTTAAATAAATTATCATTGTGAATGGTACTATCTCTGTTTACTTATGGAACTGTTCCTGTCTAAACTTTTAAATGGTTGTCCAGACAATACAAATATAAAATCTAAACTCCCCATACCAGGTCTGTAGCTAATATTCCATGTGTCCACTTTTTAAAAACAAAAGAGAAGTCCCGGTTGACTTTGCAGGGCTGGCTCTTTCAGGATATTTGGAATATGAATCAGGAGTTATCTATGGGACTGTCAAGCTGAGGAAGCTGCAGAACACTTGCTACTTAAAATATGATATCTATGTCGGATTTAACAAGTGTACTGCCAGCAGAAACTGCTAGTAACTAGGCTTTCTCAGCAGTTGTTGCACACAGTGGTTGAGAGTCGGCAGGTAGAACTGGCTGTCATATTTTTGTTGAAGCAAACACGAGTTACCTAAAAATGCAAAAATATTTCTGTGATGTATTCATCTTGGCAGTGAAATGAGTCCAATGGTAAGAGCTCTTGGAGGAGAGGTAAAGGGCAGAAGAACAGTGTGGTGGTTGGGGTATGCATTTCTTGTTTTCTGTCAGTTGTTTTCTTTGTTCCTTTCCCTTCTGTCCCTTCCCTCCCTTTTGCCAGGAGTGGAAGGATCGAGGATACATCCCGTGGTTGGCAACTGAGTCAAGCAATGTTGTGATGTCCCTTTTGGTTTGTGAGTATGTACAGAAACAAATGGTTTCTTCTATTCATTTCTGTTCACTTCTCTGATCTTAAACAGGTATTTGGAGCAGGGACATTAGATACAAAAGTAATTTGCCTTTAACAGAGATCAACAAGATACTGAAAAACTTGGAAAGCAAGAAACTAATTAAAGCAGTTAAATCTGTGGCAGTGAGTATTTTGTAACTTTTTTTTTAACAATTTCAAATGTTTGCTGCATGCTCTTTGTGCTTGAACAGGGGACTGGGAGCAGAGAAACTGTGTTCTGCCCCTAGCTTTCTCGCTGACTATGCTCCAGTGTTTGACACTCTGCCTTTAGTGTGCAGGTCTGAGCTGCAACACATACGAGAGGCTGTAACATTTATTAAATAATCATCACACTACTAACAAATTGATTAATAATCTAATTAATAAACATCACTATTAATACACAGTTCTATCATCTCTTCATTCTTTATTGCACACAACTGTTGCTTTAGTTCTGTTACCCTTCACAAGCCTCTTGCACTGCTTACTACTAATCTGCAGTTCTGTCACTGTTTTCTCTGCGCTTCCATACCTGGTTTTTAGGACGTAAACCTCGGGAAGAGTCTGGTGGGTTTCCCTCCAGCATCCCAATGGGCTTGGGTCCACAGGGCAGCTTCTCTGCTGTCTGTATGCATCCACACTCCTGCTGTCTGCAGATCCCGCCCTCTCTTGTTCTCTGATTTTTATACCTTATTCTCCTTTTTTTGTTTCTTAACACTGTTTTCTACTGTTCTTTTCTCCTTTCTCCACTCAAATAAGCAACCTGCCTGCAATTACTTTTTCTCCATTGGTCCCGCTGTTGCTGTACCACAGTTTGGTATTTCTGATACTGAAGAAATCTCAGCCTTTTCTGTGGGACTAGTGATATGGTTACCTAGCTGCAAGTGACCTTGTAAGGTTCCTCTCCTCTGGAGATCCTGAAACTCCCTTCAGTTATCTGGTTCATACTGGATTTATACTGTTTACTTTAAACAATTTCTAAGACGTTTGATTCTGTCCTAGTCTTCGTTCCTCTACGCTGTTCCAGTTACTCAAGTACTTTCTTATCTTAAGTGCAAACAGTCCATGTACCAGACTAGGGCTTACCGTTTTCCGTGCTTTTTCTCACACTGTTATAATGCTTATGCAGCACCCTGCTCTTCCTCACCTGCTTAACTACAAATCATTGGTATTAGCATGTTCTTTGGACACTCTCCTGGTTTCCAGCAGAGATTCTGTCTTGTTGCAGGACCTGCTACACCAGGAAGACCACTTGTTTGTGAACTCTTGGAATTTTTATGTCGTGTGCCTTTTCGATGTGCCAGTTTCGTCTGCACCATGGAGGCAATACCTTGGCTTGCATGTGTGCCTTTTTGGGGGGGGGCAGGGGAGGAGTGAGAGGTGAGGGTAACTTCCTAAATAAAAATAAAATGGAGATGAAGTTGGACATAGAGAAGGAGCTGCTTTTTCATTTTCTTGTCAGAGATGCTGGCTTCATCTAGTCACACGGGGGATGTAACGCTGCTAAAACTGCTTCAGCGGTTGCTGAGTAGTCCTTTGGATGACCGTTGTCCTTTAACTGTCTTGACTGCTAACACCAGGTCTGAGGCAGCATTCCCATTCCAGCTTTCCCATTCACTCCATCTAGGTGCGGCAGTAAGGAGTGGCCTTGCAAGGACTAACTTAGCTGCGGGGTTTAATCACGTAAGGGTCCTCCTGTTGCCAGTGCGTGGGTTGAATGCTGCAGAAACAGTTGAAAGCTTTTCCGTTAAGTTTGTCTTTGCTGTCTTTTAAAGACACTTCCCTGCCCTCCTTTGACTGTGGATGGGGGATTAGAGTCAATAGGCTAAAATTAAACTGTGAGGTCTTCTTCAGTGAGGTTTGTATTGCGTGCACATTGTTAGTAGGATTCTTTCTTCTAACACTATATTATAAAATGATTAGGAATCTAAATGTATTGATCTTCTCTTTATGTCCATGTTACCTGAGGGTCAAACGTGTTAAGGATAGCTCGAGTCAGCTGGATTGCTGTGTCCTAGGTTTTAGGAGTAATGAATTCTCTCTCTGGCAGATATGTTCTTAAATTTTCCTTTCTTAAGGAAGACTTTCAGCTGTTAAGAGCTGTGTGCTTTTCTCTAACAGGCATCCAAGAAGAAGGTGTATATGCTATATAACCTGCAGCCTGACCGGTCAGTGACTGGTGGGGCTTGGTACAGTGACCAAGACTTTGAGTCTGAATTTGTGGAGGTGTTAAATCAACAGTGTTTCAAATTTCTACAGAGTAAGGTGAGTGCCACTACTAAAGTCACCTTCCATTTGTTTTGTGCGAGTAATTATTTTTCTTTATAAAACCAGTGACAGGTGAGGCTTGAGTTTTCCATAGTGTTTTCCATAAGTGTTGGCCATTGTTATAACTGGAGTGGCAAATCTGTACGGGATTGTGTTTGTCACAGCAAGTGTGATGGTGTTGCATTTTAATAATGCGTGTTTTCACCGCCTGTACAGGGAGTGAAGCCTTCTGTCTCCAAGGTCCAATGACAAGCTAGGCAGCAAAGAACACAGGACCAAAAAACCTAACAAAAGTCACTGTTTTCTCTGCAGAGCTCCTAAATTCTGAGAGGGTGGAAGGCAATAGTCAGTCAGCGCTGCCTAGAAGCCAATTTTCTCCTGTATAACTGCAGGAGAAGCCAGCTCTCCACTAAATAAGTCCTATGCAGATTGCAGCATTTCTCTATTCCATTAAAATGTATTTTAACTGGCACTAGGTAGAGCAGAAACTTCTTTTGTGTCAAAAACCTGCCAGATGCTAATATTCCTTCATCTAAATCAGTCTGTAAATTTTTTGTCATACTTAGTGTAAAATCACATTTGGTTGTCCCAGAAATGGTTTGGAAATCAGCTTCTATACTTCAGTCTGCCTGCGACTGAACCAGGAGGGAGACTCTTGGCAGTGAGTACTGACTATAACTTATCTCTGCTTTTTCTCAGGCAGAAGCAGCTCGAGAGAGCAAACAGAACCCCATGATACAGAGAAACAGCTCATTTGCCTCATCCCATGAGGTGTGGAAATACATCTGTGAACTGGGCATCAGTAAGGTTAGAATCTTACTCCTCTCAAAATTCTCAGTGCATGGCAAGCTGCAGGAGTTGGGTCCTGCAAATTTGGTGAGGGTCCGATAAGTGCTTTAGTACCCTACAGTTACTGCACTGGAAGTGGGCTCTGCTGCTTTATTGCTTTTTGAGGAGGGTCATTGGTGCTGCATGGGATTCCGGGATAGTTTGTACCTGTGGGTTTTCTAAGACATGAAAGAATTAGCTTTCACATCCTTGCTGATGGAAACTGGAGTGAGTTTTCCTTAACAATCTCAACTGGTTTATATTTCATAATTTCTCTCAAGTTTGCCTATGCACTTCAAGCAGTTTTAGGGGAGGGCAAAAAAACCCTGCAATTATTGGTCACCATCAACAGGTATACCTTCAGCAGTCTTGTCTTTTTCTTCTTTCACCATTCTTTTCCTGCAAAACTGGAAATGTATCGTGCTAGGACGATGTAGTCACTTGAGGTGCATAGGAAAGTTCTTTTTGGTAAACCAGGGCTAGCGTGATCCAAAAGTGCTTGGGAGGTAGGAGGTATTGGTATTTGCTTTTCTTTTTGTACCTGCACAACCCCATGAAGAGTCCAGCGAGAGTGGTGCCTTTATCTGGGCTAGGTTAGGACCCTAAGGATGTGTTTCTCATGGTGTTTGCTTGTTTCCTCCTTGCAGGACTTACTGGCATGCGTCTTTCCTAATATTTATTTTAAAAATTGTTTCTTAGGTAGAGTTGTCAATGGAAGACATTGAAACCATTTTAAATACGCTAATATATGATGGAAAAGTGGAGATGACTATTATTGCTGCAAAGGAAGGAACGGTAGGCAGTGTGGATGGACGGATGAAGTTGTACAGATCCGTTAGTCCTCTCATACAACCCACTGGATTAGTCAGGACGCCCTGTGGACTGTGCCCTGTAAGTAACTAATTCTGTGTATGAATAGGTGGGTGCATGAAAGTTTTGAATACAATCCTGCAAATGGTCAGCCAGCACGTTGCAAGGTTATGCCCGTGAGCGATCCTCGTGGCTTTCTAAGCCAACTACGCTTATAAGCGTTATCCATGATACCTTAGCTATGGCCTAAGAGACAGGTTCTTTTAGTTTTGACCAGGATGTTTCCCACGTATATCCTGTCTCTTTACTGGACTGTATGTGAAAGAGTACTGTCAAGTGTAGCCCGTTCCAAATTATTATATTTTCTGACCTCAAGTTTGCCTATTTGTGTTTTTTTTTAACAAACTTATTTCTGTCTAGCTTTGGTCTCTCCTGCTTGGATTGTAAACTAGTATGTAGGTAAAACTTGCCAGTGTGTCCGTTTGCATCCTTTACTATGCTGGGATCTGGTTTGCTTTGTTGTGCTCACGTTACTGTTCCTCAGAGCTGGCATTGGACTTCTAGGTTTTGGCCTCTGTTAGACTACTGCTTTTCTACTGGGGAAGGGGCAGAAGACATGCGAGCATGTTACTTCCAGTTAGATCGTGCTTGCCGCATATAATTACTGACACAGGGCTTTCTTTTGCAGGTTTTTGATGATTGCCATGAAGGTGGTGAGATTTCTCCATCAAACTGTATTTATATGACAGAGTGGCTGGAGTTTTAAAGTAAAAGAAAACTGTAAACTGGATTCGTGTTTCACAGCCAAGTGACAAAGCAGCTTGCTTTTTTAAAAGTGAACTTCTAAATTTGTGAGCAACTTCAGGACATGGAGTGACTTTGTTTTTAATGAAACATAAAGCAGCAACCTGTCAGTTGTGTGAGCAGTCCCATGAGTGGACTGGAAATAGAGTCAGCACTGAAGATCAGGGCTGAAGTGGAAACATAGATCCATTCCTGTGCCAGAAATTGGCTGTGTGACTTGAAAAGTGCCATAGAACAGCTGGGTGGTGATGCATCGCTTCCAAGGATGTATCGAGTACTCCACAGATGCTTATTCTGAATGAGAGAAAATAAGTCATTAGCTGATCAGAAAAACTTGCTAATGAGTGTTGCCAAGAACAAGATCCCCAACTTTGCTTTCAGACTAATGCTGCTGGTGGGTGCTTAAGTCCTAAAGGTGGTGCTTTTCTCCCATGACAGCAAGCATCTAATTGAAGACTAAGAATCTAATGTGGAAAAGATCCTAAATATGTCAAACAGAACCCACTGATTCTTTATTATCTTTCTTACCTGCCAATTTATCATTAAAACCCTGATTTTTCTCATGTACACCTGTGCTTCATTTCCTCCATTCCTGCATTCCCTGCTGATGCATCTGTTGTATTTTTTTTTTCCTTCATCTGACAGCTACAAGATTGTCATCCAGTCTGTGTTGGTGTGTTCTGGCAGCTGTATCACATACATGGATATGTCAGCTGAAACTTTGAGTGGAAGTATTCTGGGAAGATGTGTTTTCCAGAAGAGAAAAAGAGTTCCTCTGGCCTGATGGTACAGGGAAAATTTTAATAGATTATCTGAATACTCTCAGGGTTGAAAAAGATGCCAGTGACAGTTGTCTGTACATAAATATGGCCTCTGGCCTTGGTTTGTGATCCGAGAAAGGCACGATACTGGCACAGCATCAGAAAGCTCAATCTTCTTTTCCTGTGATGTGGAGCCAATTTGTGTTTCTCTTAAGTGTGACCTCTGGCTCCTTCCCTGTGTGACTCAGGACTGATGAATTGGCAATAACATATAGACCATGGTGTTGTCATAAGCCTCATGCCCAGGGTACGCTGGGACGTAGACCTCTTAGGAGAGAGCTGTCCGGTTTCCTCTGGCTATTGCTGTCCATCTGGCAGTATTAGAGGGGCGATACTGCCTTTGGAAAATGTAGGTTAAGTCCCACAGGGGAAGTAAACAGTTTTTTGTACTAGCTACGTTCTGCTAATTATTTACTGCACCTCTTCCTTAATCTATAATCAAGCAGCCTCTAGGGAAAAAAAATAAAAATTCAGCTCCTTTTTCATAAATAAGACTATTGCGCATATATGGTACAGCCAGCTCTTCCACCACCTGGAGTAACAGAGGGCTGGAGTGACGGACTAGCAGGCAGGGCAGTGCAGACACATGAACTGTGCAGACAGTCTGGTCCCAGTACAACTTGCTACCTGTGGCTTAATCTTGCTGCGTCCAGGCTGGATCTCTACACAACTACTCATTATCTTCATGACAGCCTCCCAGCATGGGGGAACAATTAGCAAGTCAAGCACAACACTGGACCTGTTGTATCTAGCTATTTTCAAAATTGCCTGTGAAAATAAGCCTTCCTGGACACCATTGGGAGGGCAACGGTCAAGCTCCTCTACAGCTGAGTTATCCGCACGCCAGATAATCTGACCATGAGTAACAGTGGGCTAACACAGAGAGATTTTGGAAGACAGTTTACCAAATAAGGGTAGGAGACTATGTCAGCTATTTCAATGCTGTCCAGGAGTTTGCACCTTCTAAAAGCAGCCTGGATCACATACAGAAGTGTTCAGATCTTGCTTGATTCCCATTTTCCTACTTAGTGTGGGCTGTGGACAGAAGGCTAATGGTGGTAAGTGCTGTACAAAGAATAAAAAAAAAATGGTTCCTGTCCCATACAGGGAGGGTATAGATACAGAGGCAAAGGCTCCTTGTTTGGGAGCAGCTAGGCTTGCTGTCTCCGACTGGAGCTAACAACTAGTATTGATAAGCTGGTGTGTCCATGGAAGGAGTTTGATTGTATTAGCTAGTGTGAGCAGCCACAGCCGGCTCTTTCTTTTGTTGCAGTGTTGTCTCAAGGTGACGGCGATGCATATCTCTACAGAGGCAGAGGAGCTCTTGCAAAAGAGAGGTGGGGGTGAAATGATCAGATGTTTGTTCTTTCTCTGCCCCCTTTAAGCACTCAGCATGCCGAAGCCTGAGGAAAAGGCTGCTCACTTCAGTGGAGGGAGCCTTAACCTCAGCTTCAGGCGTCCGTTATGTGGTCAAAGGTAATTTCATTGAAGCATGGGGCTGACGTTGCCTTTGTCCTCTTGTGTTCAAAGAGGACTTATCACAATGGGGTCCTGAATCCTGCTGCTGCAGAGATAACACATTGTTTGTGCTCTACTGCAGCTAGAAGATAGCTTTCAGGGAAACAACAGGTCTTTATCATGCAGGTATGTGACTTTGTGCAGTATAACCCGATTCATTGGCAATAAGAAAAAGGAGAGGGAGCTTGTCCTCAGTGAACAGCTTTAGGAAGTAGAGAGCTGGTTTATCAAGCTCTTTAAATTCTGGCTTCTTTGTATTGATTGGGTTTATCTGGTTTAGATGACCTTTGTGGTCTCTGAAGCTTCTTAGTGTTGCAGCTGTAACAGCACTTCTCAAATCTGGAAAAAAACCCCATGCTTATAGAGAAAAGTAAAGCAATTTCACTTTCCCATCTAAAACATGAATCTGTCTGATCTATTTCTAAATGAATTAGAGGAATGATCCTTCTGTCACTCTGGTTCTTCATGAACCTGGCTAATCTATCAGCCTGTAAATCTTTTTTTAAAAGGCTAAAAGGTAACATTAATAGTCTAGTCCTTTTTTTCCTCCCTGAGTTTCTTTAGTCTTCACTTCAACCTGCTAAAGCTGTCCCTTTTACAAACTGGTATGAAATGCAACGTTTTGAGGAAGTTACAGTACTGAAGGTGAAAACACTTAGGTGTAGAAAGCTGAGAGCTAAAGTTAACCCTCAAAACATGGATGACCACTTGGAAGCATGATCCGCTCATTTCTTTATGCCAGCCTCACACAGCGGGTCATGGTTCAGCTGCTGCAGGACCACGAGGTACCTCCTGGGTCAGAGATCTCATCCCTGTTTTCGCGAGCCCCAGGGTGTGCCGGCCCTGCTGTGAGCCTAGCAGGCTGTTCTGAGCGGTCTCCTCACCAGTGGTAACCATCTGTCCGGTGGCAAGTCAGAGGGTGGTCACACCCAAATGCCATTTTCACATGGAATCAAGCACAAGATTGCTTTTTGTTTCCAAGAGAAACATTAACTACAGTACCAGGCTGGATTGGGAGCTGAGGGGGAGTACTGCTGGCAGGTACTGTTTAACATGTCTAGCCTTTACAGTCCAAGGTTTAAAACATTAACATTAATGGCAAACTGGAAGCTTTGATAGTGAAAACATTTACCCCGTGGCTGAGTGGCTGTTCGGTTTTTCCTGCTTTTGTGGGTTTTTTTATTTACTCTGATTGTAACTCTGCCTCTGTTGGAGCTGTTAAGGCTGATGGTTGTTCATCTGGTGCTGCTCGAGTGCCATCTTCTGTCTCGTCCTGGTATGGCTACCCTAGGGCTCAGGAAAGAAAAGAGAAAGCTCTTAAACCATGCTCTGCCTCCGCGCACAGAGCGGTTTTGGGGAAGAAACAACAGCGAGTGGGGACAGCTGCGTCTCCTATTGCTGCCAAACACTCCATGCTTTGAAACAGGGTATAGACACCTTAAACAGGGCTGCCCTCCACCCACCTTCCCCTCTTGCTTCACGGGGCTGGGACTTTCTGTCGCTTCCCCTGTGAGAAATGGGTAGCCAGGCCCTCAGCCACGCTGAGCCCTGCTTACCCCTCAGCCTGGAGGGGACAGAAAGGTACTGTGAGGAGCTCCACGGATGGTGTCCAAGTTCTTGTTGAAAATGCTCGTTTCCTCCCTGAGAAAGTTAATTCTTGCACTTGCTTGCTCTTCAGGAGATCCTGGGGGGAGCGGGGAGGAGGGGAAGCTGGGCTCAAAGCATTCCCCTCTTTTCAGTTGTTAAACACAAAACAAGTTGGGGCTTATGTAGGTAGCCTGTGTTTTTCCCCCTCTCTTGCTTTTTGAGCAAGCTTGTGATTCTTCCAGGAGAACAGAAGAATGGGAAAGCTTTTATTTTAGTTATTTGGCTTAGAAACACAGGGCTTTAGGATTTTGTTCCTCTTGCAAACTCACAATAGTTGCTTAACGTTTTAATGAATGTGATGCTAGTAGGGTGGGCGCTGCACATCGTTGAAGCCCTGGGTCCCAGTAAGGTGGTGTTGTGCTTTGCTTTTGAGATGTGGCGTTGTGAAGAAGATGTAAAATGAAGGATAAACTAGCAACTCCAGAAGAGCAGATTTGCTTTTGCCTCTTACTGATACTGCTTGGAGAGCAAGTCCTGGGGCTGAGGACATTAACAATAGTACTAAAGTAATCTGAATTTTATACACTTTAGCATATAAACATAGGTAGCATTTTTCTACTTTTTTTATTCCCACTGAATTTGTGATCTTTCTGTGTGTGTTCAGATTTTACACAAGCAAATTTAACACCTGCAGAGCACACAACTTCCCTTATGTCAGGAAGCTGGGAAGGCGATATTAGTGTTCAGCTCAGACAGCATCTCATTTTGCTTTGTTTTGGACTTGGAACATTGCTCTCTGCTGTTAGATGCTTCAGTAGAAAATATACTTTTTCTGCCCTGGGAAGAAGGAATGAATGGCTTTTGGTTAAAGCAGTTTCCTTAAGTATTCCCTGGATAAAGCCAATCTCCCTGTGGAATTCAGTGTTCTGAAAATGGCCCCTATCTGTGTACTTATGCAGTTCTGCTCCATATCTGTCAGCCAATTCCTTCTGCCCTTTCCAGGGAAGGGAAGAAGGACTGTTGATGGATCCAAACTCTACACTACCCCGATGGCAGGGTCTGTTGAAGTATCTTGAGGGGCACAGAGAACAGAGTTGAAAACCTTGTCCTTCTCTCCTCAATGGTTTGTTTAACTTCTTGCTATTTCTAGTGTAAATAAACTCTTAGCACAGACTGCAAACTGGGAACAGTCACAGATTTTTACAGGTGCTTGAAGGCTGAGAAGAGATTGCCTTTTTTTTTTATAGCGAAGCATTCCATCGTAGACTGTGCAGTAACATTTAAAACACATTTATATTCCTAATCACTTATTATATGTGAAAGTTGGCCCCATTTCCCATGCATGGTCTTACTAAAACCTTCATATAGCTAAGAAAATTGTAAGATGTGTCCCACATAGCTCATAGAGTAGAAAGAAAGAACATCACCCTGCAGTTGGTCACAGCAGAGAGCCTCTACAGGCAATCTAAGCTCCACAGTTTGTCCAGCTTTTATGTTTCTTGTGCTAGTTAAATGGTAGGAGGCAATGTCACCTGTATCAGTAGATCTCCATACCACTGGCTTTCTTGGTTTTTTTCATCTGCCATTATCAGAGGTGTAGGCAGACACCAACATGATAACTGGGTGAGTTCTGACATACCTGAGAAAAATGTGAGCCTGGTGATCAAACCTGTGTGGAGGACCACACTGCTGCACAGCATTTCAGACATGTTGCTTCTGTTGTTTTAAGCCAAGTGTTACCAAGCAACCTCAGAACGAACTTTAGGCTTTCTTCTCATCAATGACTTTAAGAAAAATACGAAATATTCAAACCATAGATTTCTGTTGCATTTAAAAGAGAGAAAACAGGAGAAAAACGAAGCTTGACAGTGTATGGGTGAGTGAACTTGATCACAGGGCATTAGTTTCCTTTCGGCAAAGATAGAGCGATACTCACACAGAAGCCTGGGGAATATTTTAGGCTGACCACTGCATGAATTTAAGGCAAGCGCCCAACCTATTAGAAGTGGGTCAAGATGTTTCACTACAACACCTCTGCCCCTAGAAGTATGTGCGAAAGTTTGCAGCGTTCAGAGATGGATTCGCATGCATACATTAAGACAGGACAAATCCTACTTACATGGCTGGCATCACACAAAGCTGCAGTGGAGGATTTGTGTCATTGGTCTCACTAGGAACAGGCTTTGCCTCTTTGGCTTCAGAAGAGGCAGTGGGAAGTAACAAGAGAACGAAGCAATTTAAGAGGGAACAAGGCACAGACAAGTTTCTGGGGCGAGTCAGACTTGGTCAAACCTCTACCACACATCCACAGGCAGCATGTGGCATTTCTGGGTATTGTGGCCGTCCCTGGATCTCTCCTCACCGGAAGGTCTGGGCACTGGGGTTTTCCCAGTGGGCTGGGGTGCAGGTTTCCTCATGGAGTGATGAACTACTGTGGTCTCAAGCCAGCTGCAAGGGTCGAGCTGGCTCCCACTTCTTTTCTGGGAACAGCGAGGGAGGAAAATCCAATTTACCTGGGTTGGGCGTGTCTGAAAGCCAACAGCAGCAACCAGGTACGTGAATGGCGGGAGATGTGCTGTCAAAGGGCGCGTGTCCTCAGGGCAAGCCAAACTACGCAAATGTTGTGTCGGTCCTTTTTGGTTTCCAGCCGTTCCTGCTCCCGGCTCGGCTGCCCCAGCCGGCCGGCCCTGCCTCGTCACCGGCCTGGGCAGCCTCACGGCTTGGCCTGGTGGGCTTCCCAGAGCCAACGCGCCTGGGGAAGGTGACTCTGACTTGGCGAGAGGGGCCAGAAACTGAGGCAAAGATGATGCTGCTTGGGGCTTGCTTTTATTTTTTTTAAAAAGTGTCTGTATTTTTAGTAAACTGTTATCAATAGCCTTTTCCCAGGAGTTTCTACACTTACAAAGGCAACCCTCCCTGCTGAACACGACAATACCCCCCAAAGCTGCCATGCACCCTGTGAGAGATGTGGGGCCCTCACCCGCAGCTCGTCGGCCTGTGCCTTCGTCTCCCCCCCCATATTTAGTAGGGGCATCCCGTTCGTCTCCATTCCACCGCTGCACCTGGCACCCTTAGTCAAGATGGCCCCCCTGACGCCGCCGCCTCGCCATGTTTGGTAGGGTCACGCCGCTTCCCCTCCTTCAGAACGGCGCGTGAGGTGCCATTAGCCAAGATGTCGGCGGAGCCTCGCAGGGGGAGGGCGGGGCGTGCTGGTGCCGCCATCTTGCGTGTGGGCACCCCGTACCGCTGAGCTGGCCTTGCCGGGTGCGCGGGGCCTTTCGGGAGAGAGCGGCGGCGGGGAGCGGTGCGGGCAGGTGGGTGCTACCGGGGGGTCCCCGGGGGTCCCCGTCCCCTGTGGCCGTCTTGGGGACTGTCGGTGCTGGTGTCCCCCGAGAGGGGAGGCTGGGGTGGGTGGAGGGGAGCTGGGAGGGGTCAGTGGCGTCCCCTGTGAGGGAGGGCTGGGGTCAGTGGTGCCCCCTGTAGCGGGGTCTGGCGGGGGGGAGGCAGTGGTGTCCCCTGTGAGTGGGGGTTGTGGGGCTTCTGTTGTTTCCCCTATGAGGAAGGCCTGGAGGGGGCGGGGGGGGGTCTGTGGTGTTCCCTGTGGGAGGGGCTGGGAAGGGGCAGCGGTGTCCCACAGAGCAGCGCGGGGGCTCAGCGGTGTCCCCTGTAGCTTTGCCCGGGCCGGGGATGGGCAGTGTCCCCCGGGGCTGTGCGGGGGGTGCTGGGGCCTGGCAGTGTCCCACAGGGCGGGGCTGGGGTCGGCTGCGTTCCCTGTGGCTGTGCTGAGGATCAGCAGTGCCACCTGTAGCAGTGGAGGGGGTCAGTCCTTTACCCTATGGCAGTGCCAGGGAACAACGGCGTAGGGGTCAGAGGTGGCCCCTATGGCTTCGGTAGGGATCTGTGGTGTCCTCTATATGCTTCCTGGGGACGGGCTGGGGATCTGTGGCGTCCCCTATAGCTGTGCTGAGGGCAGCAGCTGGGTGATCTGTGACGTTCCCTATAGCACTGCTAGGAAGCAGCAGCATTGCCTGTAGCTTTAATGGAAGGAGTGGGGGTCAGCAGTGTGCCCTATAGCAGATCCCATACGGAGACTGGAATACTGCCGCCACGCATCTGCTGAGGCTTTGGAAGGGTCCCTTGTCTCCTGGACAGGGGATTTGGGACCTCCCCACTGCCCGGACGGGCCCCGGAGGTCGCTGTGGGACTGGGGCCAGAGGGTCCTGCACTGGTGAGGGGGACTGGCATATTGGGCAGGCACCCAGCCCTAAACCGGCCCTACAGAGCCCTCATTGGGGTGGGGGTGCCTCCCCTCTTGCTGTCCTGACCCCAAAGCAGGGCCACAGCCCATTCCAAACCCAGCCAGGCAGTCGGGGCTTGGCCTGGGGCAGGGCAGTGGTGCTGGGCTGCAGTTGGAGGAACATGGAGTAAATTTACAGTGCGGTTGCGCCACGTACGTGAGATGTCAGGTGTTTGTTGTGCTGTTCTGGTGTGCGGGATCTTTCACAGGGAGGCTCAGCTCTGGCTTGTACCCTGACAGACCCATTTGTGGTGGGAATGTGTTGCTGTTCCCTTCCATTTATCCATCCAGAGGTAGGGGTTGAAATACACGCCAGTTCCCTGTGAGCTTGATTTACATCCTTAATAGCAAAGACAGAGAAAACATCATTGAGTTTGGAGGTCTGTAGGAAATTGTTACATCAAAACTTCTCCTCCTCTGGGGGAGGTGATGCTTCTGATTTCTTATGCCTCTGGCCCTCCTGAATGTCCTGCCTGCAGTGAGGACCAGGAGTAAGGTAATCCTGGAGCATCTGCAGCCGCGGGTGAACCTCTTGAGTTTCCTTGGGCAGAGTAGGTTGTGGTGCTGCTGCTCTTGGCTCTGTGAGGTGCTATCAGTGCTGTGTGATGTTTGTGGGCTGGATTTGACGGGTGAGTTTTTGGGTAGGCTTGTCCTTCCCTCTCTCAGAGACATCAGAGGTAATGATGGCCTGGGAGCTCCTGTTTGCATCTCACTCTAAAGAGTGTAGTAAGGCAATACGGAGAATGACTTCTCTGATGGGTTAGGGATATCCCTCCTTGAATAGCATGTCTTCTCTGAAGTCTGCTGGACTCTCAATTCCTCCCTTGCTGGGACTGGGACACGGTGCCGTGCACAGAGGCTGTCTAAAATCACCAAAGACCTTTTTTGATCTTTTTGTCATGTGCTCCTTTCCATCTGGTCAGGCTGGCAACCAGGTGACATTTGTGATGAGTGTCTTGGTCTCAGACATGGCCTCCTTTTTAACCCCCCAAGGTTTTAGCCAAAGGCTTCAGGATGTGTTACAATCTGACCTATTTTCCTTTACTGACCCGAGTAAGGCAGGATTGCCTTGAGGCCAGCATGAGGCTGAGTGGGTGTTGGGGTGTTAAATGTGGATCACAAGGAAAAAACCCCACCTTGCATTCTGGCTTTGAGTGTCAGATTTCCTTGTTTCTTCATTGGATTTGGTGGTGGTTTAATTGTCTGGATTGTTGATGAGAGCACTGGACAGCAGAGATTAATGTAGTCAACATGGTTCATTTGATAATGGGATTAACTCATCGTAAAGTATTGGTTTTGTCCTGCAGTGTCTTGTGTCTATATGTATTTGATCTGCCAATCTCCTTTGCAGGACTGTTGTTCAAACAGGCGACCGCTGCCTGAACGTGTGTTGCTTACATCCTTTCAGAGCTGCAGTCCCATGGCGACGTACCTGGAGTTCATCCAGCAAAATGAGGAGCGTGATGGAGTGCGTTTCAGCTGGAATGTGTGGCCCTCCAGCAGGCTGGAGGCCACGAGGATGGTTGTTCCCCTGGCTTGTCTTCTGACGCCACTGAAGGAGCGTCTTGACCTGCCACCTGTGCAGTATGAACCGGTGCTTTGTAGCAGACCAACGTGCAAAGCAGTGCTCAGCCCACTTTGGTATGAATTTCTTGGCTGGGGATGTTTAGAGAGGCTGGACAGTACCTAGTTTTTATCCGAACTTCACTACGTCCTTATTCCCCTTTTTCTCTGCCCGGTGCCTGGCAGCCTCTTTCATTTAGAGGTAGTGGGTTTGTTAAAATCCATGTGTGCCTAATGAGATACACTGAATGCCAGCCTGTTACTAGAACTGCCAGAACCAGAAGAGAGGTGAGTGCCTTTGGGGAGGCTATTAAGGCAGCGATGGTATGGAAATGGCCAGTCCTCTTACCATCCCAGAGAATTTTGTGGTGAATGATAAAACTTAAAATAAACAAAGGTGCTGATTATACTGATAGTGTCCTCTGGGCTGTGATGTTCACTTGGTTTCCGGCTTCCTACGCATCCTGCTGCTTGTAGGTCAGCTCCAGTATGAGCATCAAGGTTTTCTTGGAAGTTTTGCTGAGAATTTAAGAGGAATAATCTCGGTCCCAAAAATCATGTGATGATCATACATACTCGGAGCATAGCGTTGGGCTGAGAAAAAGCAGGAAAGGCCAGTAAGAGGAAGTAAAACGAGATCAGACCCATGAAGTAAGAATACGTCCAGGCTTTACTGCACCAGCAGTTGCAGGATGTCGTAAGGGGCTGAGGAGAGTAAACTCTTTGGGGCAGGGAACCGCCTATTTGTTCAGTGTTTGCACAGCATCTGAGTGAATGGCTCCTCCTGCTCTGTGGCTGGAGTACTGGTGTGCTACAGCTGTGCAAACAATAAGATGACTGAGATAAGCCCAAGGGTAGTGAAGGTATGATTAAACCCAAGTCTTTGTCTGCCAAAGGCTAAGCTCCGGAGAGCTATCAGTGGTCCATCCGCTGACAAGCCTGGAAGTGGCAGGGCTGGATGAGCTAATGGACTTTCTGGCAGTAGAACAAGAGTCTGAATCCCTAAAACTCTTGTTGCTCAAGTTGGAGCATCTGATATTCTGTTTCTTCTTCAGTGCTGTGAACCAGCATAGATAATTGTGAAGCTGCGCCGTAAAATTTTTTCTGTAGTTATAGTAACACCTCACCTTTGCCTTGCAGCCAGGTTGACTATCGGGCCAAGCTCTGGGCTTGTAACTTCTGTTTTCAGAGAAATCAGGTAAGTTGGAAAAAGCATCAGCCCTTCCATCTTTTCAGTGAACATTTTATTGGTGGCCTTCCCTGGCGAAGGATGTTAAGCATAAATTCCACTTTTCTAGTTCCTTCCCTTGGCCTTTTTCTCTTGCTGAACGCAGGCCAGAGTACTTGTTAATGGGTCTGTTTTACCTGACATCTGTTTTCAGTTCCGTTTTGCCAGCGTGCAGGGCATAGGAAGGAAACAAAAGTGGTATTTTGTCCCATGTGTTTCCAGTGTGGTTTTTGCACTTGATGTTTACTGTTCTTGCCGAGTATGAAATTCATTAGAGTAGAGTTTTGCCATCAGAAACTGTCACGTGGCTAAATGAATTTCAGCTGACACACAGTCACTGCTTTAGTGCTACCTTTTATTTACACTGGATTGAGCAGCTGTCCATACTGCTGGCCCCTTGTTGTCTGTGCTTAGGAAAATAGCAGTATAGGTCTCTTGTCATGAATTAATCAGGTTGGTGCAGTGGCAGTAAATACAGAGTTGAATAAACGCATCATGAGCAGGGCAGCCTCTGTACCGCAGAGAAGGGCCCTACATTTCTGTCCTCCAACTTCCTTGTCCTAATTTTTTGTTCTCTTTTTCAGTTCCCTCCAGCATATGCAGGCATATCTGAAGTCAATCAACCAGCAGAGCTTATGCCTCAGTTTTCAACAATTGAATATATAGTGCAGGTAAATGAATCATAGGCAAGTTTGAAGCCCCCAGAATTGTCTTGTTTGTGACAGATTATGTATGTGTTAGATTTACTTAAGATGATGCAAATAAGTAACATTTCTGCCAGGTGCTTAAGATAGGGCTCATTTTATTCCTGAAGGCATTATAAAGTGTCACCTGGCATACACACGCGCCTAGTAAATCCATCTCTTTCCACATTAGCGGGGTCCACAGACGCCGTTGATCTTCTTGTATGTCGTCGACACGTGCTTGGAAGAGGAGGACTTGCAGGCGCTGAAGGAGTCCCTCCAGATGTCCCTAAGTCTGCTGCCTGCCGATGCTCTGGTGGGGCTTATCACTTTCGGCAGAATGGTCCAGGTTCACGAGCTGAGCTGTGAAGGGATTTCCAAGAGTTACGTGTTTAGGGGCACAAAGGACCTGACAGCTAAGCAAATACAGGTATGTTGTGCCATCTCTTAGGCTAGTGGCTTGTCTCTGTTAGCTCTGTTGGCACCACTGCTGGTCTTTCAAGCTGGGTTCTCAGAGCGGAGAAGGAGGGTTCAGTGCTCTTAACTGTTAGCCTGTTTTCCTCCGAATATCTGTCCTGTCTTTTTGCCTTTGTGAATTCCTTGGAAGCTTGTCCGAGATAGAGTTTGTGTAGCTCGCGTAGTGGCATTGATCCATTCCTAATGGGAGTGCAAAAATTAGTAATTTCACAGGTTTTAATGCATTTAATGCTACAGTATTGCGGGCCTCAGAGTATATTGCTTGACAGCAAATATGTTTAGTGTTTGAATAATACATCTCCTCTGCCTCCTCTTTACTATTTTCTAGGATATGCTTGGGCTTTCAAGGCCAGCTGTCCCCATTCAACAGGGAAGGCCTCTTCAGGCTCCAGAGCAACCTGTTATTTCAAGCAGGTAAGCTGCAGCAGCACAGCAGAAGTGTAGGGCAGATGTTTTATGCCCCTTTGGGGTTCCATAGGTTCTAAACCTGGGTTTCCCAAGAAGAGTCTTTGTAAGAAGATTTAAATGGTATTTTCTTGTCCCAGTTATTTGCCTACATCAAGTGATATGTATGGATGGGGTTTAGTGGAGCTGCGGTATCTTGGTTTTGCAGTTGCAAGAACATGACTGCCATTCAGGCTAGATTTCTACTTGAAAAACATGGAGTAGCTGTCTTTGGAAAGCATATTGCCGAGGAGTAATTTGGAGCAAGGGCCTGTCTTTTTGATTGACCAGCCAATGGAGGGCCTGGTCTATGCGTAACAATTCTACATACCACCTCCTACCCCCTGACCCAGCAAGTCCAAACAATGATTGACAGGCAAGCAGTGACCCCTGAATAGTAAAGCTGTATTTGGCTCTGTTGAATACAATTTTCTCTTTCTCAGCTCTTCTTTTTCAGTGGCAGCTCTTGTGCGTTTTGCTAGACTAAATCACCATTGAAGTTCTTTCCTATGCTTTATGTGACTTTGTCTTCTTGTCAGTTCCTGATGTCTTGCTTTGATCAAATTTTTTATTTTGCACAGGCCTGTTATCTTGGAAAGTCTGGATGTAAGAAGGGAACATGCCATGTGACTTTTTCCTTCTGATAACTATCTCAGTGCAGTTTATGTGTGCCAGGAACAAAGAGGCACTTTCTTCTCTAAACTTACAAGCACGAAAGTATTTTATTTGAATTTTTGCAGGTTTCTGCAGCCAGTACATAAGATTGACATGAATTTAACAGATCTGCTTGGAGAACTGCAAAGGGACCCATGGCCAGTGACCCAGGGAAAGAGGCCTTTACGTTCCACTGGAGTGGCTCTTTCGATTGCTGTTGGCTTATTGGAGGTACTCTTAGTGCTTACTCTTAGTTGTTTGAGATGAGTTGGTCAAAGTAAGCACCTGGCTGTCTGCTGAGACATATGCAGGTGTCAGTCTGGCTTGGTCTGTGGCCCAGTTACGTTGGGCGGCAGAAGTGCAATTTGTCTCTACTGACTTTGGACACGTATTAGCACCAGCTGGCATAGAGTGGGCTGGGAGTTTACATTCAAATGGTAAAATATGCAGGTGTTTAAAGGTCTCCAGTTCTTGTGTGTATCACCATGTGGAGGTGATACGATGCACTGGGTTTATCTGAGGGTCATCTAAGATGTAAGTAAAAAGAACAGAAACTGCCTGCTTCCTGTTATGAAGACATGAAGCTTGATGTAGCTTGCGTCGAAACTTGAGAGTGCTGTGACTGTCAGGAAATGCATCGTTATTTATCAAGGCAGCCTCTAGTAGAGACAGGTCCCTAATGACACTGCAGAAACTCATGCAGATGCTTCTCTAAAGAAAGCACTGTTGCCATTTAATCAGTCTCTCTCCCTTCCCCCCTCCCGATATAAGCCTTTATTTTTATTTTAGGGCACATTTCCAAACACAGGGGCCAGAATAATGCTGTTTACAGGTGGGCCACCAACACAAGGACCGGGCATGGTGGTAGGAGATGAACTGAAAACACCCATCCGTTCTTGGCACGACATAGAGAAGGACAACGCAAGGTTCATGAAGAAGGCCACCAAAGTAGGTGCTACTGTCTGCTGGGTGTGTTTTTAAAACCAAAACCTGAATATTGTATCAGAACACTAAATGGGGGAAAGGACATAACACAAACCTACGTACACTGCTGTGTTGACAGCTGCCCAATGTCCTTCCCCTGGGAACAAACATATTCTATTCTCTCGATGTGGGAACAGTATCTCCAGATATTTGTGTGGTTGTCCTTGAAGTGCCTGAGCCTTTTGTGTATGTTTAATTGTGAGAATGGTCAAGGGAAGGGTAAAAAAGACTTCTTCCTACTTCTCCAGGACGGTCTTGTGCCTTCTCAGAGAAAGAAGTATTGCAGTGTTGTTTATTAGCTGATGATGGGTGGAAAGTTTGTTCATCAGCATCATTGTATCTCTTTCTGGGGAGGAGAAAACCTGTCTTCCGGGAACTGGTCACTTCCAGAAAGCCTCCTTTGTCTTCTTGATGTATGAAAAAACAGTTAAAATAGAAAAAATGTCAGACATGAAATGTATGTGCCTGTCAGCTTAGAGAAAGCAGTATGACACCTGTTCTCTTAACTATCCCCTGGAAACCTTTGGGTTTCGACTAAGTTATCACAGGCAAAGATCCCGTGCAATTCATGCGCTCTCTGTATTTGTGACATGCAACTCAAGCCCATCTTAGGAGGGAGAAGCGTGCTCCGGCAGAGCAGTAAGAGCAAACAGCTGTTTAGTTACCGCAGCACTGGTAATTGCTTCATTTGTACCTTGTGTTTCACGTGGTGGCCTCAGCTGGAGAGCAGCAGCAAAATTGCCCGTTGCGGCATCCTGAACACCGTGTATGTTTTCCCCAGCACTACGAGACTCTGGCTAACCGCACTGCAGCCAACGGGCACTGCATCGACATCTATGCCTGCGCCCTGGATCAGACTGGACTGCTAGAGATGAAGTGTTGTGCAAACCTCACCGGGTATGTTCATAGCAGGAGAGCACAAAGTTGGCACCTGTATTCTTCTTTTGGAGGGGGAGAACAGTTCAGGAAGCAGTTAAGTCTGCTGTCAGGGCAAATGGGTGAGATTTACATCATTCTGTTCTAAACTGTGGTTTGAATTTGCCAGGAATTATATGGCAAACCTCACCTGATCCCAGTCCACATTTCTGAAGTCTCAAAACAGCATGTGAATTAGCACTGCTGGTAGAAAACTCGATGTCCTGCTTTGAGAAAGGTATTCTAAAGCATGGTGCAACACGTCTTTTGCAAATGCCTTCTGCCTCCTTGGGAGATAGCAAGTATCCTTTCCAGAATTTATGGGATAGAGATGCTGTGTTTTGTGGTGTGTGCATGACTGAAGTGCCATCAGAAGAGCAGACTGTCAGGTGTGATGGGTAGAAGCTTTCCTTGTGTCGGCCAGATTTTCTCTGCTTAACAGCTCACTTGCGCTTTCTCCAGGGATTCTTGGCTTCCCTGGATCTAGTTTTAAGTGACATCTCTAAGGGGTAAATGTTTGTGTTCCATATTGCTGAAAATGTTACGGTCTCTGCGAGGAAGGCTGTGTACTAAACCAGGCCTTTTGGGGACTTAGCATGTCTTACTGGCTGTTTAAAATGTGCTATGCCTGGGGACTCAAAGGATGGTTTGAGCAAATGCAAGGTATTTGTAAATAATCACATAATGCTCAGTAAGCAGAAGAGGGATTGTTTGACCCTTTGGTTGTGTTAGTCGGCTCCATCTGATCAGGCCTGGGTTTACTAAGGCACTTGGCGGGGCACAGCACAGGCCCCTGCACCTGTCCTCGTGCTGCAGTGGTGCAGCCATCCTGTCTGTAGTGCAGGTGGTTCCGGCCCTGCTCAGGGAAAGCAGGCTGAGCAAATCTCTTTCCTGAGTTGAAATATTTCTAGCTGCTAGAACGTGAGCATTTTTAAGGCAGCTAAAGGGATGGCAAGAAATACAGTTGAGAAAATAAGCTGGCAGAGATGGAGCACTAACTTGTCTGGCTTCGGAGGCGGCATCCATGAATCTGCATTCCCTGATGTGAATTCTGCCTATGCAAAGGCATGCTTTAAAACAGTTTCTGCATGTGTTCGCATGCAGGAGAGTTGGAGGGATGTACCCTTTGTGCTTTACTTCTAGTTCCCAGTTACTTCAGTTCCCTTGTGTATCATTTTTTCTTTCCCAGAGGACACATGGTGATGGGAGACTCCTTCAACACTTCCCTCTTCAAGCAGACCTTCCAGCGAGTATTTAACAAAGGGTTCAATGGGGAATTTCGGATGGCTTTTGGGGCAAGTTTGGATGTGAAGGTGAGAGATTAGTTTCAATGACATTAACTAGGAAATACAAGTGCTGTTCATTCAAAAGTTGATTTAAGTATCTGGGGTGTAGAAAATTCTACATGTTTGAGGTCAGCTGTAGCGCCTGTTTTGGGAAAAGCACTGTACTGGAGTGAGTGGAGGGATTTTTGTTTGGAAGCTTATTAGGTTTGTATTTGTTTTTAGAAAAAGCAGTTGAGCTCAGCCTCTCCTCACTCAGCAAGGAACATTTCATACTTGTGATCACTACAAATATGACTTCGTTATTAAAATGTGACTATGTAGATTCTCTTATGTTCACTAATGGTAGCAGTAGGAGACTAGGAAAGTACTCAGAGATTCCTTCCCTGACAGCCATGTGTATGCATTATCTGATCAAAGCTGAGCAACTGATGTAGTCTGTTTGTATTCAGTTTGACTGACTTGATTTAAAAAAAAACAACCAAACAACATTTTTTACCTTGTTCTAGACCTCTAGGGAGCTGAAAATTACAGGAGCTATTGGACCGTGCATATCCCTGAATGCTAAAGGGCCATGTGTCTCTGAAAACGTAAGTTTCTGACACGGAAAAAGCTTTAATAAAGAAGTAAATAAACAGTGCAAAGTTTCTGACTAGACCTACAGCTCAGGTAGAATGTCAAGAGTTTTCAAGGAGAAGAACAATTTGGAAACATCCCTAGGAAAAGACAGTCTTTCCTAGATTACATTCTTGCTCCATAAGGCTTTCTTTTGACTGTATGGCCTTCTGTAACTTTATTAGCACCCAAAAGATAAGAAATCTAGAAGGCCTGCCTTACCTTGTACCTCTGATCAGAATTTAACATAAGCTTGCCTTACCTGCTGCTAGAGACAAAAGTGCTGCTTTCTTTTTGATTCTGTGCAGGAGCTTGGAATTGGAGGAACATCTCAGTGGAAAATTTGTAGTCTGGATCCCAGCACAACTCTGGCCATTTACTTTGAAGTGGTAAATCAGGTCAGTCCTGGCTTCTCTTTTTAATTTTTTCTTTGGGCATCTTTTTTACACACCAGAGTATTTGTTTGTAACAGGGCCAGAAAATGCAATGTCACCCTCTGTGTGGCAGATGGATGGTTGCAAAGCAACCAAGTATTTTGTGCCAAAGAAATAGACTCAGAGGTTGTTTTCATATGCATAAATTGCCTAATATTTTTGTTCTGTATGAAACCTGCATTCTCTCTTTGTCTTCTTCCTACAGTATTTATTTAACAAAGAAGAAATTGTCTTTATGCCAGTAGGTGCTGTGGAGAATAAAAGTATAAGTACCTTCAAATTCTTGGAAAATTGGTCCTCCAAGCTGTAATAACTTGATGGCTCAGAACTAACTTTTGGCTGGGGAAGTTTCTGAGCATGCGGCAGCTAGAAGCTCGGAAAGCTACCCCAAAGGAATTCTATTCCGCGTGTGTGTCTCTGTCTTCTCTGCTGTGTGGGGTTGTTCCTGTTGGGAACAGGACGGTGGACTCTCAGGACCTTTGCTCTCGTAATGCCGTTCTAATGCCGTTCTTAGGTTTGTTGCTGGAGAGATGGTAAGTTGTGGCCATCCTTTAAGGGACAAGCTGAGGAAGTGTCATGCCCAGTATTAAATGGGCCCAGCACCACTTGACTCTGAGGGCTGCTGGAAAACACAACACTGACAGACGTGTCTCTCTTCCCTGGTCCATCTCCAGCTTGCATTTATTCTATGATTGCTCAAATGATGCCCTGGAGTTCTCTGCAGTGTACAGAGTAATGGAAAAGCCAGTCTGTTTTGAAGGCTTACTTTGTTTCACTTTCAGCACAACGCACCAATACCTCAGGGAGGCAGAGGGGCAGTGCAGTTTGTCACTCAGTATCAACACTCCAGTACGCAGAAACGCATTCGTGTCACCACCATAGCCAGAAAGTGAGTATCTCATGCCAGTTCTTTGGCAGAACAGCAGAAACTTAAGCCGCAGGCTGTGCTGGAATTTTTCTAGCTTTTTGTTGTGTGCATTGGCCGCAGAGTATTTGGCACAGGGAGGATGAATCTGGTTTGGGTTTTGCTGAAGGTGAATGCACGTAGCACTAACCCTTTACTAATCCTATAGTTGGGCAGATGCACAGAGTCAGCTCCAGCATATAGAAGCTGCGTTTGACCAGGAAGCAGCTGCTGTGCTGATGGCACGGCTGGGAGTGTACAGAGCTGAATCTGAGGAGGGACCTGATGTTCTGCGATGGCTGGACAGACAGCTGATCAGACTGGTAAGGCCAATAGACGGCAGTTGGGTGCATTCTTGATTTTAGTAAAAATGGTCTCTGGTAATGAAAAGAGCATTCTTTTTCCAGATTGACTTCCTTCATTTGTGCTCTGATCATGGTCACATAGTTGTAGTATGCAATAGCTCAGAAGCCAGTGTGAGCAGCTAATTTGTGATGGGGTAGGTAAACATCCCATCATGCTGAAAGTGTTAAACCTGAGATTAAAGAAGTAATAGTGAAACACAGAATAATGCAGGTGGGAGGGGACCTCTGCAGGTCTCTGGTTCAACTTCCCTGCTCAGAGTAGGGCCAGCTTTGAAGTTAGAGCAGGTTGCTGCAGGTCTTGTTCAGCTGAGTTTTGAAGATCTCCAAAGGTGGAGATCAACACACGTGTGGAGTTGATACTAACAGATATGGCGCATCAGACACTGAAAAAACAGGGCCAATATCAAATAAAGATTTGAGCACCAAAACACACACGGGCATGCTGCATGCTGAAATGATTGTGAAGTCATTTATAGTTAAATTGCTAAAACCATTGATGCTTCTGATTTTCAGTGAAGCAAGTTAGTGAAATGCCAGTCTGCTGCTGCTCTAGAAGGAAGTAGAGTTGCTGCAGAAGTGTTTCATAGCATACAAAGCAGCTTAGGTATAATGTAGCATCCCTGATTTAATGGAAAAAAATGGGTAGTACTAGAAGCACTATTTCTTTCATTCTTAGGTAATTTCAAATGTAGATTATATATATATAAAAAATAGATAAACAGATTGAATCATCATTCTCATTCCAGTAAGATACAGAAACAACCGACTTAAAGAAAAATAGCCTGTAAATTTTATATTACTTGTTATTGTCAAGTTCACGCCTTTGTTGCTCTGTTTAAAAACAACCAAAAGAACACCCTTAAAAAAAAAAAAAGGTGTTAATTCTAAAAAAAAGAAAAAAAAAAAGTAAAAAGAGAGCGAGATAACCAAAGTATCCATTTTGCTTCCAACAGTGTCAGAAATTTGGACAATACAACAAAGATGATCCCAACTCCTTCAGATTGTCAGAATCATTTTCTTTGTATCCCCAGGTAAGAACTTCACTTCCCACAGCCATGGGAAATGTGTGTAAGAATGAGCAAGAGTGATGATAAAGCATCTTGTACCATTTATCAGAATCAGGAGGGGAGGAACGGATGCTTTCTTAATTTGGTGGGCTGGTCCTGCAGCTCAGTGCTGCAAATGACTGATAAGGGAAGAACTCTGAGGAGTTAATAAAAGTGTAGACTTTTTTCCCAAAGAATTTGCCGTTCAGAAAGATTGGACTTGGGTGCAGAAGTTTTGGCGACTTGTTGACATTTCTCGCTCATCTTTCTGGTGCAGTTCATGTTCCATCTGCGACGCTCCCCATTCCTGCAGGTCTTCAATAACAGTCCAGATGAATCTTCTTATTACCGTCACCACTTTGCTAGGCAAGATCTGACCCAGTCTCTCATTATGATCCAGCCCATCCTTTATGCTTATTCTTTCCATGGACCTCCTGAGGTGAGTCCCTGTTTAACAGGAAGAGGTGGATCAATCCAAAATAATGAGTATTCAGTCAGAGTAACACTACTTCAGCAAAAAGGCCCCTATCTATTTTTTTTTAATCAAGGTAATTATTAAGGATGAGATGGGGCAATGTAAAATATGAGTTGTGTTTTCAGTAAGCTTACAGCTTTGATTAAAAAAACCAAAACCACCAAAAAAAGGTCCAAAAAAACAAGCTCCCCGCCAAGGCACAGCCCTCACCCCCCAACATCCGGTGCATCTTGCCGCTGTCAGTATCACTTTCGCTTCTCTGCCAGAGGCTGCTGTCTCCACTGCGTAAGTCAGCAAGCCTCAGCCCTTCCAGATCATCATCTCCCACCAGCTGCTTGTTTTCAGTTGTTTATGCAGAGGTGTTTAACTATGTGCAGGTATTCTATGGACAGACACGGATTCCCTTATACTGACAGCTTCCACAAAAGGAGTGTGTCTGACAGGAAGGAAGTGCAGGAGCTGCTGGAGTAACACTTGGAAACCTTCTCGGCAGCATTTGCCAGAGTTCACGTGTTCTTGCTTATTATTCTTGAGACACTTTTGTTCAGGATCATTTCAAATTAAACTTGGATAGCCATAGAAATTGCTCTCTCGCATCCTGTGCTTCATACGGTAGTTGATAACGTGCTGCTCCGTTCAGTGATGCTGCAGGAGTCTGACTGTGCTCTGCAAGGTGTTCACATGGGCTGAGCAGCCGTTGGTGGTGTCGCGTCTATACAGGCAGGGCTGAGCAAGCTGTTTGGCCAGCCGTGGAGGTTAACACAGTTCTGAGGGCTTAATGGCACCTGACTTTCTTCTTTATTTTCCCCAGCCGGTGCTTTTGGACAGCAGCAGTATTCTTCCTGACAGAATCCTACTGATGGATACTTTCTTCCAGATAGTTATCTACCTTGGTGAGGTACAGTGAAATAAGTTCTCTTTCTCTGTTTGCACTCCCTCCCTCCTGCCATGCATGAAGACAGCATCACTGTTAGTATAAAATAAGCTGCTTGCAAAGCCCACGCTAGCATAATGACATCATATACATGCTGCCAGTTTTAATACAATCTCCCCAGTGCCCAAGTTAACAAAAAAATCTGACTGGAGTCGCTAAAGATGTGTTCTGCACTGACTAATAGCTGTCATGTTAGCTTGGTAATGAAGGTAGTCCCTTACCATGCTGGGAAAAGGCCAGAGAAACTTGAAACTAAGCAGGGCAGAGAGCTGCAGTTTGATTTTCAGATAAGTGACATGCTTGGTTGCTGGGTTTTGACACTTAAATAGTGCTGCTCTTAAATCAGTTACGAATTTTTCCAGTTTTTGCTTTTAAATACTGGATGTTTTTGACAGCTGCTCCTATATTCCTTCCATCGTGACTGAGGTAAGTGCTTAGGTACTGGCCCTTTCTAAATATCCAGATTTACACCAATGTCCAAAGCCTTGGCTTTCCAGTGCCCCTTCAGCATGCAGACCTGTAGATCTGTATTTCAGTCCTGTCAGGTTTTGTAAGGGAGTGCTATGCTCCTGTAGCTGGATAATAGAAATGTCTCGCATCTTAAAGTAGTTATGGGGTAAGTGATGAAGAGGAAGCTGGCTTTCCACTTCTTTCTCTGGAAATCTCCCTGTTCTTTGATGCTTTTCCCCCCCCGCCCCGGTACCCTTTATAGTCCCGCCTGGGGAGTAGCTCTCGTCCAGTTTCTTTTACCTAAACATGGCATCAGATTGGAGTAGTTTAAATAAACCCATCTTGGTTTATGCTCAAACATTCCTATTAGTGAAAACTTTTGGGGAGGCATTTTAACTCTTCCCTTTGTTTTTGAACTAAGCTACTTCATTTAAGGACTAGAATGCTTGAAGTTTGGCATGATAGTTTGCGGCAGCTCCATTATTAGCTCCCGACTTCACTCCGTACAGGACTTGTCCCCTTTGAGAAGTGAGCAGGGATACCTGATTGACACGGACAGGAGTTGAACGCTTGAGTCAACAATGACAATAAATCTTCCAGAGTTACCTTAAACAGTTTCTACCTGCTGTTGCAGAGCAAGACACCCAGCAACTGGGTAGAATGTAGACATAGGAAGAGCTAAGTGTGTGATCCGCATATGTACACAGCAACTGTTAGGTACACATGGTTAGGTACCTTGAAAAAACTGTAAGGCAGTGGCTGCTTCATTTAAGACCAAGTCAGATTCAAAACATCAGTGATATTTACAAATGCTTTGTGTTTCTATGTTGGCGCAGGCTGAAACATAAAGGCTTGAAGATCACTTTCAACATCTTGCTCTTGCACTGCACAAACTGCTGCCTGCTTTTTTGTGTTGAATGCCTGTTCTTAAATTCAGGGACAGAAACTAAATAATGTTATTTCCCGAGCAGCGAAAGCGTGCATTTGCCTTGTGCTCTGTAAGCAGAAGTACCTGTAATGTTCTGCTTCCTTAAGATGTGCAGGTTAAAAAGGGGAGGCTTGCAGACATCTCTACAATTTTTTTGTTTCTTCCCTGTCCTGTCAATAGACTATTGCACAGTGGCAGAAAGCTGGTTACCAAGACATGCCTGAATATGAAAACTTCAAGCACCTGCTGCAAGCCCCACTGGATGATGCCCAGGAAATCTTGCAGACTAGATTCCCAATGCCGCGTTATGTCCACACGGAACATGGGGGCAGTCAGGTAAGGAAGTTTATCGAGGAACTCTTTCTGTTGTTGAATGGAGCAAATAGCTGTCTTTCTGCTTTACTAAAAGGATGGTTCTGTAAGTTAAATACAGTGGTAATTTAGCTTTTCAAACTACTGAGCCTGCATATTTTCTCATAAGCTTTTACTACAACTTTGTCTCTTAATAAGCCAATCACTTGCTGGATACGCTTTTGAAATCTGAGGATGGAAAATTGAAAAAGCCAGCTTCAATACCTTTCTGTTCCCCAAAGAGGTGGGAAAGAAGTGATTTGGCTGTGTATCTAAACTTAACAAAGACAGGGAGTGCAGTTAGCATGCTAGGACAGTAAGTTACACTGAATGATTGACAATCGGTTCCTTTATTCTCTAATGCCGAATGAGGATATAAAATAGTTCCTATTTTTGATTTTCCTGGAATTGCAGTTGTGCTGTGCTTGTCTGTGCCTGGCTTGTTTGTAGCAGTGAAGAGGCTGGAATTGATGCTCCAAAAAAAAGATTTTTGTATTAATTTTTGATGTTACCATGTTACGCTCGTCCTCCACTGACTTCTTTTCTGAAGAGCAGATGGGGGTGTGCAAGGGACAGTGCTGGTGACATGCCCGTTTCGCATGGAACCAGAGCTGCCCTGCTAGGCGAGTGCCGCTTGCTGTAGCAGAGCACTCTGTGCCCCTTGGAGACAAGTTGTCTGTGGAGCAGGGCTGTTTCTGGACTTGAAACCTGTTTAATTTAAATTAGTAGCTTGCTTGCGAAAGCAGAGGAACATCACTAGTCATGTATCTAAGGCGGTAAGGAGTCTTGAGGGAGCTGACCGGTCTGTCATTTTGCAAAACTACTTCTCTAATGTTTTGTCTTAATAGGCCCGGTTCCTGTTGTCTAAAGTGAACCCTTCTCAGACCCACAATAACCTCTATGCGTGGGGACAGGTAAGCAATGGAAGAGCTGCTCATGTTTGGGAATGCTGTAAAATGTACAATTACATATTTGTCTACGCTGTAGCCATCCTGTTTCACCATGTGGCCACAAACCACGAGCAGGTTACATTTGTCCTTTCTTTCTTGTCCGGGTTCTTTTTGCAGACGTATGTGACTGGATTTGAAAATTTTACAGTGCTTTGCAGTGCAAGGAAACAAGGTTATTTCTGTGTACCAAAGGATCTGATAATGGAATCACCAGCTGAGACTGCAGTAATTGTAGCATTTTAAAAGACGCAACTGATGTATTAGGTTTGTCTCTAACGCTTAGGCAGGTTAGATTTTTATTCAACCTGCTTATTCAAGTCCATGGTTGTTGGTAAGATAAACAGTACTGGTGGGGAGCATTAGATGACAAGATGCTCAGAATAGTTTTTAAGCCTGGATGACTAAATTTGTGTTCCTGTTCTTGTACTGAATCACCCCAGATTTTCAGCAAAATCCAATTGAGGTCAAGGGCTTTTTCTGAATGGATCCAAGGAATGGCTGTCCAAATAGAGGTGCTGTCACAGCAGCTCAGTACCTCAGCAGCTTGATGGCAGGAGACGAGTGGTCTCCACAAGGAGTGCTTTGCCCCTTGGATCTCCCTTCCCCTGTCCCATACACACATGGGGCACAGGCAGACCTGGAGAATTTTCTGTGGTGGCTGCTTTTGAAAGCAGCAGCTAACTGGATGTAGAATATGTTCTTACAGGTTTCAGATGACCTGGTGTAGAAATTGATCTTCACCCTTCCCTACAAATACGATTTAAAGCTCTTAGGTCACAGTGTATTTAGTATTCCGGAAAAAGTAACTAGCATATGGATACATACAGATCTAACTTACCTGGGAATACTAGACTTCTATATTCTCTTTCTTTTAACTTGTTTGTGTAGAGTTTTGAGCAGCAAAATTCGTGACGCTTTAGAGAGAAGAGACTTTCTTTTTTTCCAGTAGTTCTGATTGCACTAGAGGACAGTGTCAGTGCTATTGCCAGAGTAGCATCTTTCCACTAGATCTGTCCTTTGCAGGAAAAAAACTGATTTAGCAGGCAATTAGTTCAGAGTGCTGACATCTGATTTGCTTTCATTTAGTCCCCAGTGTTAACAGCACTATTTTAGGGTCCTTATTTCTTTTTCTCCAGGAATCGGGAGCTCCAATCTTGACAGATGATGTTAGTCTCCAGGTATTCATGGACCATCTAAAGAAGCTGGCAGTTTCAAGTGCATCATGACTTTGATCAAACCGCGAACTAAGAACAGAAGAGTTACATAGATCATGTTGGTGACAGAAGTGGAGCAATTTATTTACTTCTCTCTCTTTTAGAATAAGGTTTTTAAGTATTAAATGAAATAAATACTCTGGGAGAGTTTTTTACTTGGCCCTTCTAGATATTAATTTATTTGTATTCCTTTTTGTCTGTATTCTGTTTACTCTACATTTTTCATACACTGTAATTAGAGCTAAAGTATGTTTTAGCCACAACAGATTTTAACAGCCTTTAGCTTAATTTTTAATGTTGTGTGTTCTTAAAAGGTGTCTTTTAGCAACCAGGTACTATATTAATGAAAAATAAAACTGGGTAATTACTACTTAGTGCTATCCCTAATTCAGCTGTATGTGCAATGGACTTGGCCTCCCTGCTTTTCAGTGTTGAGAACGTAACACTGGGGTATGTACATGCTATTGAAAATAATATTGAGGAGCTCCTGAAGGTAGGACAGTGCAGAACAAGTATGAGATGGTGGAGAATGCTTCGACAGACGGAGGGAGGGGGCGAAATGTACAACCTATGCTTTGAGAACGACCGTGGCAGGCTGAAGGGTTGCCTCTGGGTCACGTCAGCCCCTCCCTTCTCTCACTTCAGCCTTGAAAACCGGCGCTGCAGCTGTTGCTAACTCGGGCTCTGCGCCTGAATTAAGACGTTGTCCGCATGGGCTCCCTAGGCCGGGCTGAATCCCCTCATGCCCCCTCCACCGCGTCAGTCGCGAAGCTCCCGCCCAAACTCGGTTCTCGGCCGCCGCCGTGCAACCCGCTCGCCCCTCCTCCGGCCGTGAGCCTCACACCGCACCCAGGCGCTGTGTCTACCAGAAGGAGCGCCGCTTTTCTGTTATGGCGGCGGCAGGCGAACGCTCCCCTCGCCGCCGCCATCTTCCCGTCTTCCGCTTCCTCCCGCTCCGTGACCAGGGCGCATGCGCGCGCCGCGCTGTCCTCCCCGCCCCGCGTCCCGCCCGATTGGCGGCGGGGCTCGACCAATGAGCGCGGGCGTTGCTGGGGGACGATGCGGGCGGCGGTGTGGAACGCTCGGGCGGCCCTGCTGTACTCGTTGGGCGGCTGGACCATGCTGGGGGCCATGCTCCACTACAGCTCCCAGGGCGGCGGGGCGGACCAGAGCGGCGGCGGGCCCGGTACGGGCTAGAGCGGCCACCAGTCCGGGGACGCCGCCTGGGGTCACCTCGGCCGGGCGTGGCGTGGCGGCGGGGCCGGGACGTGGGAGAGGGGCGGGGCCTGGGTGAGGGCGAGCTTGGCCGCGGGGCGGGGCCTGTCTGAGGGCGGGGCTCGGGCACCCCCGAGAGCGGGTGGGAAAGGCGCTGGCGGCGGTGGGGTTCCCCCCCAGCCCCGGTTCTGGTTCTTCCCGTGGCCGAGGACGGCAGCGTCGGGTGCTGCCAGCGCCGAACTGCCCTGGCAGCCTGCCTGCCTCGCTGCCTCCCGGGGCTCTTGGAGCTGTGCGGGTGCGAGGCCTGCGCATGGGACGGGTGAGCTGTCAGGGCCCGGCAGGGCTCCCGAGGCGGGCTCCTGCATCCCGAGGAGGGTCGCCCCGAAGGCAGATAAATCCCGTGTTGGTGGGAAAAGCATGTGCTTTCTCTCTGGTGACAGGAACAGGGTCTAGACCCTTTCCAACTTACTGTTTTTATTTGCACTGTGGGAATGGTTCAAAGCTGTGTGCAGGGAGATTTATACTGGACATGAGGGAACATTTTTTTACCGAGAGGGCGGTCAAACGCTGGAAGAGGCTTCCTAGAGAGGTGGTCCATGCCCCAAGCCTGTCAGGGTTTAAGAGGCATTTGGACAGTGCCCTTAATAACATGCTTTAACTTCCAGTCAGCCCTGAAGTGGTCAGGCAGTTGGACTAAATGATTGTTGTAGGTCCCTTTCAACTGAAATGATCCTGTCCTGTCCTATCCTACCGGCTCGCTGTGTTCCTCTTGCTTTTCCTCAGCAGCCTGCTGCTTATTAAGGTGTAGTAACGTGGAGCTAGCTGTAATATGGATAACTTGGAAGGTAGTTATTGCTGCTACTGTAGTACTGATACTAGTCTAGTACCAGTGCAGCAACCTAACTTACCCTAGTAAATCACTTTTTCTGTCTATGCAGTCACCAGATCTTTGCTATCTGTTTCTCAGAGTTTGAGAAAAAACAAAAAGAGGGCCGAATGTCTATGTGGCTGCTGTATTGCCATGCTGAAGGGATAAAACATTTTTATTGCTATGCTCTTTTTTTTTTTCCTCCCCCCTTACCTTCCCTGTTCCTTAGAGAATGAAAGTGATCCTCAGGCAAACCAAGCAAGCCGCACTGAAGTATTCAGTAGAGAAACAGTTTTAGGATTCAAAGTAACAACAGTAGTAACATACAGGGACTACCAACCTCCTATTACTCGACTGCTCAGGCGTATGAAATCATTCTTTGATTCTAATGACGGCCCTCCTTCCGAAAATTGAGTGGTCTGGAAACTCAGAACTTCGTGTGGGAGCTGGCTTCTCCAAGCAAGTCATCCTGGCGCCTGGCACCGGACCATTGGTGGAAAACTTTCTCTTGCATTGCTGAAACGACAGCTCCATGTCTGGCACAACTTCGCAGAACTTGCAAACCTTCTCGTCTGCTCGGATCGCTGCTGTTCTTTGCATGTGTATTCAAATTACTAAACACGAACTGGGTTCAACTAGGCGTGTTGTGAGATGTTAACGAATCGGCGTGCTGCCTGGTGTCCTGTGTCCAACAGTCTGACCAGGTGGCCTTTGTGGCTTTTTTTCGTGAAGTTCATTTCCCAGCTGGTGTGCAGGATGTACGCGGGTGATCGGGACGTACCCGGAATGGCTCCTCAACTGGTCAGCTCTGGAACGGGTACTTTAAAAACAATTAGTAAACGGGAAGGAACGTAGTTTAGTCTTTGGGATATGAGAGTTGTCAATCGTCATTCAAATAAAAACTTACAAGAGAGGAATTACAAGTGCAGAAATACTACTGTAAGCAGAAAACTTACTAAGTTTTCTGCTCCAGGCCCTCCACCAGGCCCTTGTTTCTATAGGGGTTTCCCTGATCCTTATACATGCTACCTCCCCTTGTAGGGTACTGCCCCCTGGCGCCTGTGGCTTAACTTTCATTCTATAGGGTTTTACCTAGTCTTTATGGACATCACCTCCTTTCACAGTAAGCTGCTCCTGGCCACTGTTTTCTACAGGTGTTTCCCCCAGCTTCTCTCACTGCTGACCCTCATTGCTATAGGGGCTCACTGCAGCCACCACTTCTACTTCTAGAAGGCCACCCCCAACCCCTACTATCTACAGGGGGCTTCCCCCAGTCCCTGTAGACATGGCCTCCCTTTAGAGGAAGCTGACCTGAGACCCTGTCCAAGCAGCTCTTCCTTTCTGTAGGGCCTGCTCCCTGCCCCTGCAGACACCTCCCTGTTTCTATAGGAGCTGCCTGCTGTCCCTATAGCCTTTTCTAAGACACCCCCCACCCTGCCCCGCCCCACCCCTGGTCTCTGTAAGGTCCCCTCACAGTCCCTGCAGACACCACCTTGCTGTATAGAAAGCTGTCTCCAGCCCCTCTGCCCACACACCCCAGCTTCTATAGGAGCTTTTATACCATGAGGCACAGCCTGTGCACGTACAGACCCACCTTTCTCTATGGGCTCCTCTGGTCCTTATAGCTGCCACCAGTGCCTTTTCCAGAAGGCTCCTCCCAGTCACTAGTTTCTATGGGCACGCCTCCCCCCCAACCCCCCCGTGCCCCTATAGCCATACCCATAGGGGATGCCAGCCCGGTTACCTGCATTTTCTCCTTTCTGTGGGCACCTTCCCCCAAAGACCCTATAGGAGAAAGGAAGCCCCTCCGCACGCAAAACCGTCGTAGTCACCTCACCTGCCTCTACGCACACCTCCCTTGTCTACAGAGGCTTCCTATAGGGCAAGCCCCACCAGGCACCGCTTGTGCCTATGCCACACCATACACACCCCGCGGCCCTATAGCGACGCTCACGGGGCGGGGGCGGTAGCACCTCCCAGCCGCCAGGGGGCGCTGTGAGCGGCGCCGTCCGGCAGGGAGCGGCCGCCGTTGCCTTAGCGCCGCCGCCTTCCTCCTTCCCCCACCCCCCCAACCCCCCCCCGCCCCGTCCCGTCCCGTCCTGTCCCGCACCGGCGCCGGGCCTGCGCGGCGCGGCCGCCCCACCATGAAGGCCATCGTCCAGCGGGTGGCTCAGGCCAGTGTCACAGGTCAGTGTGCCGCCCCCGGGGCCGGGGGAA
>JAVKLA010000054.1:19561248-19574031 GCA_034782735.1 Sagittarius serpentarius | reverse complement strand
CCTCCAGCCTTCCTGCTGGCTGGGCAGGAGAAGCTGAAAAGTCCTTGACTGAGTCTAAACACGACTGAGCAACAACCGAAAACCTCAGGGTGTTATCAACATCATTCTCGTACTGAACTGAAAACACAGCACTGTATCAGCTGCTAGGAAAACAATTAACTCTACCCCAGCCAAAACCAGGACACTCTAGCCGAGCCATTCCCTGGCGTTCCTCTGGAATAGTTTGACGTGTAGATGTTCTTGTATTGTTATTGGCTGTACAACATGAGCAATGACTCTGACAATGTAACCCAGAGAGGCTGCAGCCATGAGGACAAGCTCTGGGGTCAGGCTCCCTCAAAGGCTGGATGTTTTCTGTTGTGCAGCTAGATTAACCCAGGAGGAGCATTTTTTCTGAGGCACACGTAGTTAGTCAGACTCGAGGCGTCACCATTGTGTGGTGGACAGTGTAGCTCCATCTGTCACTTTAGTTTTACATTCTGTTAAATGGTAATGATGACAGTGGGAGGTGTAATGTGCTACTTAAGAACAGCGTTTGATTTAGACTCTTTTCTCAACTCTATGCCATGTACGCAACAGTTTTCTCTTTACCAGAAAATGCCTGGCTTCCCTTTGCATTTGTGCTGTAGCCACCCTTAATCTTTTCTGTTTGCTTTTCTGTTTGCTTTCTGGTCATTTTTGTATTTAGACTTGGATTTTTGATACACCTGCGCAGAAGACAAGTGTCTAGAAAAGACTATTTTTTAAATGGGGGCTATTAATAGATAATGGCCAGCCTTACTTTCCTTATGTCGAAAAAAAGCAGAAAAAGACAGAAAACTGATAGCCGGGGAAAGATTTAGAGTCTCATCTCCATATCGACTGTACCTCCAGGTAATTATGTCAGTGCTTTCCAAGGAGGCGCAGTGAAACGCACACATAACATGTCCATCTTGTGTCAGCTTTCCAGTAGCTTGATACGTTCTTCCAGTCAACATTTGTTGATGATAAGGAATGCATTTCTGATACCCCTTCGCTGCATCCCTTTCAGTCTGTAACACAGAAAACTTCTGTTCTAATGAATCCAGAGTATGTGCTTTTTGAATCTTTATCTTTGTTGAGTTATGACCAAGTTAGGACCCCTTCCTGTGCCTCTGAAACTGGTAACAGATCTTCCTGGCAAGTCAATGGGAATAAGATTTGCTCTGGTAAGGTTTGATTGAGTTAGACCCTTATGTCCTGCTAAACTAAAAGCAAGCATGGACTTTCTTCTTTCACTTAAATGAGGTGTGGATAAATTGATGTATCTCTGTAGATCTATGTCTTTCTCCTTGGGCTTTGGAAAATGCTCTGTTTCTGGAATACTTTCAGTCAGTTTATATTTTGATAGCACTTTTTTGAACTTCTCTTTTCAGTGAATGGCAGTTATACACCTGAAATGAATAGCCATTGTTGTAAAGTGCCCATATTTTGGCGCTTGTTTGCCAATGCTTCCTGCAAAAAGAGCTTTCACTTCTGCCTTTTTTTTTTTTTTCATGCTGAAAACATAGACTTAGAAACCCAAGAATGACTGCTGGCAGCACTGGACCCACCTGTTAATTTATAGTTTTGCTTTCTTTTTGGGCTGTGCCAGTCTACATTGTGCTGCATCCAAGTCTGTTAGACTATTATGATCGAAGTTTCTGTTGTGCCAGTTGCTTTGCCAGTGGTTTTTTGGTTTGTTTGCTTGTTTTATCTATTTATTTTTGTGCATACAAAGTTTCTGAAGCTTGGCGGTTTCATGGATAATAGGCAAAGTCCTGTAGTTGCATCACCAGAGTTTACAGTTTCCCTGAGCTGAGGTGTATTAGAGCACAGAGCCTTTACACACTGGCAGGCTGTATGTTAGCAGGACTGCTTGAGCGTAAGTATAACTTTGTGAAATTGTAATACCTGGGCTGTGATTTAGTGTGGCATGCACATGTACTGAATTCTGCCCTGAAAAAGTCCTAAGGCAATCAGAACCTGACTTGCTGGGGGCTGTCCTACAGGTCACTGTGTTACAAAGAGTGATGGGAGGGCCTTGGGAAGGAGCTGCTGGGCTATTAAAATAGGCTTAGTGTATCAGCAGGAGGCTCTACCTTCTAGTTTCAAAATCTGTGCTCATGTATTTCCCCTGCACATACATATACACGCACACACAATTGTAGTTATTGGGAGATTAGGGTTTGGTTCTCTGGATGGCTGTAGGTGCCCTTTGATCTTACAAATTGCTTAATGCATTTTAGAGGAATAATTTAATAATTTAAAGTGGAATTTGTGTAGCTGAGTCAAAGACATATCAATAAATGTCTTGCCGTATTGCCTAAGAGCCTTGTGTTTTCTAGTCCCTGTATTTTTTCAGTAGACCTAATTTGGCTGTTGGAAGTTGAGCTGCTACGTGTGCCACTGTTGTAGGTGCTGGGCAGGCAGCTCCTCCGTTTGGTATCTGGTCTATCTGGAACTTGCCAGCTAGGAGCTCAGAACGGTAAGTGTTTCCCAAAGAGAAGCGCAGACCATTCGTTCACACCCAGAGCAGGGGGATGTTTGACAAACAAAATCTTGGAGAAGGCTTAGAGCCATGGCTCCTAGTTTAACACAGATGTCTTAAGAGTGCCGATTGCCACCCATGTCTAGGAAAGAGAAGGTTGCATCAGCAAGTCCTTGCTTGTCTTGCTTCAGTGCTTTCTTGGTGTGAAATTCATTCTTAAACACCTCACTTTGCTCTGAGGAGCAGAGCTGGTGAATGCAGGTCTGAGTACTCTGTTGTGCAAGCTAATATCCAAAAACTAGGCCTACCAAGGCTTCTTGTGTGTCAGGGGCTTTGTGCTCTGTCTTGAATGTGGATTTAGTCTTCTGAGGCAGTAAGGATTAGCATGGCAAAGAGTGTGAAATATCTTACTCCCTTAATAGCAATATCTGAGTAGATATGAGAGGACTGTTCCACAAGGAGGATTTTAATTCAGATTCAGGTTTGGTGCAAGTTGAAAGCAGAATTATTCTCTCTGATTAATTCCCTTTGTGAGTGTTGTCACTTTGGAATAAGTGCTCTTATCTGGAGCAAGAGTACCCGCATGGGGTTAATTAGGAATAACTTTCCAAGTAGACAAGCTTAGAAGTAACTTCTGAATAAAACCACTGTGAAGTTTCTAGGTCTTGAGGCTTAAGATATGTAAAAAAAATATTCTGAAAGTAAATTATATCTCATTTTCAAGTATCTACATCTCAGATGTGGCTTCTCCTCCTCACCTCAGATAAAGATCTTCTTTGCCTCTGAGGAAGGCATGCATGCATGCCAGACTCTAAGGGAAAAGGAATTTGAAGAGATAGGTGTCCAGCAGAATAAACTTGTCAATTTAATTATACTTGTAGGATCCTATTTTATTGCAGAGGATGTTGCAGGGAGGTGCCTTGATCAGTCAAGAAGTCTTGAAGTGGGGAAAGGTACTTACTACATTGAAGAGCACTGTGGTCTAAAAAGCAGGAAAAGAAATCATATTTAAGGGTAAGTTGCTATGTCTCCCATGGACAGTACAGGGTCATTTGATAAATTTACCCAAAGTCGCTGGGGTAACAAGCAGCATCCAAGGAGGGTGGATTCTTTCTCCTCCTTTCCTTCTGACTGAAAAATGAAAATCAATCTGGACAGACTCTTGGGACAGAGAGATGGAAGAGACAATGTCTTCAGTTTCTTTGCAGTCCTGTGCAGAAGAGGGATTTGTCTTCATCAGAGTTTCTGAAGTTGCATTCAAGGGCAGAACAATCAACTCCGTTGCAGCCTGTCTGCTCCGAGTGCCGCAGAGGTGATGTGTTCCACCAGTGTGCTTTTAGGTGAATGCAAAATGCAGTGGTACCACAGATGTCAGTCTGTTTTAGGGGAGTCAGGCTTGTCTCTCAGCTTACGTCTTCAGGAAACCATAACACAGAAATGAAAAATGTCTTCTCTGAAAGGTTATATGAATTACCATATGCTGACACTACAGTAGACGGTGGGACAAGGGAAGGCAGGCAGCCAACACTGGGGGAGATTCTGCTGAAGAAGCATCTTTTCCTAAGGGGGGATTAGGCATTGATTCAAGAAGAAATTGTGAAACTAGGTTTTAGCTTTCCCTTGTTCATTCAGGCAAGACCAGACACTGAAGCTGCAGAGAAAAAAGCTGTGTTACAGTGAGGCAGCTTCTTGAAAAGAGCTACGGGGACCAGTGGTTTTGTTGTATAAGGGAACTGCCAGCCCAAAAATCCAGAAGCGTCCCATGACGAAAGCACGTACTGTGCAGGGACCATGGTCCCTGAAACTACAGGACATACCAGTTTGTGATAAGGGAGGGTGGCAGCTGCTTCTGGCAACATCACCTTTGCAGTATGTTTGAAAGCTTGAAGATGAGGGCGTGTGGTGGTCCACAGACATTGTGGATTAAGACCAATAATGGGATTTTGGAATGTGCGAAGAAATTCTCCCTCAGTTGGCTTTTTAAATCCTTTGAGAGAATGAGGTTGCTGAGACTGAACCCCGCGCTGCCTTTCGTATTGTGGTGGTTGCAAGGCACTGAGACCCTTCCTATCTTTGACAGAAAGGTCTGGAAGAGAGAGGCTGTAGAGGAGGGCAGCATTAACAGACAGTTCTGTTTCAGGTATTGTTTTTATTAGCTCTAAATCTTAAACTTTCTGGGCTGTGATTGAACTTGACCTGGGGTGACCTTGGGTCAAAAGACTGGAAGTCTAAGTATGAGGAGAATGGGAGGGAGCTGTTACAGAAAGATGTCCCTTGACAGTATTTCTGATGCCACAACAAGATAGAAAGTGCCTGTGACACGGGAATGCTTTGAGTGTGCTAGTAAAGGTGGGGGCTTATTTGACCACTTTATCCGCCTGTGAAAAAAGGGGCCTGTGAAAGTTACTTTTTTTTTTAGGTCCATACATGTGTGGGAAGTGCAAAAGGCAGTCCTTTTCTGTGAGTAAAGTACAGCAGAGGGGTGATACGATATGTAGAGAGCTACTTGAAAAGTTGTGCTCCCACTAATAAAGTTTAAGATGGTATTTTTCATTTACTGTTTTGTTAAAGAAAGATGCATTAGTTTTGACTGGTTTATGTGATCAGCGTATAGGTACATCTCTTTCCATATACCCTGTAAATACAACAACCCTTCCAGGAGCAGCAGCTCAAGTAGTGTCTGCTTGATCTTCCTAAAGAAGCAATATAACCACTTTTTAAGCATGTCGGTAGATCCTTCCCTCATTGTCTGCAGGAAGGAATGGAGTCTTGTTTTATTGTGCTTGTCAGATGCCGAAGCTGCCTTTTTCTGTGCAGGAAGCAATTCTGTGAGATTCCTGCACCGTAGTTGGTATTTGTAAGAGGCTAAGAGACTCTTACACATTATGGTAGCTAGACTTCAGATGTGCAGATACAGCTAACCAAAAGCAGCGAGCATTCTTCAAGCTTTCATTTTTCAGCTGAGAGTCATTTATAGGCATCTCCGAAAATGTGTGTCTCCATGATCCACCAGTGAAACCGTAAGCTACAGGTTTAGGGAAAAACTACAGGCGTTTTACCTGCAGGTTCTCATCCATCATGGGTGGCAAAGGGTTTGAAAACTGTGCTAGAAAATTTTAATTGCCAGGTTTTTGATTGCTCTGGCATCTTTTCTCAGTGGGACCCTTTACATGTTCCAGGCTCCTGCAAATTTATAAAATGATAACAGGTCTTGTTGATTTTTTTTCACTTGCCTTGTAAATACTTTTGTCTCATAAATTTTCTGTTATTTTCTGTGATTATTTAGCAACTCTGCCCTTTTTTTCTTCTGCACCATGAGCTAGCATTCAGAACACACCGATCCTTTCCCAAAATACTAACAGCTTCATAGTATCTCTGTTTACCCGGTTTACCCAGTCAAGTCAGCTGCAGTAACTGTTGATGTGCCAGTAACTTCTGATGCACCACTCGTTGATGCCACCGCAGCCTCAGTTGTCTGCTCCCTCCAGAGGGTGCTGGCCCTACAGTGAGTTGTCAGATGAGAAGACATTTTCACTCCTGCTGTAGTAGTTCTTCTTAGGTTATGTGATGGAAAACTGGTCTGCACACACGCAAAGGAGCACAGAGGCAGGCAGGGGAACCCAAATTCTGGACTCAGAGGCTCGCAGACCCTGTCCAGGCCCCTCCCAGGGCTGTCCTGGGGGACCCTCAGTCCCGTGGTCCAGGTGTGATGCCCGTCGTGGGGAGTCAATGGGAGTGGCTCTCTGGAGCACCTTTCAGACTGAGGGGGGTCACTGCCTAGGGGTACGGGGCACATGCAGGAGGAGAGCATTTCAAGATCACACAAGACGACTTATGGGATGTTTAGGTGAGGAACCAAAGCCAGGGAAGGGAGTGGATCTAGGTGATTTTGGGAGGAAGAAGCATGGGAAAATAAAGGGATGGGTATAAAAAGGGCCAGCCACATGTAAGCAGAGACTGATGATCAGCATGCTTGTGGCCATGCCCTGCACCTGATCCGCGCAGTCTGCCGTGTCTTCTTACTAAAGTCTATTTCTAACTGTTTTGAGTGACCCGCTGTTTTGTGTGCATGTGTGTGAATGGGGTCTGAGTGCAGCAGCTGGAGTGGTGCCATGGGGCTGAGGCCCGTGTTTGTGAGTGAGGGTGTGCGAGCGAGCATGTACCCAGTAGGACGAGCTGGCGAGGAGGTGCAGTAGTCTGGGGGCTGGCTACCTGTCCCTGAGGGTGAGACCACAGGAGGAGCTGACTATGAGAGGGACTAGAGGAGTCCTGGCCAGCTGCTGGAGAGACTGGGGGTCACTACAGGTGAGACCTGTGTGTCTGCATGTGTGTGTCTCTAACGGTAAGACCGGGGGGCCCAGCAAACTGCCAGAGGGCTGGCGGTAGGTGTGTGTGTGGGGGGGAATGTATGTGTGTGTGTGTGTGTGCATGCGTGCAAGGCGGTCTGTACCAGCAGCTGGAGCAGCGCTGCAGGCCTCAAGGATTTGTATCCCCAGGTGCCAGTGTCTGGGGAGGCCAAGATCCATAGGCAGCTACTGGGCAGACTGAGAGTCTAAGCCCAGTTACTGGAGGGATCTGCAGTATACATATGTACATACTTCCCACTAATGGACCTTCGTCCTGGCCAGCTATTGTAAAATTGTGCACCTTTTTGTTCAGTAAATCACATTCCTTTTCGTAGAAATACTTCCTCATATCATGCACTTGCCTCCTTCCCGTTGGCGTTTCTGTTGCTGTGACTCTTCCGCGGTCAGTCCAGGAGCCTTCTCCTTGGCCACTGGACCGTTGGCAGAAGTCTCTTGTGCAGTGCTACCGTTTTTGGCTTTGCCAGAGCTTGTATCTCTAGCGCATGGGGTGGCTTGTGGCGTGCAGCCTTTGGAAAAGCTGTTGGGCAGTAGATCTGTTGTGATATGGCCCATATGTGTTGGACAGGCCTGAACATGCCTCTTCTTCTTCCTTTTTCTTTTAAGCAAATACCAGACTTCTGTCTGACTTACAGGTCATTACAGGGAGAGACTGAAAACTCTTCCAGAGCTCTTTGCCCCCAGTAACACATTCGTGAAGAATCAGGACAGTTTGGTTTGACCTCTGTTCAGTCAGGGACATCACATGTTGCCTTAGAAAGCTGCTGTGTAGCTACACAAAGTCTCACATAAATATTCCCAATGGGTGGGTGCTCCACTGAAGTTTGAGCCTATAGCTTTCAGCCGTACCCTTCCTCCTCACTGTCCAAGGTGGTACTGGAAGAGGTTTTGGTTGTGTTGCTGCACAGGCTCCAGGCCTGCGTTGCTAGTAAGTGAGACCGTTCCATTCATTGGATAACTGCTGTCTGCTTGCTGCAGTAAACCTTTTTCTCCTCTGTGCATTTATATTGATATGGTAGTGTCTGTTCTGGTTGCTCTCCCTACCAGGAAGGTCTAGAAAGGCTACTCAGGTGTGCAGGACAGGAGAAGAGAGTATGTGGGAGTGAGCAGTCAAGTATGCTCAGCCAGGGGTGGGTTGAATTTGAGGAGTAGAAAGCTGGACTAGAAAAAATGGAGCAAGGAAGTCTGCATAAAGGCAAATGAGATATGAGGAGAAGACAGCATACAAAGGAATGGCTTTTGTAGACTATACAGGTTAAAAATGTCATGGGTCTGTTGTGATGGAAACTCCTCAAATGCGTACCAAAAATATGGTCTGTGCCTCAGCTGGTGTGCCAATAAATGCCACTGATGACAAACGACATAGACATTTCTGATTTCAGAAGTGTATTCCTGTGAAGTAGGCAGGGCTGACGGAGTAGACAGTGTCTTTTTTTCCGCCCTTTTTGCCAGACTCTGTCAAAGAGTGGCCTAGGTCTCAAACAAGAATGTAGAAATTGCTGTAGCAGATTGGGACTGAGCTGCACACCGATGTCCCCTACTTTAGGGTATTCATTGTCAAATGCTTGAGTAGGCTTCATGTCTTTTTATCCTTTGCCTATATATAAGATTTCTTCGAAACATCAACTGGTTAGCTGGACTGGCTAGTCCTAGGCTTAGCTGTTACATCCTTTAAAATTTCATCTCCTGCCTGTGAGAACTATCCTGCCTATCCTGAACAGTGAGCACCTTGATTATATGTAAACTTGGTTTGTTTTGTGGACTTTTTTGTACTCAGCTGCATACTGCTCATCTCTGAATGTCAGACCACATAGCTGGGTGCACGTAGACTGGTTTTTTCTTAGTAGCTTTCTGTAGTTTGTTAGTTGGCTGTCTTTTTATGTTTGTGTTTTTTTTTTTTTTTCTTTTTGGTTGCACATTTGGTAAAGATTTTGGTGTGAGTTATCCTTCCAAGAGCTCTCAGCACATCCTGTCCCTTCCCTTTTCAGATGGCAAATTTGGTGCCTACATGCAGGTACACATCCAGAATGATGGTCCTGTAACAATAGAACTGGAGTCCCCGGCTGCCACTGTTGACCCTAAGCAGGTAAGTGAGCCAGAAGGTCTGTCTGGAAAGGGTGGATGTATAGGCTGTGCCTCCTCCACAAATTTGTAGCATTCCTGTTATGAAGCAGTATACCTTTCCTTAGGCGTGAGGACCTTGTGCTTCCTGTGCAGCCTCTGAAAAGTTAAATAATTGCATTGTTTTCTTCAGTTCCCTGGCGTGTTGATAGCTGCCAGCTGTCCTGGTAAAGGTTTTGCGTATGCAATGCAAAACAGCTTTTTACAGTTTATTCTTGCTCATCATTAAAGCTGCTGTTTAATCATGACTCATTAGCTTTTTAATGTGTCTTGACCTGCTCCCCTCTTTTTTTAGTGAAGTTTCTTGACATTTAGGGGCTTTTGCATGTTGGTGGCTGGATTGAACGATTAGCTGGACAGCTGCCTCTTTCTCTGAAACAAGAGAACAGCAAATTTAAGATCTGAATTTAAGTCTGGAGTGGAGAGGAGAGTTAGCTCTGCTGAGGAACGGCACAGGCTATGCTGAAAACCAAATGTAGTGATGATGTTTTCTCATCCTCTAAACACAACAGTGACCAACTTTTCCAGGCTGAAAGAGAAGGGGGAGGGATTGTTATTACCAGCTGTGCTTCAGAGAGGCCACACCAACCCTATCTGTATAACAATTCACTTAACCTTGTTAAAATTGTTATTGCAGTTTATAAGAAGGGCAGGAGGGAAGAACCGGAAAGCTGCAAATGTGTTAATCTAACATCAGTAGCTGGAAAAATTATGGAGAAGATTATACTGGGTGCTAGTGAAAGGCATTTAAAGGACAATGCAATCATCAGGCACAGTCAGCGCAGGTTCACAAAGGGAAAGTCCTGTCTAACTGATTTGATACCCTTCTACGATAAGGTCACCTGCCCAGTGGATGAAGGGAAGGTGGTGGATGTAGTTTTTCTGGATGTTAGTAAGGCTTTTGATACTATCCTTCACCGTACGCCTCTGGACAAATTGTCCAACTGTGGGATGAGGGGGTTCACAGTGCGCTGGGTGAAGAGCTGGCTGAAGGTCAGAGCTCAAAGGTTAGTAGTAAATGGGGCCACACCTGGCTGGCGAACAGTCACCAGCGGTGTTCCTCAGGGCTCAGTTCTAGGGCCAGTTCTGTTCAATATATTTATCAATGATCTAGATGCAGGAGTTGAATGCAGCATTAGCCAGTCTGCTGATGATACCAAACTGGGAGGTGCTGTTGATTCTCTCAAGGGAAAAGACGCCTTGCAGAGGCATCTGGATAGATTGCAGCACTGGGCAGTCATCAATGGCATGAAATTTAACAAGAAGAAATGCCGGATTCTGCACCTGGGATGAACTAACGCTGGACACAAGTCTAGACAGGGAGAGGAGCGGCTGGTGAGCAGCCCTGCAGAAAGGGATCTGGGGGTGCTGGTTGACAGCAGGGTCAGTATGAGCCAGCAGTGTGCCCTGGCAGCCAGGAGGGCAAACCCCATCCAGAGGGGACATCAAACACGGCATAAACAGCCGGTCAAAAGAGGTGATGGTCCCGCTGTATTCAGCATTGGTGCGGCCTCCCCTTGAGTGCTGTGTGCAGTTCTGGGCCCCACAACTTCAGAAGGATGCGAAGGTCCTTGAAGGTGTCCAGAGGAGGGCAACAAAGCTGGTGACAGGGCTGGAAGGAATGTCCTATGAGGAGCGGCTGAGGGCTTTGGGCTTGTCTAGTTTGGAGGAAAGGAGGCTGAGGGGTGACCTCATGGCTCTCTACAGCTTCCTGAGGAGGGATAGCGGAGAAGGAGAGCTCTTCTCTCTGGTGTCCAGTGATGGGATACGTGGGAATGGTGCAGAGCTGTGTCAGGGGAGGTTTAGACTGGACACGAGGAAGCATTTCTTTACCGAGAGGGTGATCAAACACTGGAATAGGCTTTCTAGAGAGGTGGTCGATGCCCCAAGCCTGTCAGGGTTTAAGAAGCATTTGGACAGTGCCCTTAACAACATGCTTCAACTCTTGGTCAGCCCTGAAATGATTAGGCAGTTGGACTAGACAATTGATGTAGGTCCCTTCCAACTGGAACTATACTATTCTCTTCTGTTCTATTCTTCTCAGTCTTTCTAGCTGCAGTTCGTCCCATGTACAGTGATCCTACCAAATTACCTGACCAGTTGATGAGCAAGATAAAATCACTTTGCTGATCGGGTCTGTCCTTGAGTCGCCATCTGACCATCACTCATCTGAATTAAAAATCAGACATTTGGGTTTTTCAGTCAGCCATATACGTTTATACATACTCTTTTATAGCCTGCTTATAGGTTCTGTGATAACTGCAGTGCAACTGGTGGCTGTAATTGGTGGGAATTAGGCCTCTCCTGGGAATTCTGCATATCTCAAAATACCATACTAAAGGCATTTGGAGCCTGCTGGGGAGAGAGCCTGGGAAAGCCTGAAGAAGCATCTCTTGTTGCCTTAAATAGCTAAGGTATCTTGGTTTGGAGTTGGTTTCGTTTTACCTCCAAATTCTGTTCTGTATCCTTTTGCGATGTTTCAGGCCCTGAAAGAATGACATTTGGTCCTGGTCTTTCTTTCTGTACCCTCACAGCTTTAGCACAAAGAGTTTTCAGCCCAACCCACACATAATTAGCAGCGGCAGCTCTGTCTTGGAGTGAGGAATGATTGTAGATGTAAGCACTCACATCCCTACTTGGAGGAATTGAGCTGCTGCCTGATTTGCTTGAGAGAGAGACCCTGCGGAAAGCTGAATGGCAGAGAAATAGAGTGATTAAATGTCCCCTTTGAACTGCTCACCAACCCTCAAAAGAGTTATGACCCAGTGTTTTCAGGTGCCATGTTTATGGTATAGAATTGTGTTAAGGCTGAGGTTTAGTTATGGTACTTGTGGCAGTATTAACCCTCTGCTTTTGCCACTCCAGGTCTTAGTGAAATAGGAAAAGACATGTTCCCTTCGTACCACTGAGCAATGTTCACTGCACAAATTCTCCATGCTCTTGCGTGGTTCTGTCTCAGGTGCAGGTGGCCATACCCTTTGTATAGCAGCATTTATTGTAATCTACAGTTGAGGGCATCAGTGGCAGGATGGATGGCAACATCATGTACCTGCTGCCTGTGACTGTGAGATGGAGCCCGGTGGTGTCTTGGTCTCTAGGGCAAAGCTGGTGACCAGACTTTTTTCCTCAAGCAGTCTAGTGGGAATCACTGGTGTAACGGTAGGTGAATCACCAAAGGATGGCACAGTCCAGTTTCTGACTGAAATGGAGAGCACTGAGAGAGCTTTTACCCCTGCTGCCCTGTGTGTTGGATGTAAAATAACCCAAGAGGATTCACCAGGGCATGCTGGATTTTGCAGGTTTCCATCTCTTTCTTGGGGAACATTGGCTTGTTTAAGGGTTTTGCCCTCACAGTTGCCTGCTTTTGCTGTCTGACAGCACCTTCCTGGCAGCCATAGCATGGGCTGAAGACTGGGAAGGATGCTAGTTTTCAAACCTCGTCTGGCATGAATTCCCTGTTTAATGTGAATGATGCTGCTTCAGGTCTTGCCTGCTGATTGCCTTCCTTTCCTCCTTAAACCTCATTATTCATCAGCAAAGATGAGGCTTCTTGTGCAGGATGTTATTAGAGCACTGTCATGTATCCTAAGGTAAGGTTACACCAAGGATCTTCTTACTGAGTCTGTGCCTGGACCCTATGAAAAGCAGGACAGAGAGAGTCATTCTATGGGCTGAGTGGGTTCTGGACGGTCCTTATATGAGAATAAGAGTGATGTTAATTTGCTTACCTTCCTTCTTGTCGTGGTTTAACCCCAGCCAGCAACACAGCACCACGCAGCCGCTCACTCGCTCCCCCCCCACCCAGTGGGA
>JAVKLA010000054.1:19542297-19556606 GCA_034782735.1 Sagittarius serpentarius | reverse complement strand
TACCACACTGAAAACACAGCACTGTACCAGCTACTAGGAAGACAATTAACTCTATCCCAGCCGAAACCAGGACATGGTCCTAAACTGTTGAGATATTTCAAGTCTTTTCTGACTTCCTTCATGCTTCTGATATTCAGGAATTGGGTCAGACCAGGTATTGATCCCCAAAGCACAGGTTTTGGCTGCTGGCAAGGGGGACCATAAAGGACTTCTTCTGAACAGCCGATCGGTTTGTGGGTTTTGCTTCTGGCCAAAGTCGTAACACAAAGTGATTCCAGGGTACTGTGGCTTGAGATGAAAGGATTGACATGTACAGGTGTACATCTGAAATTATTTTCCATGTGAGTTTTCAGGCTTAGTTACTCCTGTTACGTCTATAGCTAAGACTGTCTCAGCGGATTGAAGGGCCCCGATTTTAATCCTGTGCACAAATTTTTGCCTATATGCAGCATGTCATAGCTCAACGCGCAGGATGTCTGGTCTCGTGTTATAAATGCGAACATTTCAGCGCTCGTGCGGATGTGACTGCTCCGTGCTGCTGAGCAGCCCAGCGTCACATCTTAGGCAGCCACAGTACTTTTGCCATGAGACAGTGCTGCTTCTGTGTGAGATGCCTGCACTTCGAATCCTTAGGAGCCTTCCAAGATGTCTCAGAAAAGAATGAAATTTGGTTTATAGATGTAAAACTGAGTTAGACACTTCCTGTATAGGTGCCCCATCTCCACAGCTAGCCAGCAAACATTGTAAGGCAGTAGCTCATGATGTTTCTGCAGATGAGACGATGAGTGTGGAACACACTCTGTGCTTACATGGAAAGCATTAAAGATATTTTTCATGGAACCAGACTTGCGTGTCTGAAGTTTTATTCACTGTAATACCAAAAAGTTAACCATTGTAACTTTTTTCAGCTCGCTGGCAGGTCTTTTGTGGTGGGGTGTACTCCTATAACAAACACATCCTTTTGAATTACTCAAGCACCTTATAAGTACAGAAGCGGAAAAATTAAGAGATGTGTAATTCTTTTGTTGCCTGCGTAGTAACAATGAGACTGTATTTTGAGTACAAAGAAATGCACTTTAATCTTTGTGTCTGAACTTTGCTTCATAGGCTGATCACAGTGTATGCACAGATTGGAGAGCATGCGTGTGTGTGTTTATGTCCATAGGTACATACAAATCCTTATCTATTTCAGTATTATTTGAGTTTTAGATGGATGAAACAGTTCATAAATGAACTTTACCTTTAATCTGTAATAATTTTAACAAAAAGTAAATCCTGTTCATGACAGACATGGATAAATACAGCTTCTCAAATTATCCTCTCCCCTCATCTAAATGAACTTTTTGTGTCATTTTTCTTTGAGCTGGGTGAATACTGCTGTCAGATCATGCCAGCCTGGGAGTTGTTCTAATATTCCAAGGTTATTCCTGCTCCTGTTTTTTCTCCATCTGTTAAAGATGTTGCCCTGTGAGAAAGAGATGCAGTTGAGTAGTCATGAGTAGAGCTTTGGGTCTGCCGCAGAGCCAGGTGTGAAGGTGGATCTGGGTTTATTTCTGCATATCAGCTGTTTTGTTTGCCCTCTGCACTGCCTTGTTCTCAGACTAATTAGTTACAGAACTAGGTAACTTATGAGGTCCTTCGTGACAAATATACATGTCATAACTTTGGAGACCATCTGTTGAATACTGTTTAGGGTATGAATGCTACTCCTGTTTCTACAGAGAATATGGTCCCCTTGTACATCAGACTATATGTATGCATATATATGGGTTTATAAAACTATATATACTTCAGAAGTGTTAGTGAGCATGCTATTTGCCCCCAAGACCATGTTGGAAAATGGCCAGCGTAGGCATGTTTGAAATGGTAATATGATATGCTATCATATATTGAGCCGTTTCTGCCTCTATATGTAAATTATATATGAACAAATATACATTATGGATGTGGATTCTGTATTGCATAACACAAGGTTCACAGTGTGAATACACTACTGTTCTGAAAATCCACGGTTAGCTTTATTGGGTTGGCTCACAGCTTTTTCAAAGATAGAGGTAACTCAATTTGAACTGTCGGCGTCATGTTTTAGGCTTTTTCTTCTTTCAAGTAATACGAAACACTGGTTAGAGAATAGGGAATGTCACGTCATTTAGTAATTACATTATTTACAGAAACAATGATGTTTTGTGGAGTTATAAGTTACAGAACTATGAGGTTAAGGAAATTTTTTTTGGCACCATTATTGTCAAAAAAGGGTCACTGCTAGGAGCCTCTATGCTGCAGTAAAAGAAAGGGGTACAGATTGCCACGGCTGTTCATAGGTTTGTTGCGGCAGGTTTGGCTGTGGTTTGGCTCGGTGTCAGGGGGGACTTGTACTGGGGGGTACGTTGCAATTACTGACTGCTAGGTTGAGGGCCAGTGAGGAATGATGAATACGCACGACCTGCTCACGTAGTTATTTAAACGTGTACAAATCTGTATTTTGAAACCTAGGACCTGTGCTTTTGGGTCTCTGCAGCTAAGGCAGTATGCCTTCCCTCTTCCGGTACATTTTTGTGCTATGAAGATCATTGAAATCCCAACTCTCATTTCAGCAGCTGGATGACCCCAATATCATTTGCAAAAGTAAACCCCAGCTGCATAGAGACCATGGGAGCGCCATTAATTAAGGTTGAGTACCTTTAATACTAGGGGCTCACAAACTTTTTTTTCCCTTCCTGCAGATGCACTCATTTTCTGGATTACCTTTAACATTCACCTGCTGTGTGTATAGGGTCGTTGGCAGAAGAGTAGTGTGCATGTTGTCAGACACGGGAGTTAAAATACTGCCTGTATCATGCCCAACACGTTTGTTACATCTGTGCACGTGACTGGAGGACTGGATCATGCTAGACAAACAGACGCATCGTACTCATTTCACATAGTAAAAATAAACTGATTTTACTTTTGAAATAGCTAGCTAAGAATATTCTGTGTTAGGCTACAAGTGTTGAAGGAGGGGGTGTATATGTGGGTAAGGTACAAGGGGATGCTGTGCATCCTCCCAAGGCTCTGCAGTGTGCGCTCTTAGCTCTTACTGACTTGGAGTTCAGATTTACATCTTTGTATGCATCTTCCATGAGCCTGTTTAATTCATAATTGACACACATAATGTAGCTTATTTTATTCTATAAAGAGTTCACCTCGGAAGAGGTCTTCTAGCCATGAAATTATGATTTATGACTAGTATGCTTTATCTTGGGGAAATTGTGGAAGCAGTAGAGAATATCAGCAGGTTACAGCAATTATCCAAACGGATAAACTGCACAAAGGGTAGTGATTTAAGTAGCTATCAATATGTAGTGTCTCCAAAACTTACTGCAACCTGCTTCTCTGAAAAATGGGCAAGAGATGTAGAAGTGACAGCTATGTGCAACTTAGTTTGTCTCTTAGCAGCGTTGAAAGCATTTCTACTGAGACGTGGCAAGGCAGTGTTAGCCGAGGGTTTTGTCCAAGCTGATTTGAAATGGTTATTCTGTATCTTGGCTGACGCTAAGGCTCATGTATCTCTTTCTTTGGATAAAGAATAAAATAAATTTATTCTTGTGTGCTGGATGGCTGAATTTGGGATACATCTGTTGTCAGCAACTTTGAAAGTAAAAAACTGCCACTTAAGACCCAGCATAGAAGAGGAGTTTGGTGGAATCCAGCTCCCCGTTTTGGTCCGTGTGTTTTATTCTCTTCCACGTTCGCAGGTTGTGTTGGGCGGAGAAGGAACCCTGGAAAGCTGAGGGTAGTCCTTTGAATGCGTGCACTTCTCTTTTATACTCAGGGGGTGATCACATTAGCATATGATGATAATTTACTGTCTTCTCCAAATTTCTGAAAATCGAAGCCTTGAGCTTTTTTTTTTTCTTTTCTGTTTTATTGATATATGTATTGGTGTTGTGAATCTGAGTTGCAAGTTTTATACAAATGCTCACATTTACTTTTTTTTTAGAAATAGTCTGCTGAAATTATTTTATTCCATGAAGTGTTTTCTCGCTCTCCTTACTTTGTGAATAGCTGACAAAACTTGAAAAACAGCAGCAAAGGAAAGAGAAGACCAGAACCAAGGTGCCCTCTGAGTCAAGTAGAGAAAGAAATGCCCCCCGTAACAAGGATGACCCCAGCGCAAGCAGTGGAGCAGAAGGAGACGTGTCTTCGGAAAGAGAGCCTTAGCTCATCCAAAGCAGGCCTCAGGTTTGGCTTTTGCACTCCTCTCTAAAGCTGTGTCCTCCTGCTTCGCTTTACTGAAGCAGCCCCTGAAGAGAGTTGCATTAGAAGTGCTGACAGGTGAAATTCTGATAATCTTGCTGGCGGGTAACCTCCGCTTCTATCTGCAGTCGGCATGCCAGAATGTAGAAGTGGTTGAAAACCTCTTCCCAGCTGTGTGCTTGGCTGGAGGTGTGTATCTGTGAGTCTGGCCCAGCCACGACTGTTTCCAGGTTGACTCAGGAAATCTAAAATTTTGGTCTTGTAACACAGCAGTGACTTAACTCTGAATCCTGCTTTGTATTCTTGGGAGTTGAGATACATGGTTGTGTTTCTCTCTCTGTCTTTACCTAGCAGGCAGGTTGCTCTGGAACAGCCCCTGTCATGGCTCCTCCCTCCTCACTTTGTTCTTTCCCGGGATGACTCGATAACAGGCTGTTTCATAGACCTTTGCCATCTAATAGGAACATTAGGCCAGGCATTGAGAGCCAGGCTTGCTGCTTGAATTCAGCATGAGAACTGGGATTTTCTCTCCCTTCAGGCACTTGACCTGCAGGACATGCCTGGACATGAGTGAATGGAATTAGACTGAATATAGCCCTGAATCCTTTGTCATGGATTATCTACATGTATAGATATGTATTTATCATACTCTTCCGGTCAGTTTTAAGTTTTCAGGACACAGATTTCCCTGCCTGCCTTCCCCCCTGCAAAAGCTACATTGCTGATTTTGAACTTTCAGACATGTCCAAGCTCTCAAGGAAGTAGTATTCCCCTCATCTGCACACTGAAGCCCTGAGCTGGCTATGCAGTTTAATCATTAACAGCTTTGCAAAGTTAAGGTCTAACCTTCCTCTCGCTTTCCCAGCCCTAGAGTTCAGTCTGCCTTGTGATTTATACAATCCAGTGTCACGCATTGCTCAGAAAGTTGCTTTTTTTTTTTTTTTTTTTTTTGAAATCCATGTATTTCCCTGATGGTCAGACATTGGGGAATGATTTCTGTTTTATAGAAGTTCATATTACCTGTGTGGTACTGATATGAATGAATTTGTATAAGGCATTGAATAGATTTCTGGGAAGAGCTAATTTGTTTTTGTTTGACCTGGAAAAGGGATCAAAGAAACTTTCAAGTCCACAGGCTTTTTTTCCCTGGCCCCACGGAGAGCAGCTTCAAGACTGGTGTGAAACGGTTCTGTTCATTAATTGAGTTGCAGTCAAAAGTGGATTGTCCTGTCATACAACAGCTGGAATCACACGATTTCTGCTCTCTTCTGCTCTCTTTGGCTTTATGTTTGGTGCACCTTCCTGTTTTAATACTGGAGATGAGCAGGCACATTGGGAAGGAGAACACGTTCTTAGAAAATAAAGTGAGGATGTACTGTTTCTCAGCAGCTGTTGGCCTTGCTGCTACGCTACAGGAATACAAGGTTTCCCCCACTGTTTCTGGGTTGTGCGTTGAAATAAGAACATTTTAGAGAGCAGGAGTTTGCAGGCCTTCTAGAGTGCTTTGGCCAGTCTGACCTTTCCAATAGCATTTGAAATTCTAGGGAGCTGAACATTTCTAAAATGTGATATACTGATAGCCTAGCATTAATTTTCATGCTGTGGCAATAAGGAAAGATACTTTTCTCTGTGGGATTTGAAGGAATCCAACTGTGTATCTACTCTTCTTATAGTAATGTTCCTGTGTTTGCCTTCCACAGTTTCTCGTGCAAAAGCTCCACTGGATTCTCGAAGAGAGACCCAACAGACATTCACCTCAGAACCACTCTTCCACAACTTTGGAAAAGAATGGAAAATGGGAAAACAGAACTAAGACATCAGAAACCTATATCATTCTGTATTGAAACAACCAAAGCAATGCTATCAGATTCAGTTGTTAATGTGTAGTATCAGTAGTAAAAAGGACTTGTAACATTTTTGTGTATGTGTTTTCACATGACTGCTGAATAAAGACTGTAGGCAGATTGTAGCAGAACATTTCACTGTCAGTACATAAGCTCCATTTCAAAAATAAATCAGGGTTTTTCCTTAAACTTACACTTGAATTCTGAGAATTATCCAGGCAGGCTTGTATTTTCATTCTCACTCTATGGTGTCATGTGCTACCTGTTTCCATGGCAGCGTGTAGATCTGTGTATATTTTAGTATATTGTTCAGCCGCTACGTAACACCAAGTTAGGCGGTCCAGTCTTTCTGCATGGATAAAGTTATTAAAAGGAAAGATCAGCCACTAGTCGTTTATCATGTGGAACACATCTGTCTTGTAAACTTTTTTAAACCAGAAAAGACTTTATTAAACAAATGATGCTAGCTGAGTGCCTGCTGGTGTTTGTGTATTGCGTTCCCTAAGGTGCAGCCGTGTGTGTCACAATGTGAGTGACACAGAGCAAAAGTTACAAGCCGAGAAACACCTACTAACGTAACTCATCCACCTCTCCTTTGGAAGTTTGGAAATCAGGTTGCTGACCTGAAAATCTTTGCTCTTTCCAACACATCTAGGTCCTGTAGTTACTTTATGGTGGCCGTCAAAATGCTGCAGCAGCTGCTCCGCATACTGCATCATGCGCCTGCTGACATTTCTGTCAGATTCATCAGAGGCATAACAGCATTTGGAAGCTGCCGGCAAACAACAAGAGCTGAGAAGCAGCTGCGAAACTGCTCTCCTGTGGGCGTTAAAGCCAAGGAAGTTTCAGGGGAAATGAAAGGCTGCAAATCATTATACCTTTGACTTCTTTCAGAGGTGGTGGTGGTACCTTTTTTACAGGGTATTCTCCAGGCCTGTCTTGCCCGTACGGTCTTCACTAGCCATCTGCCATGGCCACCGTCAGAGCCAGGGTGCTTACTCCACGACTGTCTTTACCTGATTATAGGGCTAACTGGTGATAGTTGTACTTAATTGAAATGCATATCGCATTTACAGTGCTGCAGACAGTGCAACCACTTTGTTTGGTTTTTTTTAACTTTTCTCTTGTAGACTGCTTGTTTAGCAAAAGTGTCAGTCCAACCAAGACAGGAGAGTTTCAGAACTGCACCCTGATGTGGCTTTTTAAAATACATGAAGCTTAAGTAAAGATTTGGCAAGCTGCACACCTGGCATTTAAACAAGAGTAGTGAGTAGCCAGGATGGGTTGAAATGTTACACTTAGTCTTGCCTTTAATAATTACAAAATTTTTCATCTGGCCATTATATGCAATTTAGTTTGCCTGAAGTCACAGCCTTGTCACAAGCAGTGCTCTTTCACCCCCAGGTACAGGTGTTTCATCTTGTCCCTTCAGAGTCTCCCTCGCCTGGGACTACAGCCCGAGCCTGATGATAGGCTGTTGTCAGATTAGTGCTTAATTGGCTGCAAAGGGCAAATTCAGTTGGGAAGGTAGCAGAGAAGCTGTTGGCTGAGGAAGAAGGAGCTCTCAGACCTATCTCATCTAGCTTAAGTGACCTGCTTGCTCCAGCATCTTTGAAATGTCTTTGGCTTTGCAACTTCTTCTTAAGAAGGTAAGGGCGTGAAGAAAGTCCTACAGCCTCTTTGCACTCTGGAAGGTAAGTTGGTAGAACCTAAACTACAAAGAATAATAAAGGCTGAAAAGAAGAAGTATCGTAAATAGGTCTCGGGAGGCAAGAGGTGATATTCCAGCTGTGTTTGAGCAGAGAGAAATGGCAAAGAAGTGGCTGTTGGTCAGAGATGGGGGGGACCTGACCCTTGGGTCCCTGCTCAACCATGCTTTCTTCGAGTGACCGGGCTACGTGGTCTTTATGAGTCTCTCTAATCAATAGCGTTTTCCTGCCTCACGTGAGAGAGGTGGGGATAAGCTCACCATAAATTGGGGTATGGTCATGGGCTGTGGTGGTGGAGGCCTGGGAACTGGAAATACCCAGGAAAGCTGTGTGTTTCAGACAGATGCTTCCTCTTGTCCTGCGCCCGGCGTATTTTCATGCACCATGGTTTATTTCAGGATTCAAGAAAAAAACCCAACCAGCCAAGCCCACTTTGTTAAAAATGCTGTTTAACAAAAGTTATTGCCCTGTTCTACTGGCAGCGAAACTGGGGAAAGGCCGCTTTTCCGAGTGCTGTTAAATGGCTTAGAAACTCTGTCCTGTGGCTTTTCCTTCTTGTAGCCAGCTGTAAGCAAACACCAGCAGACGTGAATTCCCGTCTCCGTTCCTCCGCCTGGTATTTTTTAGGCATGGTTGGTTTCTAGCACTTTGGTGAGCTTTTGTTGTCTGTTTGTGAAATAGGTGAGGTTTTTAGGTGGAAGGAATGTTACTTATTTTTCCCTAAATATTGAAAATGACCTTATTTAACAAAAAGGTGTGTTTATTTCATATGTTTATAAAATGTTAAGGCACGATATTAATGAATGATAATTTGCGGCTCATTATTTCCTTTTCTACGGACTTAGACTTACAGGCTTTTCCCCATTTCCCTGTCCCAGCTCCCAGAGCGGTTTTGCCAGAGTTCGCTGCTTTGTGATTTACAGGCAGGAGTCAGAAGACGGCCATCTAAGAGGGCTGCGGACGATGTTTACTAGCTGTGACAAAGCAGCTCCTGGTTCAAAGACCCTGCACTGTCTGACCTCCAGCTGTATGCTGCCTGCCCCCGGGTTAAAAGTTCTGCAGGCAGAACTTACAGGGTGGACATTTTGGGGAGTGCCCCAAAAATCCAGTGTCCTTTGGCCATTCGTCTTTGTGCTAATGCTTCAACGGTGCTGGCTCAATCTTCCCGATTCCTTTTTGCTTCCTCCTGGGCTAGCGTCTCTTTGCCTTGCACTGTCTCATGAACTCAGGGAAAAAAATCCTTCTCTTTGGAGAAATGCCTGGGCAATCTCTGAGTGCCAAGAAAACGAATAAAGATGACAAGCGAGGGTCAGTATTACGGTCCTTGTTAGCCTTTTTTTTCACTGTGGCTTCAGTTGTTTGCACATCACTATATTTTTTTACAGTCTCTATACACCTGCAGTGTGGTCAACAAGCGATTCTGCCTTTACAACAAACACACGTGTAAAATTACAGAAAATATTCTTGGTAGGATTTCTGCAAACACCTGGTAGCGTTTGTATGTGACAGAGGTCTGTAAGAAAGTCACGGTTTGGAATTCCCAGTGGGTATCTGGGAGACAATCTACATTTGAATACAGGTATTTTCCATAACCACTGTTTAAAGTACCAGTTAAGAGGGGAGTGTCTGCAAACGGCTCGTTATCAAAACTCTCACTCAAGACACTCCACTGCAGGTACTATTTTTCTCCCAACCTTATTTCCTCAACAGAAGACTCCCCAAGGAGATCTCCCTGGTAAACAGAAATTATGCTAGGGCTCATTTGAAAATTTACTCCTAATTTTCATTCACTGCTGTAACCAGAAAAGACAATAATTACAACAGTAAAAAACTGTTTTGTAGGTGTTTTGCAAACATCTCCATTCAGGCACTGAATCTATGGGCTACATTGCTTTAAAAAGCAGGCCTTTAAGAATGGACCAGTCAGAGTAAGTGATGCTCCTGCAAAGCTATTTGGAAAAAGGATCAGATAATTTTAATTTGGTGTGTAAATACAAATGAATTAAAGGCAGAATAACTTCTGACTATTGATGTAAATGCTCAACAGATAAGCTCACACTTTCCAATTTTAGAAGCTAGTGCGGGCAGTGAATTAAAAACGGTCTGATTTACAGAGATGCTAGTTCCTGGAGACTCCGTGTTTGAAGACGGTGGCAGTAGCTCCCTCTCTCTGCTCCGACCTGGTGGCCATTTGGCGACGGGTTTTGATCTCAAAATAATTTCCTGTGCTTGGCTAAAATACACCTTCCTATGGTTCTTCCCCAGGACCCGGGGAGTTACCAGTCCATTGCAAACCGTGCTTCAATAGCATGCCAAAAATGAAAGTCTACCATGGCTGGAGAGTGGTGCAGGGAAAACCGCTTGGGTGCGTTTAGGGGCTTGCAATTAAAGCAGATCCGCAATTCCTTCCGTGATCACGGTGCTATCGACTGACCCGAGAGAGCCGGAGCTTGCAGAATGGGAAGGAGGGGACAAGTACCTCTTCGTGGTGCGGTACGGAAAAAACACAGGGCTCTAAGAAAGAGGGAAACCTGCTCTGCTGGCAGCCCAGCTGTTCCCCTTCCCCACCCAGCACACTCGCTCTGACTGGAGGAGTTTCCATCTTGCAGCTCTTGCCCAGCAAAGGGGAGCCAGACCTCCCGGGGCGGGTTTGCAGCTGGTGCGAGGTGTCTGCTCCTCCCTGGCTGCCGGTCCATGCCGAGCATTTCCACGCTGTCCTTGGAAATGCCCGTTTTCAGCAATTTTGTGCTTGTGTGGTTAGAAGTGCTTAGCTGTCAACTCAGCTGCGCATAACTATGGACTCTGCAGGCAACAAAGGTTTGGTGACGACAAAAAAAGAGCCTCCTAAACTTTTTGCGTGTATCTGGTTGTCAGCGAAAGGGAGACGGCGGACCCCTGGCGGGGAACGGAACAGATGGTGCGAAAACACAAACTAGTATTACAAACTCTGAGAGAAGGCGTGAGTTCCTAAGGCTGGTCACCTTTCCGTATTTCGCAGTACCCATTCATTTCCATGCCAGTCTCACCTTTATCATAAGTAACGCCATTCCCAGGGCCGTGAGAGGAGAGCACGCCGTCTCCTCCCTGGTCCGTGGCTTGCTGGGCTAAATAAGCCACGTCCTAATGCTTCCTGCAAAAACTGCCCTCCTGTTCTCTTGTTCACCCTGGCCTAAATAGCTCCAAGCTGAATGCTCTCAAAGGGATGGGGAGTCAGGCTGAAGCCCGGGGGGCTGATGACAACATCCCTCTCCCTGAGAATGGGTCGTGGAAATGCGGAGCTGCAGCTGACCTTGGATTCCTGCACCCAGCGTGGAAGGGCTGATGGAGCAGGTATAAACCAAACCAAACCCCATTTCCCTCATGTAATTTATTGGCACAGGGCTCTTCCTCGAAACCTTCCAGGTTTTATCGTGTGCTGCTCGGAAAAAACACTCCCGGTGTTTCTACGGAGATGTGTGGCAATTTCAAGACAGCAGGGACAGCTTCGGTATTTGGGGTCGGGGTAACATCGGTGACACAGCAGGATTTCGAGAGGAGGAGGCAGCAGACCTGTGGGCGAAACTCGAGTGACGTGGGTGCCACGAGCAAGTCGGCGGCGCCCGCTCCGCTGCCCCGCCTGTCCCTGCGCTGGGTTTTTGGGGGAAGAAATCAGGAAAGCAGAATGACTTTGCTAGGGCGTTCTCTCAAGCCCCCTCTTCACAATTCTCTGAAGGCTTTTGATCTCTAATTTGTGTACGCTCCCTGGTACCATCATTAACCTACTAATCTTTGTTGAAGGAATGCTTGGTAATGGCAATTAACGCCAAGTGTTACGCAGGCCGGGCTGGATCAGGGAACAGTCCTGGGGTTGCATTTAGAAAAGAAAACAAAAAATGCGTGGTCAGGCTGCGGCACGTCTCTGTGCTGGCCAGCCAGCGCTGCGAGCCGGAGTGCTCGCTGCGTGAGCTGGTGCGCGGGGGCTCTGGAAGCGACGTGGGTGGACGGGCACAGCCGTTGTCACCGCCGCGGGCACTCGCCTTTACACGAGAAATGTGTCCTTCCGGATTTGCTGGTGGCAAAACCCGGAGGGTGAATCAGGATGTTACAGGAGGCCCTGTCAAGGAATGTGTTAATGAAAACGTGAGTGTACGCACGAAAAAGTAAATCCGAGATTGACGTTTAAAACGAGCTTCGTGAGTAATGTCAGAGTTGCTCATAAACCCTTATACTGCTGAAGTCTCAATGAGACTGCTGAATTGCAAGTGCCTGTTTTGTGATCTGGGATGTGTTGTTGACAATCACGCAAAAATGCACTGCAAGTATCCTTATAAAAACTGTGTTGAGTAAATGCACCGTAATGTTACTGAAGGCAGTTGGGTGCCAAGTAAATATTTTTTTCAAAATATTCCAATATTTTATTTTGCCATGCTAATTTGTTTCAAAGAGCTCCTCTGATTTCATAAATACTTTAATACTTGCAGTCAACAGTGTCCAAGTATGTTTTTGTTCTTCATGTGTTTAACATCAGACCCACAAGGTTTTAGAGTTGCTCCATTTATTGCATTGACAACAAAATATTCCGATTGATATAATGAATATATTGTAACACTGGTGTACGGGGAATGTGCCTCAGTCGCAATGTAAGGAGAGGAGATTTACTACTTTGCTATCCATGCCTCTTCAGGTTTTTTTTCCTCTTGTGTTTAGGTTCCCCGGGGGATGTTAAGTAGTGCCAGCTGAGGTATGGTGGCAACCTTTTTTTTCCTATTAAGAACGGGGATTCATTTCATATGGGTGGTGGAAAAACTTGTGGCTCTGTGGAGCCAATATGTATCTTTTTCTGAATGCTTTTGCACTAACGCAAGTGTACGCCAAAGCTTGAAGTACTTGGGGGCGAATAGTTCACATGGTAGATGTTTCTATGTCCAGGCTGCACCTGTGGGAGACTTCCACGGCAGCTCTTCTAAAACTTTTGAGTACGTCGGCTGGCAGTACCGGCAATGCCAAGTCGTTATTCAGAGAGGCTAAGGTGTGAGGTCGCTGGCGGAGCAGGGACACGGGTACGTTTATTGCTTTAAGACTCTTTTCCCGTGTGCCACCAGGCGTCAGCAAAACCCAAGAAACCGAAAATCACTGCAGTGGCTTAAGGGTCCTTTCCCCTGCCTTGAAGGGAAGTGATTTTGGCCATGATTGAGACAGTTGTTTTCTTTAGAGTGTATGTATTTGCCTGGAAGTGGGATCTCTCTCCTTCTCCAGATAGCTGCTCTGTTCAAATAATCTTTTGCATATTCATGATATGATCTGCGTTACGTTTGTGCAAAACCCTCAGCCTCGCAGAGAAACCGCAGGGGAACGAGCGGTAGCGGGATTAGCGCGACGCGTTACCACAGCGTACGCTGCCGCGGTGCCGGCGCCGGCATTTTCTCTTGTTGCTTTCGTGGAAGCCTTAGACTCTGGGTTGTCTTTGGTTTAAAGCATTCAAGATAAGACAGCAGTGATTTTTGGCACTGCCAATATATATGGCACGGGTTTAAAGGCAGGAGGTGGTTTTTCCTGAGATAAGTTCAATGCTTACAAATACTGTAACCGCTCCTCGTGACTGACAAATTACCTGCCTAGAAAAATAGGAGTGTGCCTTTTGAATAAAAAGAGCAAGATTGTACTTAAATCCAGGTGTACAAGTTCTCTTTTAGGGGAGGAGGTTGCCTTTGCTCTAGGTAACCTTCTTTGGGCATTTTATTTTCCTTCTGCTTGTGCAGACGGGTTGCAGTTTAAATAAGGCTACAAATACGTCTTTCGTCACGGCTTGAGAGTTTGTTTCTTTGAGATGCCCTCACTACTCAGAAGCCAGACACTGTTCGTTGTACAATGGATTTTTATTTGTAGGTACAGAGAAATAAAAGGCTTGTGATAGCTGCAAATAAGTTTTCTCTAAGTGGTTTTTTTTGTGTGTTTTTTTTGTTGTTGTTTGTTTTGCCTGGGTTAGGAGGATACAAGATAGGAACGTAGAGCAAATGCATTGGTTGTTAATCCTAAAATGCATTCATGTTTTAAAAGTTATCATTTCAGGATAATACTTCAAAAGGGCAGTTAGATGGAATATTTCTCTCTGTGGAGAGCTGGTTGCTGTGTTCTTTGGGATGTTCTGTCATGATCTGACAACGTTGGGGTTTTCTAGGCCTGTGTATTGGGTTTACGTGGCAAGGTTTTGGTAACGGGGGGGGCCACAGGGGCGGTTTCTTTCAAAAGTTGCTAGAAGCTTCCCCTGTGTCTGATAGAGTCAGTGCCAGCCAGCTTTAAGGCGGACCCGCCGCTGGCCAAGGCCGAGCCCATCAGCGACGGTGGTAGTGCCTCTGGGGTAACAGATTTGAGAAGGGAAAAAAGTGTTGGAGGCAGAAGCTGCAGCCAGAGAGAGGAGTGAGAACATGTGAGAGAAACATCTCCGCAGCCCCCCAGGTCAGGGCAGCAGGAGGGGCAGGAGGTGCTCCAGGCGCCGGAGCAGAGATTCCCCTGCGGCCCCTGGGGAAGACCCTGGTGAGGC
>JAVKLA010000054.1:19515726-19536750 GCA_034782735.1 Sagittarius serpentarius | reverse complement strand
GTGTATTGCCTGGTGGTTGGTTTTGCTGCCATTAATTTGATTCCCCCCCCCCCCCCCCCCAATATAAGCACTTCTCCTAGATATTATTTTTTCAGACATGTGCATATATAAATTCCAGAAATGCCGCATACCAAACCAAAATTGTAGTTAGCTTTCTACTTTTTTAACAGTCCCATTAAAATACTAGCTTTCCTTTCTTGTAATGCATGCTAATAAGCTGAGGTACAAGAAAGATAACCCTCAGCGTTGCTGGGGCTCAGAACATTTAAAGACAAAGGTACTTCTTGTGAAAAGGGCGTTTACCAGGGCGATCCAACATGGATTTCTTACGGGTCCTGTTGCTTTCCGCTTTCAGGCCTTCTGAAAAGCTGCACAAAGTTTATTACGTCTTATCTTATATTTGCAAAATGCAGAGTCATTGAACATTCACAACGCCTGGCAGGGTGAATCAGTAGTAGATCTAACGAGGGAAGGGTGTCCCCTTCTTTCGGTGATCGCTTTTTGGGGACTGAACAATTTCCAGGTATTTTTCATATATTGATTTATATCTCAATTAGTATCAGTAAAGCCGGCGTAGTTGCATTTTACACATCCTCTTCAATATGAAGGTAAACAAGGAATCTTTTCTCGTGCTAGTAGGACTAATTCTGTGCTCACCACCTACGGTGTAAATCAGAAGTGAACCCCCGCCCCGTTACCTGCAGTTTGCATTGGCAAGGTCTGGGTTGGGCGCGATGGACGCGAGGAAGCTGGCTGGTCTGAGTTGTTACTCACGTGCAGATTCAGACCATTACAGCCCACGCCTAAGCCTAAGGAAGTTCCTACAGTTTCGAATTCCTTTTTACACTGGCCTGACGGAAATTCTAATTAATCAGAAAAATAGCATTTTCTTACGAACACACAGAGATAATGTTCTGCTAAGTACTTCTTAAATACCATTGAACGGCAAGTTTAACACTAATTCCAAGCGCTTTGGACAAGCGATTGCCTCTTTTTATTTGTGGTAGCTTCCACATGTGTCGTGTGTGGGCATAATGAGGGTTTTTAAAATAAAGTGCCTTAATTCTGAGGGTAAGAAATTAGGTACCGCTAAGTTTACTTGGCTCTGATTTCTATTGCTGTGCCTCCTGAAGAAAGGGGAACGTACTTGTCTTTTCTCTAATCACGGACTGCACCTTAATTTTCATCTCAGAGCCTGAAATATTTTGTCCTGTCTCTAAGCGATGTTGCGAATAATTTGTTTTACGTGAAACACAGTAGAAGACAGGATGTGTGTCTGTTTGATTTTTTTTTTTTTTTTTTTTTTTTTTTTAGACCAGACTACAAACATCGTAGTAATCAGCGCTGCGTGATCATTTAGGACAAATTAATTTTGGTTTTGAGAGGGGAGGGTAAAAGCAAAGGAATTACGATTACTGCAGCAACAGTTTAGTGACAAAACCATTGAGTTGTGCAGTGAATCCTTGAATTATATCTCCTTATATAAGAATGATTTTTTTTTTTTTTTTTTTTTTTCTGTTGTGCTTGAAGGTGCTGAAAACGGGCACGCAAGCATTGCAAAGGGTCTGCTCCAACACGGAACGAATGTTAGCGGCCACCGTCCTCTGCGTGGGTAACCTGTAAGCCTGTCCTCTCATTTTCATCTACCGCTGCATTCCGAATGATCATTTGTCTAGTTTTTACACTGTTATCAGGCGATTATTCCCCCCCACCCCCCACCCCAACCTGTCCTGATAGCTGTGAGGCAGTCTGAATGTTAATGGAGTTGAAATGCACTAAAAGAGTGCTTCGAGACTACATCAGCTGTGAGAAAGCAATAATTATTTAAGTATTATACATATTGCATGTACTTATGAGTTCATTTATTATATTTGGGAAGTGAATCTGTTACGGGATTTTTTTGAGAAAGAGTTCTGTTTAGTATCTCTTCATAAGTGAGATATATGACCTATTTCCAGAACAGAAATATATTAGCTTAATGTTTCTAATAAACTAATTCAATTTCCATTTCTATTTATTGGGTAAATGAGCAAATGTGAAAAATTAAATTAAATTTGTCTAATTTGTTCCACCATTAATTTTTCAGCTTATGTTTAGAGTATTGAATATACTGCATTTTTTCTGATTTCTGTTTGGAATGTGTGGGAAAAAACAGGCTGTGTCAGTTCCTCAGTGTTTTTAAGAGCAAAAATATTTATTTTAGGGTTATACTGAAAAAATAAAAATACTCCTGGAAAAAGGAGGGAGCAAGGAAGGTGAGGATGATTCTGAATTACACATTTGTTTGTTGCCGCTCAGCGTGGGAAGCTGGAGAATTTAAGAAAGCTCCTATCCCACGGTAATGGTTGTCATTCATTTAGCTTGGGTTTTTAAACTTGCATTGAATTGTCATCAGATACAGTTTTACAGTTTTAGTTCTACTTTTGGATATTGTAATGTCAAACTTCAATATTTTGAATTTAATTTTAGTTGCAAGCAGGTATGCGAAACCATTATTAATTATTTAAATCTTTTTGTTTCAGTAATTTGATGTATATTTCCCTTAAGTAATGGAAATAGGAAATCAAACCTTTGAATAGATTCAAGACCAAATTTCACGGTATTATTAATCACCCTCAGCAGCACTAGCAAAGCAGTTTGATTCTGATGACATTACTCCTGTAATAGGATGTTGTTCGGTGAAGATAATCCCTCTCCGGTCCTAAAGTGACAGCAGTAGTTTCATTCACACAGACATATAAAACTTAAGTGCAATTATTCCTTTCAACCAAAATTAAACGGATTGCTATTAAACCTGAGGGTGCCTTAACCTAACGAGAAAAATCATGTGAAGTGGCCTGTCAGTACCTGTGGGGAAATATATATATATATATACTTTTATATATATATATATGAAAAAGAGTATGGCAAAGAAATACCATCCATCCAGTACATTTGCCCGTTGTTTATCTGCTGTTGCCCTGATCTTTCAGGGAGCTGGACCAGTGCCCCCCCAGTCTCTCTGCTTTCAGAGTAGGAGTAGAAAACCACGTGTAATGCTTACGTAGGATTGTAGATAGTAATAAGCAATGAAAATGACTTATAGTTCCACTTCTTACATATTTTTTTATTATGAGGGTACAATATACCGCTAATAATTTGCGGCTATATGATCCTAACAATCTGTCAGCCGAGGAAGATTATCGGCATATTGAATAATGGCAGTGCCCTCTACGTGGAGAAAGTGGTTCTCCTCTGTAGTATGTTATTTTAGTGCAATTTTAATAGTGCAGCATAAATAACTAATATCAAAGGATGACATTCTTTTGCTGCACTGCATTTTTTAGCATTTTATGATTAACTTTAAAAATAGGGTGATCAATATGGTGTGCCTTCAGCAGACCGTTGTGCTGGCCTGAAGAAGGTGTACAGCTCCAAATCTTCTTCAAAGTACTGTTTTTTGAAGATAACTTAATTCTTTACTATATAGAAAAGAGGAAACCTGTTGCCACAAGCCGCACGTATAGCAATCGGCAAGGTCACTTGCTCTGCCGGTATGTCACGGCAGTGATGGCTGAAACAGCAGCAACCTGCTAAGGGTTCCCTTATTGCTACGGACAAGCTGCTAAATGGTGAGGTCAGTCGGTCAAGTCCCTAACTACCAGTTAAGGGCAATCGGTGATTTATTTTGTGCTGTGTAACGGTAGTGATCTACCTACCATGCTGTATATGGGCTCTTCTGTCAGGTGCAAGCATCAACCACCAAGCCAAGGACAAAGCCACTGCCCGACGGACTGCGGCACGGGATGGCCGTGCCAAGGGGCAGATCCAGACCTCCCAGACTCCTGCTGTACTTACAGACGTGCCCGATCCCTAAGAAATAAGTAGCTTTTGCAGGAAACAACCAAGAGCAGAAAGCAATTCCCAGAGTAGCAGGTCACCGCAGAGAAGCTTCTCCCCGGAACCCCATGACTTGCACGTGGCTGGCCGCACTTAGGAGCAAAGATGTTGAATACAGGCTGAAGATATTTAAAACTGCAAAATAATTGGCCGATGCTTAATCTTGACCGTTAGTAAATGGGGATCGTCAGCGGAGCTGTCACTGAAGCTGCGTGTCGGACTGAGGACTCCTCTCAGGCTGAAGAGGAGATCAGGCTGCAGCAGGTGTTGAGAACACTGCTGTTTTTCCCTTCAGCTTTTTCAGGAATGAAAGCTGAGTTGGCAAAGTAGTCCATTCCAGAAACATCTTTAAATCAAATACTGCCTTCATAGCTTTTCCAACAATACGTAGCTTGCAATCTCTGAGCAGCATGGATCAATCCGAGTATCAAACGACCAGCGTTTGTCCACCAGTCCTCATTAGCAGGGACAGATGCGGGTCAGAGGGGTGAGCTGGGAAAGGAGGTGATTTTTCTGCTTCTGTATGTCGGTGAGTGCTGTTCAATGGAAGGAAATATTAATTTTGTTTGCAGCTCACATGTTCACTTCACCTCTGTCCTGGTTTCGGCTGGGATAGAGTTAATTGTCTTCCTAGTAGCTGGTACAGGGCTGTGGTTTGGGTTTAGTATGAGAAGAATGTTGGTAACACCCTGATGGTTTCAGTTGTTGCTCAGTCGTGTTTAGACAAAGTCAAGGACTGTTCAGCTTCTCCTGCCCAGCCAGCAGGAAGGCTGGAGGGGCACAGGAAAGGTGGGAGGGGAGACAGCCGGAACAGCAGACCCAAACTGGCCACAGGGGTATTCCATACCATGGGACGTCACGCCCAGTATGTAAACTGGGGGGAGTTGGCTGGGGAAGGAGCGCTGCTCGGGCATCGGTTGGCGAGTGGTGAGCGACTGCATTGTGCATCCCTTGTCTTGTGTATTCCAATCCTTTTGTTATTATTATTGTCATTATTATTATTACCATTATTATTGTTTTCTTCCTTTTCTGTGCTTTTAAACTGTCTTTATCTCAACCCATGAGTTTTACTTTCTCCCCCCTGCCCCCCCATTCTCTCCCCCATCCCACTGGCTGGGGAGCGAGCGAGCAGCTGTGGGGTGCTGAGTTGCTGGCTGGGGTTAAACCATGACGAACTCCAGAGAAGCCTGGATCTAAAAGTGCGCGCCACGGGCACTCAATATTGCTGTAAAAGGGATTGCTGGGTAATATCAAATATCTGTCTCTGCTTTTAATTAAAACACTTTTTTTGCTTGCCTACTTAGAATAATGGAATACAAGAGTTAAGAGGCACTTGAGCCTGTATGTGGCAATGTAATTTATACAGCCAGTCAACGATGTAAATTGGTGCCAAAGCGCGCGGTTTGGTATGAGCATATTATTGAATGATAATTGCCGTTCTTCTAAGCAAACTCCGTAGTGGAAAAAAAATAGGTAAGATTTTTGTAGGATCCAAACGACCAAAAAATTAACATGTAGTTGTTCCATAATATCTCACAAATAATTCGTGACTTTAAATATTTGCAGTATTCTGGAGCTGCTAATACTGATGAGATCTGTGACAAAGGAGCAGAAGAAGTGAGCCCCATGTGTTCAGCAGTTTGTGGTGGTGAAGAACGTTTGGAAGTGTCACTCAAAGAAGGCAGCTGCTCAAAAGTGCCTAACCTCTGGCTGCAGATCGCGTGCTCGGGTGTGTGGCTTTCCAAAAAGAGTAAGTTTACCTCTTACATTTTGAAATCATTCATAACTGCTGGCCTTCATTTGCCTTCCCCCCCTCCCCGCCACCCCCGCTTTGATGTGTAACAGAGTTTTCTTACCCCCCTTCCATAACTCTTGAGTTGACAGCGTTACACCTTTAGTACCTGGATGATGTGTGGGGTTGGGGTCACAAGCAGGAGCTAAACCACCTCGCTGAAACCTCCTCTGCTCAGCTCTTTGAAGAGGAGTCTTGTAGAACATAATTGCAGTCTAGTTTTTGTGCTTTCAAAAGGCCGTATCAGCCCATCTCTGTCTTCTGGGAACCTGGCTTGATGCTGTAATTGAATCAAACAGACTCTTAATTAGTTAGATCCTTTTCGGTAAGGATGCGTTATTGAAAAATACTGATTTACTTTCTCTGCATGCCAGCGCTGTGCACAAAAACAAAGCTACGTTAAGTTTTAGACATACTTTTGTAACTAAAGTTCCCCCCGCCCCATTTCATACCTTCCCTGCGTCATTATTCTTGCAACAAGACCACTGTGCCACGCAAGCAGAATGTCAGTTCAACACAATAGCTCTAATCAGAACTCGAAATTATTGGATGATAAATTCTTTTAAATCACGACCCAAGTAATTTTTTGCATGGCATGTGTTGCACGCCCCACTGCTATGCAACAAAAAATAAAATAATGGTTGTTTTACAATGCCACGCCTATAATTGCTGAGGAAAAATAATAGAATATAAAAACCTTACTCTTGTATATACATATGGTAGGACAGTGAACTGCCTTCATGTTCTTATCTTTGATTTTTCCTTTAGTACTACAGATTCTCATTCCTAACTCTACAGGAATTAATTCATGGCAAAGTATGTTGTTATTCTGAAAAAACTGTGTTACCGTCTCTGAGCTCTCCTTGTCCTCCTACCAAACAGGTTCAATGCATAAAATGTTATTCAAAGGTTTAAATATTGTCACAGCTCAGACCAAGACGTAGCATCAAATCTCAGCCGCTTCTTGGACGTTTTGAGCTTTGCGTGCTGTCTAGAGCTATAGCATCTGCGAGGTTACAGGTTTTGATGGCGGCTTGAGTCCACGCATGTGAGACTGCTTTATGCCGGAAAACAGAGAAATCGAGAGCTTTCATGTGGTAGAGAATACATTTGAAAAAATTTTTTTTTTTCGTCTTTGGCTACCTGCTGTCTTTCATTTAATATTTTGCCAGAATTCAGTTTAGTTTGCCCTTTACAGACAGTTCTTCTCAGCCTTGTGAAGTGAAGTAACCCAAGTGGCTAGCGTGCCTCAGGAAGGAAAACATCTTCATAAAGGCTTTTAAGTCATCTTTTAACCCAAATTCTAACACTGTAGCTCACAAATTTTTGATAGCAGTGAACTTAGTTCATCCTCTATTTATAAAATACCAACAAGTTACCCGCTTGATCCAAAACCGTAGCTCTCAGGGCTGGCTTATACTTATTTGCGAATCCTGATTTCAGTGTCTCATTTTTTTTTTCCCTTGTCTTCCACACATGACTGGCTCTGATTTACTTTATTTAAGGAAGAAACATCAAATTAAGCAACACGTTAACCGTTACTAGATTCCAGAACATTTTTATCTGCAAAGCTTCTTAGCCAAAATACTAAAATTTAAAGTGCCTTTTGCAATCTGACTCCTATAACCAAGTGAAGCTGGAATACAGTAGACGTGGGGAAGCTACTTGAGAAATTACCCGGTATAAGAAAACCTTGTTCTCATAAAAAATGGTGGTCTTGAGGTGGTGCGCTTCTTTTCCCTGAGGAAGGCCTTTGAAAGAGTTAGCGCGGCTGGGATGTTCTTTGCTGAAGTTTTCAGTTGCTTTTGAAGTTCCTTTAGTGGATGTGGGTATTGAGTAGGTATTGATCTTGAATGTTAAATGAGACAAAGTGCTTCTAAATAAACATGTTGGCAAAATTATTGCATTTCACTCAAATATTCTTGAGAATTACCTGCTAGTAATTAATAGGACCGCACATTCTTACAGTTATTTTAAGAAGTATTTTAAAAACGCTACCAAATATTGGCCGTCAGTCTAGGGACGGTACCTGAATTGAATGAATAAACCCGCCATTTTTGCAATTTTCCTAAAAGGAAAGAGACTGCAGGAACATTTTGCTTAAGTTTATCCTACTTCAACTAAAAGGGCTTATTTCAGGGGAGAAAATCAGCAAGGGGACAGTGTGGGGTTTTTTTTTGCTTTTTTTGTTTTTTTAAAATGACGGATGTGCCCCCGACGGTGCCTATAGCAGCCCAGCACGTCGGGGTCAGGCTGCGCGGGGCAGTGGGTTGCTTCAGGCGGGAGCTCATCCACATCCCAGACCGTGTGTGTGGATTCACGCATCTCGATAATAAACAGAACGGGCTTTACCGCATCTCCTATAAATTACACGTAAGGTTTGCAGTGAAGTGAAGGCTTAGGATTTATTGCTAATGATTTTCACTGCAAACTCCCAGAAAGTGCCTTTAAACATCCGTGGACATCGTGTTCTGTCCTACTTTTGGTGTTTGATACAGTAATTTAGGAAATGGAGACCTGATAACTGTACTAAAAATGTGCTACAGCTGAGGCCGGTAGCTTCCAAATCCCTTCATAGGAGTGATGTGCAGCAGGATTACTAAGTAAAAATGAACACAAATTATTGCTCAGAAATTCATCCATTACTGTATTATTATTGATGCAGAATAATGACCAAAATGTTGAAATATGATTTGCTGCTAATTGAAATGAGGGCAAAAGAAAGCAATTATTTTGGCAACATCCTTCTGCCTTTTATTGGGCACAAAGGAAGGAGTTACTGTGCGAGTTAAAACAGGCTCTGTGGATTCCGTGGCCTTGTGAGTACGTCTGACCTTCTGGTCTGTAGGCCTGGTTATAAAATTGAGGGTAGAAAGAAATCGTACTTAAAATGATGAGCTCTTGCTTGACAGCTCTTGAGTGCTTAAACTCCATCGCTTGCATTGCATCCTGTAAAATTGCTTCAATATTTTTTTAAAATCTAAAAGTAGCAATTACATTTTTTTATAAAAGTTCAGCGGGTTGCAGAGCCGCCAACACACACAGCTGAATGCACATCCTAAAAAAGTTCCCGGTATTGGGACAGTCCCTATTTCTGAGTTGCAGTGCTTTGATATTTCACGTGGCACAGTTTTAAGGCGAAATCTAAGCACGTGGGCACGGCGTTGTGTCTGTCTAAGAGAAGCCCGCAGCAGGCGCGGCTGGCAGTAGCATCCCCGGGTTACGGACACGGAGGCTTGCCGGCAAAGGAGGACTCCGCATTGTTTCCGACGTGGAGAGTGGGAACTGGGGTAGCTCCATCTCACCCTCAGACACCGGGTTAGCACAGCTGGCGGCCGCAGACCTCCAGAAGCAAAGAACCGAAGGGATTTCTTTTTTTTTTTGGGGGGGGGGGGAGGGGGGAGGGACACCCCCCCCCCCAACATACGGGTTCAATGTAAGGACTGGAGTCTTTGAAACGAATTTTTCCTTTTAAGCTGGTGCTGCCTAGAAATAACTGCAGTCCTGAGGCCTTGTTGGGTTTTCCTGTGGTTTGGGGGGGACTTTGGTAAAAGCAAATTGCTTTCTCAGTGGTAATTAGCGGAACTGAAGTGGCAGAGGCTTTCTGTGAAGCACCAACAGGATGTGCTGTTCCTTGTGTTTCTAGGTTTTTGTTTTAATTGATACACCCCTGAAAAGTGCAATCACTCTACTTCGGATTAATTTAGGATATTCCTTGTAACATGAAAAGTTTATTCTATTCTGATGCTGCTTAATTTATGCAGCTGGAGCGCACGAGCAGCACGAGGAACGGCCGCCTTATCTACTGTCGGGTGGTTTTAACCCGGTGAATTTCCTGTGCAGATTCGGGTAAGCAGATAATACTGTGTTGCTTATTCAAATATGGTATGCTAAGCTCCAAAGCTCTTGCCTGGCTACTTTAACGTGTGCTTTCAAAGGGTGGTACGTGATAATTAGTTACTGTGATGAGGTTCAGTGAGGGTTATAGAAAATCTGGAATAAAAAAATTAGTAAGTAAGTGAAGGCTAGATTCAGCAAAATATATTTCTTCCCCCTTTTTAGGAAGAAAGCTGTAATGAAAATGGCTTTATTACTACCCTGGAGAAAACCATTGTTTCTCTATTCTTACATTGAACATCTTGTATTAGCCCCCAAATTTTGTTGAGCAACAAAAATCATTTCAAATGCATAGAAAGCGGTCTGAAGAGATAGGAGATGAAAGTAAAGTGAAGCTGTGCCAAGGTTAGGAGGGAAGGAAATGGGCACAGTTAGAGATTGTGTGAAACAAAACATCAAGGCAAAAATACCAGTCTGATTTTTGTATATTTCCCCCACATAGAAACAACTGCATGGTAATGTTTAGCTCTTAATTAGGCCCTATAGAATTAAACTTCTATTTAAAATTATAGAATATTTGTATTTTCTTCTGGGTTTTGTTATCCATGAAAAGGTCCTTAGACTTCCACGTTTATGAGCTTTTACCAAAATAATTGAAGATGTATAATGTCCTTAAAACTATTGCTTAAAATATAAAAAGAGCAGGATTTTAAGACTGACTTAGTTTTAAATATTGATTTATATTTCAGCTACTGTTAAGATGTCAAAATGTGTTTCAATAAAACCTTTTGTAGCTAAAAGTTACATTTAAAGATGTTTGTAAGAGTTTGATGTTTTAATTACATTTAGTGAAATTCTGTCATTCATTGGCATTCACGCCTTTCTAAGCAGTAGTTAGAGGAGCATACTTAAAAGCTTGGGATATCTGTGGCTCGGTAAATCATATTTATATATAGAAGACTAAGTGTAATTGCAGAAGTAAATACACTACTCAATTGCAGTTCCACAACAAACATACCTGGCTGCCCATTCATATCGTATATAATGCTTTTTATTTTTTTGTTACGTAATCCACAAACGCTTTTATACGGATTGCTTGCCTTGTTGAAAAATCCGCTTTTTAAAATAGTGCTTATCGCGTCATGATCTAGAAAACTGACGTTTTTGTAAGCTCAACTGCAATAGTAGCTGTTTCATCCTGGAAAATAACAGGACGATTGTGGATGATCAATGACATTTATGCACATGGCTGATTAACTGTCTCTGGCTCGCTGTGCAAAAACCAGTTGTACGATCATGTACTGGTTGTTCTAGTGCACTGCCGGTTTTAATGGCACTGTCACTAGTGGCAAAGCAAAATCACCGCTTGCTTAAAGCGAGCTAGGCAATCGGGTCTCTCCCTTACATGTTTTTTGGTGATTGTATAGAAAATGATTTTCTGCTGGTTGCAGTCAAACATGAAGTCCCTTAAAGCTGAAAATGGAAATAATTTTTAAAAACTAGACTAGAAAGTGCATAAAATAACCTTTGACATGAATCTCTTGAAAAAAGCAAATTATTAAAGATTTTTTGTCTGATATTTTTGTGCACTTAGAGCATTTATTTTCCCATTTAGATGGAAATTCAGGAATGCATACATCTAGGCAGGAGGCTATTCTGGGAACTTACACGGCTTTTTCTCATACATAATACCATAACAGTTGCTCATACCTGCTGCGTTACCCACTTACCCAATTAAGCTATCGTTAAAAGTTCTTCACGCATTGTAAAGATTTGAAATGTAAGTCAGACCGATTTTTGAATATGTACAAATGCAATCTCTGGTGGAAGGAGAGTTTGAAACACTTGTTAATTCTGTATTTAAAAGGAAAAAAAAAAAGCTAAATATAGTTGATCTGGCTTTTTTTTTTTTTAATTCTCCAACTGTGACGGAAATGCTTATAAAACCATGGTAACAGGAGACCTTATTAGAGCTTAGGTGGAATAACAAAATGCTGCAGAGGAGGGTGCTGTCTGCTACTGAGGCACGTGCATTTGTAAGCGGATACCTCTTCTTCCAGTCTAACTTACTTTTTAGAAGTAACAGAGGAAGATCTAATTGCAGTAGCAAGGGTTATGCTGTCAAAATTACTTTAGAATTCCCTTCGATGGTTTTCTGTCCTGAGGATGTAGGTTGGTAAGGATTTGTTAGAAAATAGCAAAGCGTTCTATGTACTGTTCCCGCTATTATTTTTACGCTATTGTGCAAAATGTTAAAATTTTAGGGGAGTGTTTTGTTATGCCGGATTTACCCCATGAATGAGGATGCCCTTAACTTCATTCTGGAATTAATGAGCTGGGAGGGACTCCTTCCAGCTGGGGGGGCAAAACCTTCCAGGCACCAAAGGGCAGGCTGCCTGGGTTGCCAGCAGTCCCTCTGGTCAGCAGTACAATTAGCAAAAAAACCCCGCGGCACACACCCATTTCCAGAATTTAAGTGGGAAACAGCTCTTTGTGCTGATGCACAATAGCAACAGAAGGTCAAATAGCTGATAGTAATTTCATGTCCAGAAACGAGGGAGAGGAAATAGTAGTTACCTTTGTAGAAAAAACCGTATGTGAACACATTTCACTCATTGTGGTGTTTAATTCATACTTGGCATGTTTCGAGGAGGTATTTTTCTTATGAGCCATCGTGTCCTCTTCAAATTAATGCGCACGTACCGTGTTGAATGCTATGGAAAGTCACTGGGGTACTGTCTTGTGAGCCCCCATACTTGTGAACGCGAGGGGTTGGTGTCGTTGCAAGCGTCTGTGCGAGTACGTACGCAAACGTAGGCTTGCAGTGCAATTCTCCGAGCTTAGGTGAGGTGAGGAACTGAGAGAGGATGACGGAGCCTCGCTCTTTATTGTACCTTTGATACCCAAAGGGAGGTGGGAGCTGCTGCCGAAGCGCTCCGGGAGCGAGGTGGGGAAAAGGCCAGTACGGGCAATGAATGTAAATCAGCAGTGCACCTTCCTAACGTGATTTGTTCAGCCTCTTGGAAGGTTTAAGAGAAGATAATGAATATTATTTGATTACATTTTCTAGACAATATCCCACTGACTTTGTTTATTAGTTTTGGAATTTAATTTGTATTTATGACAAAGTGTCTATCCTGCTATCTTAGCACTTGATAGTCATTAAAATACGAACCACATAAATTATCATAATAAATATTTACAGCTTATTGTCAATCCTATAATCAAAATGAGGTCAGCCAAAAAAATTCAATAGCTGTTTGTCTGCAAATGCCACCCTCCAGAAAAGCAGATTTCACGTATAGACTTTGCCATACGACATATGTCGTGTTATCGAAAATTTGTACTCAAATGCCTTTGGTACTGACTCATTTCTAACAAAATTCTTGTTTGAGAGGTGCTAAAATTGTGTTGATGTTATTAAAGAAGGGTTTCTTTGGAATATTATATTTAATGCTAATTGGCATAAGTCTTTTGGAGTGATAAAGAGGGGTTGCCTGGGGAAATTTAATTGGAGTTCTTTCTTTGTTTCCTTTGCTATTTGAACCTCTACGTGCGAAACGTATGATTCTTTACATACATTTTTTGTGTGCGTGCAAGTTGCCCACCTCGGTGGCCAAAAGCCATGAGAGTGAGTCCGTAATTACAATTTTTGAAGGAATGCGTTCCGCAAGAAACAAGGATGTGGCAGGCAGCTGCTGTTTGCCCAGCCTTTTGGGAACCACCCTTGGTAGTCTTACTGAAATGACAGCAGACGAGCAGCCTACGTCCTTGCCTGGTGGGCTCAGCATCCAGTAGCCAAACACAAAGAGAGGAGGCGGGGGCCGGGAAAAATCAAGTTTTCACTTTTTCATTCTTTCAGCCAAGAGCAATGAGGGTAGGCAGGCCAGCTGCTGTGCCGAGATACAGCCTTTCCCACTTGAAAAGTACTAAGCACTTGAGATAAACCCGTCACGTGGCTGAGCATAGGAAATTAAAAATGAAGGGTTCATGCTGACAAGTTCAAGAACTGGCCTTCACACCTCCATCTGACGCGTGCCCCCCGGCACACCAGATTTACAGCCCTGCCGTCGCAACCCCTCCGTACTGAAGATGCAGCTGCTGGTCACCAGCTCCTTGCACCAGCTTGAGAACCGAGCTGCTCGTGACCAGCCCGGGCTCTGCCATAGCGAGGACGGCTGCAGCTCTCCGTTGTATGTACTTTGGGTTGTTGCAGCCTTTTCTGCCCGGGCTTGGCACCCAGCCCCTACCACGCAGGACAACGGGAAGGCCGTGACCCCTGGAGATGTGGGTCCTCCAACAAGCGAAGCAGCCAGCTCGGATCCTGTGCTGCTTGTTAGCCCGGCAAACACCCCAACTAGCCCGCTGCAGTGCAGGTGCTCGCCCTCTGTCACGCAGCAGAAGCAAGGTCTTAGGCAGTTGCTCCCTTGGGGGCTCAGTAGGTGTAAGATAACCCATGGAAGGATGCTGATGTTCGTGCCTAATTTTTATTTCTGGAATGTGATGTCCACATTAATAGTAAGTAGGTGTTGCTTGTGCCTTGCCGGCGCTGGAGTATGTACCAAAGAGACCACAGTGCAGCTAGGGTTTAAGAGCAAACCGTCATCCAAAGTTAAAACTCCATGTTCTTTACCATTTAAGAAAAGGGGAAAAATCAAGTTCTAAAAGTAAGCAATTGTGAAATATTTGAGAAATATAATTTCTCAGTTTCCAGGAGCTATTTAGGGCATTTATCCGGGGTATTACTAGTTGTTAAATCTTCCTTTTCTTCTTTAAAGTCTGACTGTCTTAGCATTGCTCGTCAGAGATGGCAAATAAATCTTTGTCTTACAATACAAGAAAGTTGCTACAGCATCTGCAGTACTTTTGTTTTGCTTCTCCATCAAGATGCCTGGAAGTGGACTCCCGTCTTTATAATAAAAACAACCTTTTGTTTGCTGTGTATGCTGTGCTGTGCTTCGTATTGGTCTTTCCCTATCCTGAAGGTTGTTCAGTGAGGTTTGGGGGTAAAAGGTAACATAACAAAATAATTCTTTTTTTAAGCTTTTTCTTTGAACCCCTGCAATATTGTATAAAAAAGGAAAAAAAAAAAAAGAGGTTTTGCTTCGAGACGATACTGACTTCTTGCAGCTGTTACATTGCTCACTGTTGTCCTTGTAAGAATGAGTTCATTTTCTCCTCGACTTTGGGCCTTTTTAGGAAGAGGGGGCTGCGTTCTCACAGGAAAAGAAAGCGAGTGAATCTCTTCCCTTCGTATTTAGCATAACTTCTGAGCTGCGCAGTACTTGAAATTCGATAACAAACTGAAAACTTTCAGTGCAACCTCCAGCTTCTCTTCTGCTTTAAAAGAACTGTGTCTAGTGACCCGATATATACGCAGCCGTCTTCAAAGTATGCTATTATGATATGAAATAGCAAGTGTGCAATGGAAGAGCTTCCCAAGAAGCTGAATTCCTCTGCAGTCCAAAGTAAGGCTTTCATTTCACAACACGACAGGTGCTGTAAAACATATTCATGTTACGATTGAAGGAAGTGAAGCAAACATCACTTTCACAAACCTTTACTCGTGTTTTTGACTGCAAATACAACTGAATGGAATTGTTTTGCAGAAGCAGTGAATAAAGTTGGATGCAGGTCATAAGGGTGGGAGGCTGGAGCTAAGATTTCATTTGGGAAGCTACTGCTTTTTCGTTTGAAAACAACATCAAAGCTACAAAGGTGTAACAGGCTTTAGTGCTTTTTGGAGGCTACCATAAGAAGCCACATTTTGTTGGTGACAATGTGCTAAAATCCCTAGCTTTTGATTGTATGTGATGTATGACTGTATGATAGCAGTATAATTACCCTCCTCTTCTGGCTGAGACCTCTGTACTTTATTGACGAGGGCTATGACTTGCTGTTTGCCACCGGGAGTTCAGCATCAATCCCCTTGTTCAACACAGGGAAGTAACCAATACCTATCTGTAGTTATTACGTAGCATTGAATGCGCAGCATACATTACCTAGTTCCTGTATGCAATGTTGTATTCAGTTACATGTTATGAAAGGTCCTGATTTGTGAAGCGGACCCTGCCTTAGTTTCTGGGTGCACGATTACGAGCTGTTGGCCAGCTGCATTAATTGTGCTTTGGCTTCTGTAGCGACAAAAAATGTTCTTGCTGAAATCAGGTCATGTATAATTTAGGTATCGGATTTTGCTTGCAGTGACAATGCCACCAAGCTTTGTTGAATGTTAAAGTTTTTTCATTAAAAAAAAAAAAAGGACTGCTCTAAAAATCTGTATCATTGGAGCGATGACGGTAGATTGGGCTATAGATAACAGTAGACTGTTACTCTTCCACAAAGAACAGAACTATTGCTTGCCAAGAACTATTGTTCTTAGCGCAGTGTTGCTTGCAGGTAAACAGTCTCCACATTTCCTCTACCAATTTTAAATTCAGGAATATTTTGGAACACAGGACCCATTCGGATACTAGTTCCAGGTTTTTAGAAGCTGTGAATATTAGCTCAAAATTACTCCTCTCTCCCTTGTTTCTCCCTCTCGGTTAGGAAGTTAAATGAAAATTATGGTTTTAAAACAATGAATTGAAGAAATGAGTGGGTTTTTTCTTCACGCTTTGAATATATAGAATTTATATTTTCATTTTCTCTGATTCTAGGAACAGTATGTATTCTTATGTGATCCATCTCAGGAGCTAACTTTTTAAAGAACGTATATACCAAGTGTTATATAACATGTAATAAAAGCCAAACTAAGTTTAGCTGTAATGTTGATAAATCTCATGGCAATCAGAAGAATTTGTCTTGTCTTTTCTTGGGAGGGGTGGCAGCCCCTACAACCACAGTTTCTTTTACATAATTAGGATTTCAAAGAATCAGGTGAGGTATGTGGATTTACAGAGAGAAAGTTTGGGAAGGACTTTTTCCCAGCATAGGCAATAAGTAGCATCTTTAACTTCTTGGGGGAAAAAAAAAAAGCAGAGATACAGTAAATAAATAAAGAATGCTGCTGCTTTTAGAAGGGAAGTCTGCAGAGGTGGGACTTTAGGTGTCCCTCTGCAATGCGAAGCGCTCTTTGTTGCAGGGAGCATCACCGCAGCGTGCCACTGAAGGTGCCCATTCCACGGGATGAGCTTTCCGACTCTGCGAGGAAGATGGGCTTGAACATAGCAGGTGCCTCTTGAGCCTGAACCGTATGAAAAAATAAACAAACTGAAGTAGATTTTTTTTTTTTTTTAATAAGTTAAGGCAGAAATGATTACAGTAAATATTTTCAATTTCTTTGGATAATCCAAATGGGGAAGCAATTCTAGAAGTGTTTGAGGCACTGGAGTGTGAACTGGTTCCCGGAAATACGTTATGTCAGGTTTGTGCACGACAAAAGAATACATACATATATATATACACAGGAAACCACAGATGCCATTTTCAAATGAGAATGTGTATTAAAGACTGCCAGTTTATTCTTGACTCATACCATATGCTCTAGTTTTTGCTCAGATGTGCGAGTTATTTGTCATGCCTGGAGTAGTATTTTAGGAATCAGTTGTCTTAATTTTAGATCATTGGTTTTAATCATCTTTTTGGGAAAAAATTGCTAAATAATATATAATTTTGGTCTTAGATGAGCATTTCTGAGGGTGATGATAGCTTGTGTACTGAGATTAGTGCACTTCTTTGGGAAGGGGGTGCAGTGACCTTCTGCAGCTGCTCCCCTTGCTCCTCCTCAGCGAGGTCCTTTTGACTCCGGACTGCTCACTAGTGCCTGTGGTCAACGCAGAAGATGTCCATTTTTGAAAATGACGGCTTCCTTGGGCTGTCGCGCTCTCAAGGGAGGAGGTGCTTTCCCCACCCAGGTAAGCAGGCAAACCGAGGGCCATCAACAAGGTGGCAGCTCGCATTGATCTTGGGAAAAGAGACTCAAGGAAAGGTTGCAGCAAAGGACTCCGAAGGCAAGATTATTCTATTTTACTTTCTTGTGCTTTATGTTGGAGACAATGACAGGGGCTTCCCCCCATCCCGACGGGAATAGATCGAGTCCGCTCAGAGATGCAAAGGACTTCAGGCTCATCCTATCTGGGCATAGGGGACGTACATACAATTTTGTTTTCCAATTAAAGCTCTCAATTACATGCATTGTTGTATTTTCTAAATGCTCTTGTTGCTCTGTTGCACTCCTGTTCGTGAAGTAAAGGTCAGCCAATGACTTAAGGAAACCACGTAACCACAGACCCGGCATTTCGGGGAACGGATAGTGAAGATGCAGCGGGTGATCATCAGTTGCTAAATAGACAAACACGAAGATGAAATACCACCTTTTAATAATGGAAAGGTTATGTTAAACTCTGATCAGAAACTGTTTTTATTTTCCTGTCGGCCCACAGACATGAAGTACCGTCTGCACCTGAGTATTTTGTTAATTAAATTAACCTTTTCTTCCGTAACTTGCCCCTTTGTCGGTTCACCAAAAAGGCAGAAGCTGTCCTCTGCTACTTTTGATGCCTTCTCTTCTAGTTCCTTTCCTTCTTATTTGAACTTTTCTCGTATCCAGGCTCTCTTTTCCAAAAATTTAGCCCCCGACCCCCTTTGCTGGCTCTGTTGCTACCCTCCTTCTCTCTGCCATTGAATGCTGTTGGCAGAAAGCCTGGCGCGGAGTCCTTCAGCGCTTTTCAGCCTGCTTCAACTTTAGTTCAATCTATGTTCTTTGTTACTGTATCGCACTTATAACATCTAAAGGAACAGAAATCTCCTTTGTAGGTAAGTTTTAAGGAAGCCTCCTTTTTTAAATGAGCCTTTTCTTTTCTTCCCTCAGTCAAATTTAAATCAACTTTCTAAAAGTTATGAGGCTTGACTATGACGTTACAAGGTCCATTCAGAAAGAACTTGATGTAGTCTCTTAGGTATATATTCCTTTAAATATATTCACGTTGTAACTGGAAAGAAGGCTTGGCTTAATATTTCTGATTTGGTTTAAACCTTCAGGTTATTAAAGGTGCAACATAAACGGGGGTGACCACAACCGTTCTGTGCTGGCAGAGGGCTGCCAAAGGGGTGTCTCTGTAAATGGGAATGGGAGCAGGAAACTTCCTAAAAAAGATAATGAGAAATGAGACTTGCTGTAAGGAAGTCAAAGGGGTGAGTGGAAGAAAAGAAGTCCTTCTGGGGGCTGCAGACTGGTGAAGTTTTGCTAACTCTGTCATCAGGTCTCTCTGACCACATTTGTGACAAAAATGTCAGGCTTGCATTAGGATATGCTGCTCCAGAGTATTAAAGTTTGGTTTTTGAGTGAATGCACGTTTACAGACGTGTTTGTGTATTTTTTAGCACACTGCCTATCCTTTCCCCAGTTGTTTAGTAACGTTAGATGCAATGAGACCATCTGGTATTATATATCATAAGACCGAGAAAAAAAAGGTTCCCAAGGACTGGTTTCTCATTTCACCTTGAAGCACGCAAGCTAACTTGATTTATATGTGTTCTGTACAAGTATGTAATTAGGAGTCTTAGCAGGTTTTAATACATCAAGAGAAGTTAGTTTAAAATAACTTGAACAACAATAGATGACTCAGGCTATTACTTAACGTTTATTCTAACAGTGTCTTCCCTCATGTTACTGCTTTTGTTGTTATTGCTTGATTTGCTTCTTTCTAGACATACTTCTTTTTGATTTCTGGTAATGCGGCATGGGCTTCTCTCTCCCCAAGCAACTGTTGTAGGCTGGTGGGATGAAACTTTCTGATTAAAGATAAAATGTTTATTTTACTGCTTCCCTGACTCATCTTTTGTTATCTGGTCCATTTTAGAGAGCGAGCGCCTACGAGGTGACCGGTTTGCCCGGGAGCTGCCATTCCCAGCTGGCCTCCAGGACTGCCTTCCCTGCTGGCATTTACCGAGCGTGAGTGCTGGTCCGCAAGCGGTGGGATTTCGGGAGGAATGGAGGAGGCAGTTCTTCCAGCCAGTCCTGATGGTGCAGAGGGGAGGGAAGGCTGCAGTGCTGGTCTTAGGTGATGACCCAGTGCTGGAGCTGCGGATGTCATTATGGCAATTAGCAGACACCAGAGAAGAGCTCCTGGAAATAATTGTTTCTAGTAAGACGTCTTCTCATGCTGCAGTTTTACACCATGTCTGGAAGTTCATTGTGCGTTGTGCCATGTACGTGTTTAAAAAGTCTGCCGTAGTTTTCTAAGTTGGCAAACATTTTCTGAAAGGAATTTTTTTGTCCTTCTAATGTGAACTCATGTCGCTTAAAAAGAAATGTGGATCAGGTTTATACATGTTTACTCTGGTAGAATATATGACGCTCTTATCAGTGTCTGAATTAACAATTACTCCAATGATATTTTGGAATGATTGTACAAAAGAAGTTATGTGCTACAGAATGACTTCAGAGTTTATAGTTAATGTGTTCTAAAAAAAAAAAAAAGGGATATTCAAATACTTTTTGAAAGAGCGAAGCACCTATATAATGAGTCAACCTGTACATACATGTATTCTGTACATTTATATCGGTGGGAAAAACACCAAACCAACCCACAGGAGTGAATCTTTTTGGATAATTTTTTTTCCTTTAACTTCATAGCAATTGCAGTTTGTTCTGAATTGTGATTAGGTTAAAAGCTGAGCCATTTTTTATATCCTTGGCAGATAATGTCTGTTATCACTTGTTTCACTCCACTATTGCTTTTTGTCAACATTCTTCTACTTGCTAAAGAGCAAATCTTTGTATTTGAACATTTTTAGTAAATTGGCACGACTCAAAGTCAAGAGGTCTCATTGTCTCTGTTACTCAGTATATCAACAACATAATTCCTTCAGAATGTTTACAATTTTGATTTGGAGTAATGATTTTTTAAAGAATACATTTTGCACCTCAGATACAAAGTTACAGATCTAAGGGAAGCCTCTCTGAGCTGCACCTGTGAACTGGGGAAATGGAATTAAGCCTTGTAATTTACATTAAATCCCAGTTTCAAATGTCTCTCTCATCCTGAGTGATATTTTTGTGATTTAATGTGACTTGCAGTATATTGCAAATGCCATTTATAAAAGGAACTTTTGTAAAATATTTGGCCGCCTCGTATACAAAGAAACCTCTTTTCCCAGTACCCATCACGATAGCTGCTGCGGTCTGTGCCTCTCTCTGCAAGGTGGGATTGCAGACCAAGAATTTTGGAAGCGCAGTAAGCAGAGCGTAATTGTAAGGTCTTACTCTTGCTGACTGCTCCTTGCCATTCGGCCACACACGTACTACCCCAAAGCTGGACTAGAAACCAAATCTGCATCTTCCTTTTCTTCGAGAGAAAACAATTGATCCAAAATACAGGATATTGACTTATCTGAGAGTTTTAGGAAGCAGCATCTGGGAGATGCCTGAGACTAATTGGACGCTGGGAGATGTGTAACAGCTGCATTATGAAAATTTTCCAAGATAGGTTTGTTCTTGTAATGGGTTTACGTGGCAAGGTTTTGGTAGTGGGGGGGCCACAGGGGTGGCTTCTTTAAAAGTTGCTAGAAGC